>CM039650.1:1535431-2055824 GCA_022405125.1 Anthidium xuezhongi | reverse complement strand
TGTATACTCTTATTTTACAATACATATTTCGCCTTACTTACAATCAGTACAAATAATTGTTCTTTAATACAATTCAGATGAATAACTTATAAATAATATTATTACAAATAAATACTTTTCATTTTTAATAATGGATCCTTTTGCCACGTTCCTGATTTGGGTTTTGTATGTTGCACTCGATCTCCACACATATCTATAACAAAAAGAAATTTGTATTAAAATAAACCCGTATCGAAAAATAAAGTATTAAAATTTAGATTTACAGATTTAGTTATGTTCGATATGGTTAATCAATACTTTAATAATAGATCAAATGGATGAACTATTCAATTTTTATTGGTAATATCTTTATTACATTATATGTAATTATTATAACTGTCTTATTATAACATAAGATATTTAAATAGAATGAAAATTACCTAGAACCTTCGCCATCGACGGATAGAATGATACTGACCATGAGTGGAAACAGCACACTGATATACAGCATAATTTCTTTCATAACCCTTTAAAGACAATTATGTGTCGAATTAACGGAAAGGAAACGAAAATTAAGGAAATTGTTCAGTAAAGATTAAATATGAAAATGTTACACTGCGAATGAATTTTGGTGGACAAAATTATTGTATTTATGTTAGGATATGTAAGCAAAATATATTTCAAAGGCGACTTTGAGAATTGAGGTCACTATCAATGGTCAGAAAGATTATACAAGATATTAAAAATTCTTGTCTTGTTCTGAGAGAACTGGAAAACAGAGCTTTCGGGTCCTCCATTGATACCCATCTCGTTACATATTTTACGGAAGTCAGAAGTACAGGGTGTTCCACAAATAGTACTCATACTTTTGAAAATTCTGACTCATGAAACTTTTGTTATATTAAGGCGTAATTAGTATTTAAATAATTAATGAAACAAAACTAAGGAAACTGAGTAAAAGAAAATCCCAGTGTTTCTAGGAATATGACGATAATTAGAGAATTATAATGTTGTAATTCTATTGTTCCACCTTGTCAGCAACTGTTTTATAAGAACGAGTCATCAGACTGAACATTTGCAACAATCTAAAAACATTATACACTTGTCTGCTCCTATTAAAAAATTCTGATGTATGTATGTTGATAAGCATTATGTTTGTAATCCTTTAAAACGCGTATACGTCTTTGAAACACCTGAATAAAGAAGTTTCTAGAATTGAAATTTGCTCAAAGTAATGGCTGTTTATACAGTTCTTTTTTTTTTTAAGAATTAGATATTCCTGGTATAGATTATACGGTGTTCGTGGACGTTACTTGTAGCGCGAAAAAGCTTTTCGCAGCGGATTTAACACGGCCAGAGGCCGTCAGGTGGCCAAGAAAGCGGGCAAGCGCGGAGCGCAATCAATACGCTCGCAGATAGCGGCGGTGCCTCGTGCGCGGCAGCTCCGGCTGAGCTTTCAGTCGGACGTACGATCGCGTCGAAAGCTCGCAAAAGGCTTGCCCGCTTCGTTCTTCTTGGCCGCGTCGCGAGGGCCACAAGGGTGGTGGACTTGCAGCAGGCGGTAAAATGGCGACCGCGATACGAAACAAATGACTTCGCGCGAGATACAACCGAGCGAGCACCTCGTGAACAGTCTTGATGACACGGAGACCGTTCTTCTCGAAGAGGTTGGCCCGGAAAGCTCGATCCGTTGGTCGCTGAAGCGCCCTCCGCGTCCACTGGGATCGCGAAGAAAACAAGAAGGAAACACGATCGGAACGTGCTTCGGAAAACAGCCGTGAGAAAGGGGCAAAGGGGACGCGATGATCGGACCAACGCGTGAAATCTTTCTCGTGAAGCGTTCGCTCGCGTGCCAACGCGAGAACGCGTGAAGGATTCGGACACGGAATTCGATTATCGACCGGTGATCCTCGGCTACGAACTCCGATATTAACGGACTAATGGTATTAAGAGGTCGCGTGTGGTGGTGGCCGCTTCTTAGCTGAGTGACGATCAGTTTTGGTCGGTGCCGGCTTCGATGGCCTGACGAACCTTACTACGGCTACGCGGATCCAGTTACGCGATCATGCATTTGCACTTCGAGAAGAATAACAATGCCAAGTGCGACTGCAACATCCTGTCGCTTAGCTGGATGGGCAAGGTGCCGGACGAGTCGCCGGAGGTACGTGACTTATTCTCTCGTCAGCCTATCGCTGTCCACTGTCATCGATATTTGATACCGACACCCAGAACCAGAGTGTATTGGGTCCATTTAAACAAACAAAAATAACGTTTCATACATTCTCTGTATCAAATTTTTCACTTTTCAATGGCGAAAGTTATTTTATTCCAAGTCGCCACTGACAGTGAAAGTGGTGCAGGTGAAAATTAATAGTCATTAGCATGTATAACGGTGTAAGAATGGTGCACGTCACGTTCAGATGTTGCTCCAAGGATCTTATACTTTTGATCTGCTCTTGTCTAAAGTTTCGAAAGTGGATTTAATACAGTGTGGTTCTGGAGTCGAGACATGCACTCGTGCAACTTTGAAGTAACACGCTAACACTTTGTATGAGATAATATTTCTTTATAAAATAACGAGTGACATGTCACTTTAAGCGAAGCGGTGTAGGTTGGAGCCTAAAATATTTGGAATAAAATTTTTACAATGAATTCTAAATTTTTCTTCTAATCTTTCTCAGTGTAAAGAAATAAGTATTGTATCTTTAAATCTTGTTACAATTTAGAAATATGCTGCTTAATTAAATCGTCGTATTAATAGTCATTTCATTCTTTTAATGTATAAACGATTTTTATTAACTATAAAAATATTTTAATTTATTTATGCTAACAGAATATTTCAAAACCTTTGTTAGGGCAATTAAAAAAATTTGGGTTATGGAGGATTAACCTCTTCTGCACTTCAAGCGACCATGATCGACTCGTGATAAGGAATTGAATTCTACGAACCACTATGCTGCTTTCTTTAATTAAAATGTTCTATTTACCATTTGTTCAGAGGGGATATCCGAAGTTCAATGTTCAAAGTTCAGAGTTCAGCAATATTGAAATGTTATGAAAAAGTTTGATTTGTTTTGATTGCTTTAAGTAATGGATTTTCGTTTCTCTCGAACATTTCGAAGTGCGCTAGAGGAGCCATACAATGGAAATTTGAAATTGACAACAAAAAAAAGAGCATTCTTTTTCAATTACAAAAATTTATTTCATTTATACACTAAATTAAATTGTTTTATCGTATACTAAATTGGATAATTTAATAGGCAAACGTACGGGGACGGGTTTAGACAAAGACGATTATAACGAAATTATTAATTACTTGGATGGAAAACAACCCTTTGGCGTAAAGGTTGTTAATACCCGGATGACAGTTTTTTTTTTCGAAACACGCAAAGAATTTCCGAGAAGGTTCAGAAACTAACAGGAAGTATTACATAGATAATATGTAATTAGGTATAAAGGGTATGATGCCAACAATATTATAGTGCACGATAGTTAATAATATTATTGACAACCTTATAAATGTCACACACCTATTTTTTAGTAGCACGAGGTTTGTTTTTAACAAAATTGAATCACAGTTGTAGAACAAAGAAGTCTGTGCTGTAAGTTACTAGAACTACCAAGTTACCAGAACTGCTGCAGGTTTCTTATTTTACATTCTTGTCGAAATGTAATCTGGCTTTTATCAAAATATACACTTATTCTATATAATAATTCACGTTTCATCTCTTATTAATATTATTTTTTATTCTATTTTCAATTTAGGAATAAAGGTACACTGAACGTCGACAGTTCTAGTATTAATAGGAATGTGTATAACAAAATGTTGATTTGCCATAGCTATTTATTTGAATATACAAACAAAAATATTAGGTATTGTTGTTATTACAAATTACTTACTAAGAAAATTATTTCATTGATACCCTTTTATCATTTATCATTCTGTGTTGAAAAAATGTCATTCCAATGCAATAATAATATCAAATAATTTCTACTTTATAGGGTGTCTGATACCTTTAGCTGAAACTGTAGCCACATATCCGAACGCGTGTATCTCTTAATAAAGTGCAGTTTTCGATTTGACGCATATTTGTGACATCCGTCGCTAAAGCGTTAAATGAAAAACTCGGATATCGAACACTCTAGTCGCATTCGATGCAACGTATCTGCACTGTATAGAGTTTCGATGACGCACGTAACCATGAAAAACGACACTTTTCAGCTTATTTAACGTTTCGCGTTCCCGTTGTTGAAACAGGCGACGACAGAAACGGGAGTCTAAAAATTCACGAGAAACCGGGCTGAAACAAGCCTGATTTACCGCCGGCGTAAGCTTATCACCTTGTTCGGGGATTATTGGTTCGATATGGACAGATACATGCGCGAACGCTATATTCTTCTTCGTGTAAACGTAGAATAATTCAGATCTTATTCCATAATTTACGGTCAATTAAAACTTTAAACACCGTATCTCCTATATCCGGCTGCCAGATGGATTTTCATAAAGGTTTAGTATCTATTTTAATGGGAACGAGCGTATTTAGCTGATCGTAAAATAATTAATTTTATCAGGTATCTGAAAATTTCTCTAATAGAAGGAGCTAAATTGTCGTAAAAATAACGTACTACTAAATTCGAAGGATTTGCTTCAACTTTAACGTGTCTCAATTAGCATTGCTCAAGGTGTTAAAAACACACGAATGAATTCAAATTGCTTATATCTATATAACAAGTGCTGCGTTAAAAAAAGAATCAAAGGCATGATAAAATATTGGTCTTGTATAATCGGTATTTTTACCAGAGTTGGACAAAAAAAGTGATCTTATTAATGTTAATAATAATAACCAATCAATGATTACGATTACTAAACAATCCAGTAATCATGATTAATAAATAACTTACTTAATCAAAGCAAACGCAATCAGTGAGCATGATAAAACGAGTAACTATTATTAATCATGAAATAATTAATGATTTTTGATTATGGTTAATTTAGGTGTTTAATATTTTAGATATTTTAGGGTCCAAGAATTGGGAATTAATAATTAATTTTAGAAACAACTACAAAATAATCAATTATTATCAAACTCTAATCAGTACACGTAATTCTTGTACAACACAGCATTCTTGTAACGTGGTTCTAACAATGAAATTCCCTTACAATGCGACATTTTCAAAGTTATTAACAAAATTAATACCTCATGAAATATTTTATACTTTAAAGGGTTGAAACTTTAAATAATAATAGGGATAATTATGGTGAAATATTAAGTAGTTCATTCTATAAATTAAAAGCATATTAATAGGTTTATAAATAAATAAGGAACGATGTGTTAACCCTTCAAACCTGATTTTTCTTTTCAATTAAAAATCAATATTTGTAAATACAAAGATAAACAATACAAGTATACAATTTTTATTAACTCAAATTGGATAAATAGACGATGACATCAATGTTATTTCTTGATTCTAAAAATAAATGACGTGTGCATTGTGACACAAAACTAAGTTCACTATATATACTCCTTCTCTCAATTTGCACGGTGTTTTTTTACGCAGTAAATATGTCATCTTTTCGTGTATGCTAACATTTTATACTGGACTTTATACTCGACTCTCTATTATTAATGTTTACTCTTTGCAAGAAAGAGTGGTCAATAATGAATAAAATTTATTATGACTTTTCTGAATTCTTTCCGCGAAAATATGTAAAATAAATCTTTTTGTAACCTATATCAGTTCTTTTTTTCAGCATTCTTTTTTTAGTGGGCTCATTTTACGTTTTTTTTTTTTGCGTCAATCAAGGGGCGAGTGTATTTTTAACACGTTGCATGCTATGATAGTTATCTGTAACCCACGCTTCAAATTTTATACTAATTACACGAAGAGGAAAACTTTGATGGTAAACCGATGGTGTAATGTATCAAAGTGCAAGTTTTAAGATTAATCGATATTTTAGTATATCTTACTACGTATGGCTGTTCCATTAATTGTCAAATTTAACCCTTAAGCACCATGGCAAAGTGAAATTTGTCTTTTTCAGAGCTGTTTATAAAATAGAAAAAATTTAGGATTTTGATTATTAGAATTTAGATTTTGATTAGGATTATCCACTTTTTTTACATGGTTGAAGACAATGTATCATGGTACACTAGGCGTTAAAGGATTAATTTTCAATTTGGGAACTGTTGGTATAATAATATTTCATTTATACAAAAATGAATCTCAACGTAGAGATTCATTGATAATTAAAAACTGCCTGACGCCTACTTACTTCATATACAACTTTCTCCTTCTTCATCTGTGTTCACGCGTTGTGTAGTAAAGACTATCTATTGTATAAAACGCCATTAATAAAATATTTAATTTAGAATTATTAACTTAGTTTTCCTTTATTATTATCTCATATTTCGTTAGGAACCATGGCTATTAACACATTGTTGACCGGTAATTTTATCCAGAAGTCTCCTATCATCGGCTATTATTTTTTAATCGAATGTAAAAGTGAATTTTTATAATACTTAGAGATCAAGAAAAGTATTTCTTTTATAATAACAGGTTTTGCAATATTCTATATTATCCTGTATTTGAAAAATTGAAATAGCTAATGCAAGTGCCAACACGAGTTAACTGAATGGAAATATAATAATCGTGTTGAACCTGTTCAATTAAATGAACAAAATAAATACCGTTCTCATTGTTATATACACAGAGCCTGAAGGGTTTAAGGGCTTCCTTGATTCGCGGGTTCAGTGTTTGAAAGGCAGCTAAGATTGTGCTACCAGTGTAAGCGTCGAATCAATTTGCCGCGTTCCCTTGCAAAACGGTTAAACTGTCATTTTCCCGTGACTGGCATCGAACGTGGCGTGAAATTAACACTTGAATGCGTTCATCCGGCAATCAATACGGTTTGCCGTAGACAGGCAAATTGCCGCGTGCCGTCTCCTTATCGAAGCGTTACATTTTTCCGACGAATTTTCCTTGAAAAAACTTATCAACAATGTAAGTGGATTTTCAGAGACTTTTTTTTGGCTAAAAACTTGCTCGTAACGTGTAAACGTTTAGTAAGCGTTGTTTAATTAACATTCGATGTCCAAGCAAGTTCTGAAATGGTTTCAGATTCGAATTATAGAAATCTGCTTGGCTCAAAATATAATTACGCGGTATAAAAATATAATAAATATAGTTACGCGATATTTGACTAAAAAGTTCCATCGAAATTTTTAAGAGGCATTTCCTCTAAATTGCTGCCTTTTTCCAAGACAACATTCTCTTACTTTCTAACAAGCTACATCAGACTCGAGAAAAGTACTTACAAACGGTCTATCAATTATTTCAAAGTTCCTAGTAAAATCGACACTTCATAAAAAGCCACGAAACCTAAATCTGCTTTCGTTGTTGATTCATTAAAAATGCTCAAACGGCGTTCCTTGTGGCGAAGCAAGCCTCGGAAAATCTTCATAGAACAACATACTTTGCGTTGAACAAGGCAAAGTCTTCTATTTTTATCCAACGGCGTACCGGCTCTAAGAAATCAATTTCAAAGGCAACGGAGGACGAAACTTCTCGGTTTTAATGCGTTTATCAGGGCCGGCAAAGAGGATCTTTGTGACGTTAAAGGAGAAACGCACGAGGACATCGAGTCCCTTTCCCTCCCGATGCCGCCAGGGGATTAATTATCGAAGTTGCTTTGTTACTTCGAAGCGTGAGTCCCAGGCGGATATCGGTGCATGCAATATCTCAGAACGAACAAGAAGAAGAAGAAGAAGAGGAAGAGGAAGAAGCGGAGAGACAGTTCACCCCGTTCCTCTTTCAATTTTACGAGCGTTAAAGCAGTTGTTGGTAACTGGGACTTGGTCGTCTCGCGATCCAGGGGTTAATAATAGCGGGGAGAATTTCGGGACCACATCAAAGGGGGTGGTTGGAGAGATTGGAATCCGTCAGGGTGAAGCGGATGCTACGGCCGGAGGCGGCTTAGCTAGAGCAGAAATTCGAAGGGGTGACGAGGTGTACGTGCGTGGAGCCAATTCGACGTTGAAGATGAAGTTCGTGCTCGGTGTCTCGAGTAGATGTCCTCAGGACCGATGAATACCAGCCTTTATCCCCCTTTGGCTTTGTTGCTCCGAACGCAAGAACGCTTTGAAACGACAGCGAAACGGTTATATCGCTTCAAGTGGCGAGGAAAGATTACCGAGCTTCGAGAGGAATGATTTTTACTCTTTTGCGTACAATCATTTTCCAGCCGTTTCGTTGACTTTCGTAACGGCGCACACTGCGGAATGCAATGGACAAAAATGAAAAAAAAGTTCAGATTCAATGTTGATCTAATTATGCAATGTTATTATTCGGTGAGCAAAGAATACGAAGGTAAGAATGCTACCCTTAGAAATCAATAGAGTATTAATTATGTTGGATATCGGTCTATAGTAACAGATTATTTAGTTTGGAATAGTTTATCACGCGCCTGAATCACACGTCTGACTCCTTAGTCCTTCTCCTCGTTCCCTACCACTTCCTTACCGTGCCTTTAAAAGGACTAAACATGCATTTTTCACGAACATTTTATCAGTGAACATCCAACACCCAGCATTTCAGCAACAATTAAGAATCGCAACGAAACTAGATACTATAAGTGCTTATTGTAAGATTTTTAATATATTCATGTAATAATACTCAAATAATTTTAGCTAACTTAGTTGAAACAATTTGTAACATAAAAATATGAATTATTAGCACATTCTATACATTGTTTTTATTTTTGTCGCACTGTGCGACGGTTTTTGCCCCCCAAACCGTTAGGATAATAAACGATAAGCGATTTTCACTTATTTTTGGCTGTAATTTGTAAAAAAAAAAACAAAGTTCTATGTTTTCATTGAACGTCACATTGCGGAGGGAACAGGTTTAAAGTTATTACATCAAACGTAGCGAATATAGTATCACGGAAGTGGGCCTCGAGGGGTTGACACGGTAGGATTTCAAAGTTTTTATTAATATAGTAGAGGTTTCCATGTCTGAAGAACCATTATACGAATATTCTACTGTTTAAACTTCTACTATCCGAACAATGTGACTTTTGCATAATTTACCAACTAAAGAGATAGGATCTATAAACATGTAAATGGGTTATTAATTATCTAGTGGGTCGTAACGTGTGTTCGTAGATAAAAGGAAGCTTAGAATTCCGCTCTCTTCAATTTAAAAGTTCATAATTTTTATTTAAAATTAACAGAAACCAACCATTTAATGGCAAGATTATTTATTGCAAAATATTTATTTTTAAACAAGTCCTTCGGTCAAAAGAAAAAGGTAATTTTATGAGAGGAGGGTACAGATGCAGCTTTACAGATACGGTGGTGTATTTTCCCAGTCAGAGAAATGCGATCACAGGTTCCACTAAATCGAATAACGTTCCTATCTCTTCTCATCTTTGTACGATATTCAGCAAGAGATTACCCTGTTCTAGTTCATAAAATAGATCCATCTTGCGCGTACCTATGCAACATTGACGTATCATCGAATTTCGCATTTTTCTACTATCTAACAATCAGTAAAATATGATCCACCGAGTGCCCTACATACCCAAAGAATTATTGCTCGAAAATATACGAAATGATCATAAATTATCCTTCAGAAACTTTCTTGTTGTACTTTACGATATCTAGATTCTGAATAAAAGGATCTAAAAGATTGCTCAGCTTCTTAAAAATTCCTAAGTTATTAAAAAGACAAAGTATCCTTATTTTTTAAAATCATCGCTGAAAAGAGTATAACACTTCAATTCTGTTTTAAATCAGCGGTTCTCTTGTGAACTACTAATTTTTAGCAAATTTAGGAATAAATAATGGCGAATATTAATTATTAAGAGTATCAAGTTTGTCCAAGCTTCACAGTATTATAGAGAATATAATAGTAAAGTTTGCATACAATTATTCCGCACGTCTATTTAAAATAAGGAAGAAATTTGCGTTTCAAGTTATTATAATGTCCATTTAACTCAACTATTGGAATTGACATTTTTCTGATATCGAGAAAATGGAGTTATTATAAGATATTATAATGTCCATTTAACTCAACTGTTTGAATTGACATTTTTCTGATATCGAGAAAATGGAGTTTTAACTTCAGAGGTGTTAAACTTTCCTGCAAATTCTTCGGGAATATTGAGTTATATTTAATACTTGGTATTAGCGAAAATTTGAAAATTTTGAACAACTTTCAAAGAGAAAATATAAAACAATTTAATCTATAAATAGATTGGTGTTACAAATGCCTTTATTAGGAAAATCAGTATTTTAATTATACTATATTTCGTCTTTGACTCCAGTCTATTTACATTAAAGGTAATTAATAATATTCCATAAGGTTAGAAATAAGATCCAACTTATCGTATAGAAATATTACATCGCACGCTATAATTTTTAATATTTAATCGACTCAGCAATGACACTAAAATTTTGTCAACTCCATTTACATTGCTTCAGGCGGTATTTGTTGAATTTTTTTGCAGAAAACCATATTCGAATTACCCGGTTTTCCCACTGCCGTCGCAAGAATGAACAATGCCACGCGAGTACGAGGAAAGTTTAACTTCCGCCGTAACGAGGTGTACGCATGCAGAATGTCTGCACGACAGTGACACAAACAATCGGACCAGCTTTAAGTTAAACGCGTCCATGCTTAAGCGAGATTAACTCGATCGGCAAAGTTCGACGCGCCACGGGACGCTATCGATCAGAATTAATTACGCTTCCTGTGTTCCCCGATCGACGAATCCTTCTCCGGCCGGCCGTTCCCTTTTCGTGGCTAATCGTTGATTAACGAGCCTCTGGAGCCGTTTCACGGGAACGGTCGGAGAAGGGGACCCCGTGAGCGAATTCTGGCCTCTATTACTGGAAAAATAATTGGGTTACGACCGGACGATAGAGTCGATTTGGACACTCGACACGGCCTTTCCACGGGATTCGATCGACAACCTGTCGCCGTTTCCCGCGTTTAACTACTTCCTGACCTAGATCGACGTGCATCGAACAAAATCGACCTTAAGGTTATTTTTGCCGGCTTTTAGACGCGAGTCTCGCGGTCGCTCGTTCGAAACATCGTTAAATAAAACGTTAAACTAAGCATAAGTTTACGACGTCGAGTAAGTACCCCTGTTCCCGGAGAAATCCTAGAAGACGAGAAACAAATACGAAATACACGTTATGTTATTGGATTCGTTATGACAACCAAAATTGAAACTCTAATAGGTCCGTTACGAAATCCCTGATATTTTGGGGAATTTTCTCTTAAAATTATACAAACTCTGTTACAGAATAATAAGAAGTAAGTAGGTTGGGTTTAAAATTGCTGACTCGAATTGGTGATTACTTTGGTTGCAAAATTGATACTCATTCAACTTGAAGAAATAATTTCATAGGAAAACAGTGTACATGTTGCGAGCTTGGCTTAGCAATCGCTTTGTGATTCATTTTAACACTTTGACTGCCACGTTACAGCTACTAAAAATTCCATTTTATAGCAATTTTACTTTTGACAAATTTTATATTCTATTCTCGCAATATTCTGTTATTTCTAACATCTAATGGGAACATTTTCAACCAAATAAATAGAAGAATTCCTAATAATGTGGGCGACGGTTTCTAATGGAAATCCAAGTGTCAAATGCAACTTCCTTCTTAATAAAGATATACCCGTACCTTACTGAAAGACGATTAGTTAAATGACGATGTCAGTGTAAAACGAAACGAAATGAAAAAAGATTCGAAGCTCTTTTATGTTAATGGAATTAAAGAGGATTCAATAAAACGTACAATGAAGGTAAGAATTTTTCATCATTGGAAAATTCGTTTCCCAGAGGTGGGACTTGAAAGTCACGTCGGATGTTAAACGTTTACGTCTGCGAGAAGATTTTTATCTTAATGAGACTGTAAAAAATTTCATTAATCAAATACAGAATTCAGAAGCTTGAATACGATGCAATGTTTAATTACAATCGATTACTTTTAGGTTGGGCTACAAAAAGTTAATCATAGAATTTTGCAAAAACAATGAATTTATGAAGAAATAAGTCATTATTCTACTCATCGAAACGTCAAATTTGATCAACAGCCATGATCAGAATCAGCTATTAAAGGAATGAAAAAGGTGCCATGAAGGTTCGTTCGACGGCAACGAAACGTTATCGGTACAGCTTTTATTGATTCAACGGTAAACACGTTAATCACTCCGCTGATTAATAGCGTCTGGGTCTCGAAATGTGCACCACGTCGCGCAGTAGAAAATATTTCATTGTAGGTGGACAAAAATGATATTTTTCAATTAATACAAAATGCATTGGAATGAAAACAAAGAATTAACATACATACCGAAATAAATCATTTCAATAATCATATCTCATTTCTTTGTTTCACCTATTATTATCGTTTAAATACTCTAAAACTGCAATGTATGTATGCTGTAGGCAAATAGGAAATATATAAATTTACGGAAAAATAATTATAGTGAATGTATTACAATTGTAATTACCGAGTATCAAACCATAATATAATTTTGTCCATCTGGAATCTGAATTTTTACCACTGTGCGTCGACACGAATACCGTGACAAAATATAGCCGCAGGTTTAAAAAACGCGTCCAGCTCGGTTGCGTTTAGGTATGGTACGGACTTTCCACATGGAATGATGCATACTCGAGTTCTACCTACTTGTTGTGGATTGTGCTTGAATCGATACTCTCATTATCGAGGACCGTTTCACCTTCGATGCGAGCACTGTTCGCGGTTGAATCGAATAACGTTGCTGGACTTTCGTTTTTCGGATGCTAACGAATGTTATACGAGCAAAATAGATAAAACAAGAACTGCAGAATTCTGCTTCTGAACGAAGAATTTTCAACTTATCGATTGCTTTTGTCATTTATTTCAAGTTTAACAAAGTCTATTTGAAATATCAGCACATTTACAATTTAAACAATTGAAAATTATTCGTAGCAGGAACTGTATATACGTTCTCGTGAAAAGATTCTTTTAACTTGGAAATTCGTGATTTTTTAAGGACCAGGTTCTTCGGGGGTTAATTAAGCTCCGTCAAGAATCCGTACATATTAATTTTTTATTCGCTGAATCTCATCGTGTTTCGTATTTAGGATGGCGAATCATTAATCATTAGACAGAGTTCAACGAAATAATTCTTTCAGTGGCCGAAACAATTACGTAGGCGATGGATTTGGGGTAAAATCAATTCAAGGTTTATCTTTGACATTTCCTCGCCTCCTCGAACTTTTTCCTCGCAGTTATTTCACCGCGAGGGAAATTATACTTTATAACATTCGAATCAATTGATTCGAGTTAAGTCGATTCCCTCGTCCCAGCTTGTTGAATAATTTAACTTCGATACTTACGAACGTCGAGGAATTTTCACCGAGAAACGGTGAGCGAAGAAGAAATATACATAGGTACAGGGTGTTCCATTCAACTGGGACAAGCTGGGTTTCGAAAAACAAGTCATAGGGTAAAATTGAATGGTATTCTGTTAAATATTCCTTTCTATTTAAAAATTGTATCGCGTAACAATTAAAATACGGTGCTATAGATACGTTTGCAAGGTCTGGGTCACGATTAATCCAGTTCTTTCGTTTGAGAGTTAATTGGAGCTGTGATAAAGGTTAGTAGTGTGTACTATTTATTTTAAATAGAACTCTATTGATAGATAACACTGAAGTAAAAAGAAATCAGTAGCGTTATATTTGAACGCTATCAATAGAGTTCTATTTATCTATGGAACTCTTGCATACATAAGAGTTAAGTATAACTCTACTGATTTTATTCTGCTTCGATATACTTTATTCTAACGATAATAACAAAGAAAAAAATAAGTAAATAATTTAAAATTATAATCGCCACGTATATTAGTTTAAGAAACACTGGGTCAGGACATAAGTACTTTATTGTTAGTAATTTTTTATACTGTTACAAAATTTTTTAATTTTGTCTCATTTTTAACCAATTGAGACACGCAACTTGCCCCCGTTTGTAGGCAGCCCTGTATAGAAGTGGAATTCGCGAGAGAGCCAGATGTCATTTAAATGAGAAATCTGATCTGCCTGGGTCGACGAAAGGAAAACCCGAAGAAAAAGTCGCGAATCTTCAGCAATCCCTTCTTGCACTTAACGGAACGCAAACGTAGAACTACGGAATCGTAAGCTTAACGCTATCGAAAGTTTGGCGATCCGATTCCTTTCGAGGATCCATCAAGACAAACGGGTCTATTGTTCTCCGGGTTAAGCCATCGCATCGTCTCTTTGTTCGTCGAGCTAGCTATTTGCTGCAAGAAACGATCTCCATTTTATGGTCTGAATCTTATGCGAACGATTTTACACGCTAAACAAGACAAGATACTTAGCTGGGAATTGTATTTCCAAAAGTGAAACTAACCCTTTGTAATTATTGTATTTTGTCCCTTTCTTTTTTCTCGTTTAAGTACTTCCGTCGAGTACCTGACATTATGAACAATAGAAGTGACGAAATAACGTAAAAATAGTAGTTAAGATTTCTTAAAAATTAAACTAATACCTAAGAAAATTTTCAATTAATTTTCAATTTGAGGGAATTACATATCTATTTATGAAATTTTGTCTCGTCCGTAAAAGTAAATTAAGAATTTCTTTTCACAGGGGAAGAACGCAATTTTGTTCAATGAAGCGTTTCAAATTTTCTATTAACGTGTAACAAGTTAATTAGGACGCCAGGAATTCGAAGTATTTAATTACTTTGGTCAGAGTGAACGACCGGGTTCGTAAAACGTTTAATAACTATCGAATAGATCGTAAGCGAAACGATGAACGGGATTACGAGTTCCATAGAATCCACCAAGATTGCTCTGTTAATTTTATCGGAAAATAAATCTGTAATATGTTTCCTGTTGGCCATATTGTGACGATAATTAACACTTCAATGAGAAGAAAGCATGTGACAAATATATATTAACTTTCGAGCGTAAATGAATTCTGCCACGTTCGATCAATTACCTTTTATAGGTTTCTGTCAAAATGGATTACATTTAACATCATTATTTATGAATATATTACGATAATTGTACAGCAATAAATTATATTACAGTTGAGTATTCAAATGAAATTTTCTAGGAATTTATTAATATTAAAACTATTAATATTTTCAACCTCTTTGTTAACATTTATTATAAATACTATAAAAATTAATTATTTATATTTCCATATGAATTAAACATTGAAAAGATTACAATTTACAATCTATCGTTTAATATTTAAATCAACGTATTAAACCGAAGTAAAATTTTACCATTTATTATCGTAGCTGCTTCTTCAGGAAATAGCAGTTTCGAAAAATTCACCGTGGTCAACAGGAAACAGAATTATAACTATTTATCAAAGGGAACAAAATGGGAAAAGTTTGTAAGCAACTGTTTCAAGATGGCGGCTCGCCGGAACAACGAAACTACACCGGGAACGATCGTGTTTAGAAGCAATAACGAAATTGCTTGCATTTTATTCAAACGACATTCTTAGTACGAAGTTTCGACGAAAGAAGCAAAAGTCAATACGGATCCAGGTAATTGCATTTAACAAAAAAAGAAAAAAATAAGGAATGGTTAAACGAATCCGAGGTAAATTACTTTAAAAGTGATTAAACACGGAACCGAAGAGGAAAAGGAAAGAAAAGTTACGGAATTCCGTACAGGACGGAGTTATTTTATAAAATGTTGAAAGACATTGACATTTAACGTCCAATTTTTATATTAAAATTACCAAAGCACGATTTTTCATTTAAAATGAATCACAAAATTATTTAAGGGATTACTTAATTATTTATATTTAAATATCAAGACTTAAACTGAAGAGTTTTCTCCTTCATAGAGTCAAGTTTGAGTTTACCCATAACTTAAATTCACATTTCTAAACTTTTTAGTCCTTTATTTCGACTAGAAGTGTAATATCTTTAAATAGGTATCAAAACAAGAAATACAATATCTTTAGGAACTGAAAAATATCATGCTTTTAAAAAATATATTAGAAAATAATATTTTTAAGTTCACAGATTTCTAAAAATATAATATTCTGAAATTCTTAAGCTCCTAAAAATAAAATATTTCCAAATTTCCAAATGTCTGTAAATATAACGTTCCTTTTCTTACTTTTTTATACAAAAAAAATACATAACAGTTTCAGTTGGGTCGAAATGATGAAAAGGTAACAAGCTTATTTAAAAGTCCAACTCATCCCAAGAAGAATGAAAACACATATATCATCTGTTTCCATGAAATAAAAAAAAAAAGCAGCGAAATGCATACATATGTATGTACGTCTGCGTTTTCGTAACAGGATATTCTGCAAGCCGTCGCGACGATTTACGTGGCTGCAGTTTATCCTATCCATTAAAAGGATATCGAATATCCGATATGGCTCCCAGCTCGTCGTAGAATTGACGAGTTTCCTGTACAGGTACAAAAGTGTCGTTGAACTTGGTGAAACTGTACAACTTGATTTGAGGACGCCCCTGGAAAACAGGAGGTGTCCTTTCGTTCGCGAGTCTACGACGGCCTAGGAATAGGGAACCATCACGCGGAGTGCTGTGCAAGGATATTATTGGAGTTTAATAATTATCGACGCGGTAATTACGTTCCGCGAATAATTGACTGCTTATTGCTGGGCTAGGTGAACATTACAGAGGTTCGACTGGAATTGTCGAGGTCAATTAAGTTCCTGACAGTTTATGGGTAATTACGCGTCTCGGTAATAAGCAATTTTTATTTCCATTTTTAACGGAATCTACTCTTGTTAAACAATGCGAAGTTAATAAAGATGCGAAATGTGTGCCTTTTGTGAAACTAGAATTATTAATACAAACTTCTGAAGAGAATTGTAATTGGTCGAAATTATTTATCGATTTTGATGAAATTTGCAAAATGCATATCATTTCTTTAAACCTACGACATGAATTTTTTTCAATTTTTTTTAATTATTAAAGAACGTTATTTAATAAATTATCATTTGGTCCAATTTAAGAAAAGATATTCAAACATTTTTAGTGCTCTAAATATAGTGTAACACTATACACTTGTTAGAATAATGATATACAAAGCGTAAGATGAGAATTTTTCAAGATATTAATTTTTCCTAAAGTGTAATATTATTCAAAGAATGATGTTCTTCTCCTTTTGCATATTTTATAAACCACCTACATACCATAAATTAATATTAGATGAAATTATAATACGTTTCATAAAAACTATTAGCTATTCAAAGGAGTATTATTAAACTTTAACACTAATACTACCAAACGGATTTTTTATTTTATATTACAAAGTTTATCAAGACGATTTTGTCAAAATGTAAGATGATTTTCACTAACATAAAGCATCATTTTATATATTCTAACTTCGGTTTCATCCCTTATTTATTTAATTTACTGTTTTATTTTCAATTTAAAAGAAAGCATAGACTTTAGTGTTAACAATTTGTGCATCATTTTCTAAAAGGAAGATTATCTCTTTAGATTTTTGTAACAGATTTTTTTACACATGAAAATTTACGTAGAGAAAAATTGATAGTCATCAGTTTGAAATCTACACGTTTCACAAATTTTTGACGATTGTGAAATTCATCAACGTTTTATCGCAACACCAGATAACTATATATACGTGTATACACAGTCTTCCCGGCTGATAACGTGTAAAGGGGTGAAAAAAATTTCTTTGTTCATGTCACGCGATCTCCGCGTCAAAAGCGTACAGTTAATTGCCGAGTCAACTTATTGTTCCCGAGTAAGAGTCAATATATACGAGGTAGACAGAATAAATTGGGGTTGAAAGGTGCAATCAATCGGTGGGAAGGATGCCAGACATTAAGGATGCAGTTCAAGTGGAAGGAAACATTGTTTAACGTTAGTCGAACGTTTCACAATATTTCTTCAATGCTAACTTTCATCTTATTTCACGATCGTAAATTTATATTCGCGCTGAAGTCGATGATTTCGCGTTTGACGATCGTCATGAATGCTTGACATTCATGTCTTGAAGCTCTTATCAGTTAACATTTCAGAATAGAGTTAATGGATTCATAAAAATGATGAAACATGGCTACCTACTTGTATTTAGCTTAATATTTAGTATTTATAAATGCAGTTTGATTACTTTTAACCCTTTTGCTAAAAAATTTAGAAACTTGAAACTTCACTGTTTACTATTTTAATATAATGCTAGTATTATGCAATGATTTTCTTATATATTTATTAATATCCTATAAAATTGCTGGAGATGAAATTAAAGAATTTTTTAAATAATTATTTTTAACTATTTTATATTTTTCCTTATTCTTTGTTTAGGTATTCGATGTTTGCTCTCGTAGTAGAAAGAGATATAACTAGTCAGACATATTTTGATTAGAACTACTGAAAATATGGCAATTTAACTTTAATTTGATCAGCGAAGTATTGATAGTATTTGAATTTGAAGTTAAATTCATAGTGCTGCATTAAATAAAAAAATAATAATACTTATTACAACATTTAAAATACTGTTCAAGTATACTGTTGCTTAAATATGCATAGATTAAGCCCATTGTCTGTTACTAAATTACCTAATTGCTAACTTAGCAAGTACTAATTATTAGTTAATTTACGAATAGTAATTGCTATATTTCTAAAATATCAGTTTAATAATTATTAATCGTAAAAATAACCGAGCAAACAAATTATCAAATTATCACACCACTGAATTGCTAACAGACCGAATTATTAAATTACTAAGTTACCGAATTACCAAATTACCAAATTTTAAATGATTAAGTTATTAGATTACTAAACTATTAAATTACTAAATTACAGTATCAGTACTAAATCCAATATTCGTCAAGTTTAACTCCGCTCAAACATTTACCCCTGGGCTTAACGCATGGTAATCTTGAAATATTGAGACGAGTGATAGGGTTTACTTTCCCTATGTCGCCGTTTTCCCTGGGGGAAGCCTACGCTGTTCGCCGGTATACATTAAAAAATGAAATCCTCCAGCTACGTCGATGAGCTAAGAACAAAGCCCCCGGTACAAGAAAAAAAAAAAAAAAGATAAAAAGCATCGTTTTCGTAAAAACGGGTGTTTACATCGTCCTCGTTACAAGGGAAACGAGACATCGAGTTAATTCGCGAGTCTGTCGCATCCTTTTTGTGCGATTGAATGTCCTGCTGAAAAGAAGGCTGGACCTTTTGTGTCCGCCGACGTCGTCGAGGAACGAAAAGTTCTCGAGCGGTTGGTAGCCGAGCGAAGGGATCGGGTGGCTGGCTTGAAATCCGCCTCGAGCTCGTTGCTTATTTTTCTAAGGGTTCCCGTTGGCTGGAGTAATTACGCCTACATATGTATGACAGGTCTGAGGGTGAAACCCTTGTAACATTGAAGCCCCCGCCGCCACCTGACGCAGCCATGCTTAAGTGGAAACGTTACGTGCCGACGAATAAAAACCGATTCGCGCACCATCGTACCGTCGGAGAAAGAAATATACGTATTTATTGTTCAAATTATTAGGCTGTTTCGTACAAAGCGTCGAATGTTTTCACGGTGGAACCATAACCGTGTTTTTTAATTCCATCGTTTGATTTTATACGTCCTGATACGCGCCTTCAACTGGGATATTTTTATGGATATTTTTACGACATTTGCACGATATTTCCATTGCTTGTTTCGACGCAATTAAGAATAATCATTGCACGGATTAAAAATGCTAATTTTTTTTATTGATATTTAGTACAGTGTGTTCCAAACTTTTTTAAATCATGATATTCGAATAACTTGTACACCAGTTCCCTATATAAGACCAGGTAAATTTGAAACAATTCGAAAATAGGTATTTCAGAATCTAATTATAACAAATAGTATGTAATTATGTTTACACTATAGTAATATTTTTTAAATTGTTCAATACATTTAATTATCCGAAGTGGTATAATTGTGTCTGTGTAACTGTATTTAAAGTTTATTAAAACCAAAGAAATAAAAAAAATATATTAGAAGCTGATTATCCCTTTCATTTATGAAAAATCAGCGTGAAATTATTAATAAAATATGACAATATTAAATAAATAAATGACAAAAGTCATCGACAAAAAGTAAGTGTAGCTCCTGAAATGATCACTGCTAAAAAATTTCTCATTACAAAGAAAATTTCATGAACACCACCTGAATTTCCAGTTCAGTGTTGCTAAATGACAACATTTTTTAAAATATTTAAAAAATGAGTTTATAATATTCGTTTTTATAAAAATTTGTTGTCAATTAAAAATAATTTGTGTCAGAAAGGATTAACTTGCATTGCACAGTTGGACGTACTTCGAAGAATTAATTAATTAATTAATCAATGTTCCCCAAATAAATTTTACCAATAAGGAGGCTACCTAATCGAGGGGAAAGACACGTGCATAAATGAACCATAAGTGTTACTGTCGTGCTTTGATGTACTTGCTAACCACAACATATACGGAGCAGAATGGGTTCAGGATGGGTCATTTCCGTCCGTCTAACATAGAAATAACCGAACGAACCGAATTTTAAGCTTTACAGCAAGACTGTTGTCACTTTTGCTGATCGATCGTGAAAATGATTAGCCTCGTTTCTATTTCAAGAAAGGGTCAGGCCACGAAATACGATATGATGGAGTATTGAATGGGGCCTAATGGAAATTGGGCGGGAAATTTAGTGGTTCAAACGTATTCGTGACAACACCGATCACAAGTGACAATTTATTTAATTCTGTCGAACAAAGGTGTATTATTTTAACGTAGACATATATTTTGAAGTTTATTACCTATTATCATTTTTAGAAATTGCTGTCTGTTATGTAGCAAATGAAATTCATAGTTCAGTTTAATAAATGCACTTAAGTAGTGAGCAAAGTAGTAAATTTAATTACTAAACAAAGTTTGTTTAAGAATTTTGAATACAGCACAGTTTGAAATTTTCGAATTATTAGCTTCATGTAGGACAAGAGGTAAGGGAATTTACCGGCGAATAGAACAATAATGGGAACAGGTATTTAAATGATGAATTCAAAGTGAAATCGCAGCTTACCGTACGACAATCAACCATCGTCTATTAAGCTCGTTTTTCCGTTTTATTGAAAACAAGTGTCCTTATTTCTCACACACACATTCGCCTACACATATACTTTTGTACACGTACAACATTGCAGCCTACAATGCTTAAACCTTGACTATTCAGCGTGTTGATAATAAATATATGACCTCGTAATAGACATGCCTGTGTATGCATTAATTCTCAATATGTCCTCAGTAATAGCATGGAAAATTAATGAAAAATGAACGTAGAAACGAGTTCAAGCTTTGTATTTAAAGTGAATGGTATATGTATAGCATGGAAGTTGTTCATAAAGAAGTTGCACACAATACCCCTTTCTTCTAAGAAAAATCTACCTGTATCCATAAAAAGAAGCTAATTCCTTCACCTACTTTTTTTTTTGCTTTGTTATATGATCGAGAAATTCATAGAAAAGCTTAAAAGTACGTTGTATACTTGTATACGTATTTATTTGCAAATAGCGATTTATTTAAGAAAGGAAATAATTTCAGAATCCTGAAATTAGAATACTTCGCGATCAATCCTTTCGTTTCAACTGAAATATTATATTTTTAGAAACTGTTAATATTTTATTTGTTTAAATTTCGAAACGTTATATTTTTAGAAACTTAGAAACTTCGAAATGATTTACACGTGATTAAATTACTTTTAACGAGAGTTAAAATTAATTACAGTCAAACACAAGGTAATCTGATAGATTGTATTTATTCCCAGCTAAATAACCGAATCGTTTTATTGCAAAATTTAAAAATTTTAATTTTCTAATAATAATTTTGCCACTTTATACAGACAATTCAATAATGGCAATGCCAAAGGTGCTTACGATACGTAACCCAGCTACATGTCACTCATAGCACTTCACAACCCTAACCCTGATGTCGATGGGTGTGAAAATCAATGCTCAAAGTGTTCTCTTTGTATGCTTCTCACGTGCGCGCGTGTGTTTAACACCCGTCTGCGGATCGTGTATATTCAAGATCGAACAATTTAAACTCGTACAGCAGAAAATAGAACAGAATTTTGCTAATAACTGTTACAGTAAATCGAGTCAAAACTAATCCACCGTAGAATGGATAATCACCAGAATATTTACTTACAAAAATATTTATTTACAATGTTTAGAAAAATTCGTGTGCAAAACTGTGGAACATTTTACGAAGGACACCTTCAAATTATCCATTTTCTAAACATTTATTCTAGCATTTCTTATGATACACGTATTTTCAAGAGGATATATTGAAAGGATCGAAATGAAAACGCAAAACAGTTTGGAAACCCGCGAGCTTATGGTTCTTTTCACGTCTTCGTGTAAATTGAACCTTTTTTTGCACATCTATAGCGACCACGGTTATACGAACACGAAATTCATTTTTGTTCTATTTCACAGGCACATTTGCAAAAACGAACAAAACTTTAATTAAATATAACGTCGCTCCGCTTCTTTGGCGCGTGTGAAAGACTCATTGCCACGTTTCTGGTATGGAATTTGACTTTCAAATTCTTATTAAAGGATACGTTATGCATTCAAAACTGAAACGAATGTGTACCGAGAGAAATTCGCTAAATTCTGCAGTTTAAAACGTGCCGTTTATATGTCTATTTCGGATAATATACAAAGAAATATTATGAAACAGACTTCTCATGACGAATTTAATTTACTATTATCATTTCAGGAGCTAATTATAACAAATGATAACGTTCAAGATGTAAGATCATGTTTATGATTCTTCAATTAAAACACATTAATTGATACTTACGTTACAAACACGAACGTGGGGGTTGATGTCGATTGGGATATGTCTCTCGATACAGCCCTGCAGCCTCAGCACCATTTTGATTGCACATGTTAAACAAAATGAACTCGTTCACTATTATACAGAAGTGCCTCGATTTCGAAACACTTGGTCGACGGACCATCGCGCTCGGGTACCGAATAACTACTGATAGATATCTTAATCTTACAGTGGCTAGTATTGGCGGCCGCTTCATGTTTACAAACATTGTAATGAAACATAACTTAGGTATCTTGGATTACTTGCCGAGGGACCGAAATAATTCAGCGTCATGTAGCTTCATTAACTACCAAACGAATAAGTTTAGGGCATAAGAATTTAGCACTTTTATGTGGAGTACAAGAAACTGCATCGATTGATGTAGTCAAAAACATAGGTTCCCGTTAAAAAAAAAGTGCAGTTCCATTTTTCTGATGCACCGTTATTATGCATATTGCTGGTATTAGACTAATAGTGTAAAGTAGTAATTTAAAATGGTTACATTTGAAAATTAATCAACAGAAGCCTTAATAATTGGAATTTCAGTGTGTCTTACCTTAAAAAATCGATTCTTTAGAATATTTTGTGCAAAAGAAAAATTATTTTTTAAATTTTACATATAAACCATGAATTTTCATATTACCTACAATACAAGTCGTAAAGAAATTGTCAATATTAATAACAAATTTTTTAATTCTATTTATAGTAAATACCAGTAATATAAAACTCTCTAAATTCTGAAAAGATTTTACCACCCTCTTACGTTAATGAACACAGAAAGGTTTAAAAGTGAAAGAATGCGAAGTTTAAGCCTTTAAACCCACTTTACATTTTTTAACATTATATGTTAGCGCCATTTTATACAGAACAATCCAAAGAATAGGTATACATAAAATGTTACATATAGTTTTATGAATTTCAAGTCTAATTAAAAAATGACTGTCGAGCAATTACTTTTGCTATTAAAAAAGTGTGATTCTACCTTCTACAATTTTTCTCATACGATCATTAATTTAACTCGTATTCAAACACCCCATTTACCGGAATTATTTAATTACCTCAAAAGCTATTATGGAAATTTCCGGAAATAATGGTTACGAGAATTTAATAGTAAAGGAAAATTCATATCACTATGCAACAATTTCTCACGGACAAGTTTCCCACGAACTTCGGGAAATTTCATTTTCATTACCGTAGTTTCAAAGATGATTAAAGCAGCAATAAATTACGTTACCGAACAAATCGGTACAATATCGTGTGCTCATAAATTTCTTTGCTTCCCGCTAAATTAAATTACGACGGATTATTCAATTTCATTGCGTACATCGTTGTTTCTTGTTAACGTTACGTAGAACCGTTGTATAATTAAGTTTGTTAGAGTAAATTGTAATGCTTCCAATAAAAGCATTCATTAATGATGTAAATAGACAATGAATATTTATAACGCAACAATACTTCGTTCCAAGCGCGACAGTGACATAATAATTAATTAAGGAATGCAAGTAGATACACTTCATAGAAAACGGGACAGTCTCGCGGCTCGGAACAGAAATTCAATTGTATCAAATAATTATATTTCTTGATATCGTTTGATCATTCAGAAAGTATGAATCACTGGGAAATATTAACCAAGTTTTAAAACGAATCGAGAATATCAATTTACACGAATTGTATCTAAATTAAGCAACAAAAATCGTATAAAGTAAATATAAAATTGATTCGATTCAAAGTTAATTACTAACGAATAATATTTCTAATATTTGTCATGTATTAACTTCGAATTTATTTACCTTTGTAATATTTTCGTTACTAACTTATGTTATGATTTACTAAAAGAAATTAAAGAAATATTAAGCTATCAATATCGATTTCGTAAGATACTATGTGAAAAATTTAAATTGAAAAACAGTGTGGTATAATATTGATATTATTTTGAACGTGAATTCTAACAGTAATTTATTATACCTTTGTAGAATTATTATCTTTCAGTTCTATATAATTATAACAAATTTTCTTAACATTTTCTTTTACACTTAGAAAATCCTTCATATTTATAATTTTATCTGCAGCAAGTAAGGTTTGCACAAACTTCTAAATATCTAATAAAATTATTTGCAATCAGTTCGCTCCCAAATATGAAAACTAAATTAAATAGACGCTCGAGTATTAATTTCCTTTGAATATTCGATTGCGTTCACCGTAGTGAAACAACACATTCGCCAAAGTTCTAACATGTCAACGATGACAAAGATTGTTTCTCTGTTATTTAACAGGACGAGGGATGGAAACTAGACCGTACAAATTACTACCAGGAAGGATGGCTGGCCACTGGTAACGCTCGTGGCTTAGTGGGGGTGACTTTTACAACGTCTCACTGCCGGACAAGGGCCACGGAACTTCCGCTCAGGGCAAATTACAACCTTCGTGGACATCGTAGCGAGGTAAAGTTTATTTCTTCGTCTCTTCTCATTTCTTCGAATCGTTATTTTCCCTCTTTTGAAGCCAGCATACCGTTGACGTTCTTAATCTCCGGCATTCCAACTTATAAATGTTGATTTAAAAAGTTTCCGAGTCGAGACGACCAGTTCTTCGATTCATGAATCAAAATCGTTGTTGCGCGGACACGTGATTTACTGGAACCTAATTTCCGGTACTTTCAATCGATTTCGATGCTATCGAAATATAGGTACGTGTATATTGCTATCGTACGCTCGATAACGGTCTTTGACCCCACAATCGAACATAATCTTCAAATGCCAGTTTCATAAATAATTTTTTATTTTGATCAAGTTTTTATTGAATAACTTGGTTTTATTTGAAAATTGTTCACTCTGTCGTGGTATTAAGATGGTACCATCTTTTATTATTTATTTTCCGACGCTTTCGTTGAAACGAAGATTAATATTTATCGAGATAGAAAATTATTTTATGCCCTGGTTTTCTATTTTACTTTTAATTAAAGCGTAAGTGTGCATTAACAGTTGACAGTCGTACTGTTAACAAGCACGAGGGTACGAAAATTGGAAGCGTGCTGGATTGAGGAAATAACGAAGGCAGAATAGTCTTCGAACAATGTTGAAACGAACCGTGAATGGAGAGACTAGTGGCGAGTTCTCTATTATTCTGAATGTTGAACGTGTATTTTGCTCTTAATCGTGCTTCACACCTCGCTGATCCTCCAAGAAAGGACCTCCGCACGTATAGGCGGGCACGATGAATAGGAACTGCAACTTAATATACCTTCCTTGAATTGTACATCGGCGCAATTCCGATTATTTCACAGACTGCCGGAACAAAGACGGACAAAATGAAATGCGGTTGGTACGAGTCAGCAGCAGAATTTCCGGTTTACGGTTCGGCCTTCTTCATTGCGAAGCGAGTAAATACTTGGCTGGGATGGGTTAGAAATTTTGCTCGCTTGAAATCCTTATATCATTTCGCATGACATAAAGAACTATTAATAATTCGAAATAAATGATATAAATATTCTTCTTTATAGGCTTGGACGTTATTTAAGTGGAATTTATTGAATACAATGGAATTTATATTATTTAAAATTCTATTAACTAGATACAGCCATGCTTACTTAATTTAACAATTGAAAAGTATGGACTATCTAATTTTTTGCTTAAATGCTTTAGTATAAAGAAATGATTATTCTGTTATTTGAAAATCCCGTGATACGAATACTCGTGCCTTCTTACTAATTTGGAGGTGTTAAAAATTAATTTCTTGTTTCCTTCTATGAAAAATAAATAATTCGTAAACTATGGAAACTTTTGCACAGCCCCAATAATATTAACCCTTTCGCTCAGAGATTTTTTCAGATTATTGATCAGCAACCCAAAGATACTTGGTTATAAAGTAACGAGCAGCACATCATTGTAAATAATTACTCTATTTAAACGATATCTGAAAAGGAACTCAGAAGGAAAAAGTAAACGAAGTAAATTTTCCTTCAAAATTGCCTGTATTCTTCTCATGTCCCTTCGCAATCAGAGGGGACAATTAAGTGAAAAGGGTTAAACTAGCAGCAGTCGCCGACGAACGAATGCATTAAGCACAGGATTGAAACAGTGAAACGTACTGTATTTACCGCGAGCGTATTCATAAATAAATAACGTGATTTACACAGACACAGAGTGGCGTAAGGGTAGGCCGCGATCCCCAGGGTCCTAATTTCACGACACACCCTCCACCCTTCGGCATGTAACGAGTCGTCGGCGCGGTACATCGACAGGTACGGTCTCGATACGAGTATACAGCCATTTTCAACCGAGAACCCATTTTGCGGCAGCGTTGAACGAAGCCTACGAGGAGCTATCGAACACGTCCAGAGAACATTGTGCTTGCTTATACACCATATCTGCTCGAAGCCAGCCTATGGCAACCCATTACACGAACGCAGCCGCGTTAAATCGAGAAAGAAATTGGACGGATGCGAGTCACTGATAAAACACGACGGGGGTGAAGAATATTTTGGACGTGCATGGGTAAAAACCATTGCCGCGAACCCGCGTCGATTGTTCAATTTTGTTTGGATTTTTGTTTAGACCGTGTCACTATTGATAGCAGGTATAACAAAAGGAATTCTACGCGAGAAAATGATATATAAATAACATATGTCGCGAATTAATAAATATCAAGTGTACAAGTAAGTTCGGTGCCTTTTTATCATACACTCGATGCTTATTTATAAGAAAAAGGAATACACGTTGTCTTGTAGTAATCACCATTACTTTCTACACAATTCTTCCACTTTTCTAGTAGTTGGCAAATTCCGTTTCTATAAAAAGATGGAGGTTTCGATCGAAGAAACTCATCAACGCTTTTTCCGACTTCTTCGTGAGATTTGAAATAAGAATCAACTAATTGGTATCGTAGTGACCGAAAAAGGTGGTAATCTGAGGGGGCCGTATCTGGAGAATATGAATGAGAATCTCCTAACCCAAAGAAGAAATGACTTCCAGTGTTGTTTAACCCAAATGCAACAAGAATACAGTGTCTAATGTGCTCCTTATGAAACGCCTTGGCGCGAAGTATTGCTTTTTGAGGTTGTGTACTAATTAGGTTAAAGTTACATAGTGCATTTTGTAGGGTGGAGTTAATACTTTAAGACACGGAAGCAGGGGGGAAAAATTTCAATTTGAAACGTAATTACAGCCGAATATATGTAAAGGCAGCGAACTTATTTGTATACCTAATATAAAAAGTTAAATAATTCTTAGAATATTTATTTGAAAAGTGATTTTATTGAAAATGTATAAAACTAATTTTAATAAAGGATTAAGCACAAATTTACAACTCAAACATAAATAATTTAACTAAATTTATATTTGTAATTAATAAGTTTACACGCATCCGAGTTTTGATTCATAAAGAGGCTCAAGTAATGTCGGTGGACTGAAAATAAATCTGCCACTTACAGGGGTGCTCCAATCTGACGAAAAATCTATTTTTCGTGGGTGACCGGCTGAAAAAACTGGTTTAGGAGGGTAAAAGCCGCGCGCAAAGATGAGGAAGCGTTTTTCTTTCGCATGGAATATCACAATAACGGCGAAGGATATAAAAAGAAACTGAAGTATATCTAACATCAGTTTTTGAACGCTCCAAGACGTCATCGAAGTTTATTTTAAATATAAATTTCCTTCGTAAGATTAGACTTCGTCGTAAGATAAGAGTCCTTATGCAAGGTTTTATAAGACGAGTTTTCGTAACAGATGTTCTTGAAACCAACCATTTTTGATGAAATTTATGTTTCATACATTTATTATGCAATATATATTAGTCACAATGAATTTAGTTTAATTGCAATAGGACAGTTTTAAACGCTCTTAAAATTGCATTAGTAACTTAAGATCGCAAATTGAAGCATTATTTATATTAAAAAAATTCATTTCTAATTTACCTAATTTTCAGTGTTTTAAAAATACCACATTGTGCAAGGAATTCTCCATTTTTGAATCATGGGATGAATTTTCCAATTTTCAAGTCAATTCACGGTAGCTTTTCCAATTTTCGAATCGTAATTAAGGGAGGGGGTTCCTCAATTTTTATGGTGTTCCAGGAACACCCATCACACGAATCTAAATTCCCAATTTCAAAACGTCATTTTCTTTTAAATGGGCATTTCTAATTTTCAAACCGAATTACGGCGGTTTACCCAATCCTCAAATCATATTAAAGCGAAACCGTGCTGTAGGAATTTTCACGTTATACGGGGAAATTCCCTCAGTTGTTTAACCGCGTTAAAGTGAAACGATGTTGTACAAACAGCACGTTATAATGTATACGGGAATGCGTATCATTTTCGAGCGATATTACTTTTGGCCGCTTCAAATTTCCGCGAAAACGAAGCGCGCATTTCGGCAACAGCTTTACCGCACGATCGTGTCAAACGAGTTTATTTCATACACTTTCGTGTAAGCTCTCATCGAGCGTGAACTGGGTGCAAGCAACGTCAGATCCTTTGTCGAGGGTCTCAATCGATATTAAGCCGTGGGCTGTTTTAACGAACCGCAACTGTTCCGACTTGGTGTCGTGCAACTCCGTGAAATATTTCGCAAAAGATTCATAGCGCCGAAGCACATATGCAAACGTTACATCGACCAGCTTTCGGAATATTAATATTGCCGGTCTCGAATCGCTGGATTTCCACTTTCCGCCCGCCCCGCCCCTCCTTTTACACATTATTACTTCATATTTCGCCTTCCGCTCTACCATCCATCTCGAAAAGTCTTCTAACCTTTAGTTTGCAGAGTGTCCCGTTATGAAATGCCGCTAGTATAACTACAAATTTTAGGACGTAAATAACTCTAAGCTGAAAAGCTCTGATGAAATTGCTACAAAATTCGTATTTTGGGGGGAACAACGTTCAAAATCAATGAACCGAAGATTTTGTAATTTTTCATAAACAGTTATTCGTGTTTCAAACGAACACTGTGAAATCTGTATGCAATTGTGCTTTGTATTTACTTGTGTACCATCTGGAATAACTCGTTGTAATTATTCATTTAATGTATAATTACTTAATTTCTATTATGTGTAATCTGAACTAGAACAATTTTACAAGGTCCAGTGTGGTATTAAATCAATGCAGTATTAAATCAAATGGTTTTGCGGACCAATTTCGTGAGATAATTTTACTTTTGAATTTTAATCACGATTAATAAATTGGTTCGTCGAGCGACTCTTATTTTCTTAATAAAGATTGTATAATTCAATTAATATTATAATGAAGTATGAATTATAGTTGTCAAACAAAACGACGAATTATTTTTATTCAATCCACTTTATTAATTTATTTAAATTATTTTTATTTAATCCATTCAATACAATTTTTCAAAAAAATTTATTAAATCTGTATTATTAATTACATTATGTTGGTAATTTAGCTATTATAACATTCATTTTGTAATGTTAATTTCTAGACCCTTAAGTAAACGTAATTATAACGAATGATTTATAAGTTAGCTGGAAAATCATCAATTAATCGTAGATATGATATTTACTCATTAATAGCAAATGTTGTTGTTGAATTAAAAGATAGAAAAAATGTCTAAAGTTTTCAGACGTCATATTCATCTAGATTTAATTAAAAATCTTCAAGTTTCTTATGTAAGTACTTCACGCTATCAGAAGTTTCAAATTTACGACAGAAGTTTAAATCAAGCCAAAAAAGTTATATTAAAATATTTAATTATGAAACGATGACGCATTTGATAAGTGTTTCCTAGTTTATCTTCATTTACCTTCAACGATGATTTACACAACGCGAAAGGCGTTAACCCTGATTACATCTTAGGCACACCTGTCCTAACAAATAAATTATAGAATAACGAAACAAATATTGCGGCTTAGAATTGTCGCTGCCATTTAAAAGTGCAAGTTTTTAATTACACTTTATCTCTCCTCGCGGATATAGGATACGAAGGTTACCAGAAGGTTAATTTAATTATCACGTGTTTCACGCAACGTCTACAAGGAGCGGTCGGAAAATTTCTCGTTAAATTGAATTTCCTGGTCACTTGAATTTCAAAGTTACGCCACGTTCTACTTTCGTCGAACGAGCAAGGACTCCCGAAGAAGGGAAACGATTATGAACGTTACGAAGTTAAATAATTGAACACGTAACACGCGTTCCAACGTTGCACGCTGCTCCGAAGCTTGATCTGGATTTAATTAACAGCAACATGAATTCTACAGCCTAATTCGAAGCATCGTCGGGCAACTCGGAAAAGCGAAGTGCTTTGCACATGAAGGCATGAACTAATATTTCACCAAGTTTCGCTAGTATGATCGATTAAACGTTAACAAAATTACCACCAACTGTGTACCCGCGCGAATAAACGTGTAATTATAAAACTGTTCTTAATGAAGTTAGCTGGCCCGTGTTAACAAATAATCGAGGTTTAAACGACAAGCAACTGCAGGGTAATAGAAAAGAAAATTAAGAATCATACTTCACTTTTCAAAGTTTCTTCGAAGCTAAATATTATACTTTCAAGACGTCATCCGAAATTATGGAAAGAAATTTGAAACCTCGAAATTTGGTAAATTGAAATGATTCGAAAGCCTTAGGGGAAAACTGTATGTTAAAAATATCTTGAATAAAATAACTGCAAGACCAGTATAGTTTTTAATATGTCTGTAAATTAGCCAGAAACGTTGAGGCTTTAATTATCGTAATTGATTAATAACTACAGCAGGTTTCTCAGAAATGCATTAAACTCTCGAGGAAAATTATCAATAAGATATGGAACGCGAACTTTGAATAAAATATTTCGAGTTTGGTCGATGATTGAAGGCAACCTGCTACGTGTAAGTTGAATCAACAGCAAGCAGCTCGAGGATGCCTTTAAAATATGTATAGTTTCCATTACTTGCGAAAGATTTATTCACGCGTTTTCTTCTTCTTTTTTTCCATGAATCATGGCAAAGTACTGGAACGTGTCTTTTGCGTTCACTTCGGTCCACATTTCAGAGTTTAAGGGTAGCCGACGTGGTATCGATCTGGCACGCAGTGCTGTTTTAAGACAGTGGCTCTCAACCCTGTGTTCAAAGGTATTCCAATTTCAAGCGTTTTCAATTCAAGTAGCTTCCTTCATTGTTATTCTGTACAGGGGGTGGCTTTTGTGTATGTCATTTGTTTTATTTCCCCGTTTCATCGCGAATAGATGGTACGAACCGTTGTAAACTGAATCTAATTATTCGCTCCTTTTTAATCCTGATATTAATTCGACAGTAATCTATAACTCTATTTCTTCGGTTGTTTTATAATCGTAAATGGATGCAAAAGTGATTCTTTTTTCTTTTATAGCAGTTACAAGACAATAAACTGCAATATTTATACGTAATTGTAAAATAATTTAACCAACTTTTATTATTACAGTTATAAGAATTTGCGAATGAATTACTATTATTAATGGTTACCAAATTTTTTAATTAAGAAACTGGATTATTTAAATTATTTATATATTACAATATTTATGTAAATTATTTCAGAAAAACTAGTAAATTTGTATCTGTCATTTCAAAATGATTTACTTAATTTTTGTATTACTGCAATAAGCTTAGAATGATAACACTGAATTAATTTTATCGAAATACATAATTCAATATATGTATTTGCATTCGTTCAAATCACTCCAAAAGGAGCCAATCTTGCGGTTGTCATGAATGTAATTAGCAAAATTGTGTCAACCTATATATGTATCTTATCATCGAGCACTAACGATGTTTAAATTGGTGACACCTTTGAATCATAGCTCATCGTTGACAGCTCACGTGTTCCTCAAAGACGTGATGCTTCCCATCAAGGCATCCATCATTATTCTGAAACATCGACGGTAGATTCCATCAAGGTATCACTCATTATAATGCATGTTCTGCGACCTGCCAGTAGTCGAATGCCAAGTCAATTCTAGGACGCATAATGATTCTCATAAATTTCTAAGTGGCTACGTGGTTATCGCGATGAGAAAGCCGAAGATCGATCGACGGAAAATCAAATTTTAATAATCGACCCCGAAGAAAGCAATCACGATTGGAATCATATTATTCTATGAATATTTCCACGTGCACGCGAACGCCCACAAACTTACAACGGTGGTGAGCATATAAATAGACACATTATATTTTTCTTCCTAAAAATTGTATTACGCTTCTTTAAAAAAAAGGAGGAAAATCAAATTCAACCTTATTCCCGTTCAATTATTTTTTTACAGTAATGCATATCAATTGTCAATTCTGCATAGTGTTCAATTATTCATACGTAGCCATTTTTCTGAGAACTTTTTTTGTTTTAAAGATAAGGTGAAGTGAATATATCATCTTTCTTTGTACGTATTTTGTATACGATGGTAACTAAAGTAATCATAACATTATTGTTAGAAAACGGTCAACTCTGTAATGCTGCAGAATGATAATGGCGAAGTCAAAGCATAATTTGGAACCTAAATTTAATTTTCCATCAATTCTTCAAATATTATTTTTAACCCTTTGCGCTCGGAAATTTGTTTCAGATTATTTACCACCAACTTAATATAGTATTGAGAATAATTATTCTATTTAAATTATATTCGGAAGGAAACTTAGAAAAGGAAGTAAACAAATGGAATTTCTCTTAAAAATCCTCAGAGGGGACAATCCTCGAGGGTTAAAAAACAGTAAAATCTAAAAAATCGCCCAATGTTAATAAATAAAATCGTAAAATAACAAAGTATTAAATTCTATTTACACGAAACGTTTGAAAAATACAATAACAACTGTTATTATCGTGCAAGTAAATGTTACAAGTCAATATTAAACTATATGATTTTATTTATTTGCTCAGATGAAACGTGTGTTATTTATTTCTGTAATAAACAAGTTTCATTACACAAACAAATATTTGTAAAAATTTAATGGTTATTTACAGAAAGTATTGTGTTCCTCGGATAATCCTATGAAAAAATACGTCTCAAGTTTGCAAACAGAAAATAATTTCACTTGAATTGTAAGAAGTTCTTGTTCCTATTTATATGCTCGCCACTGTAAGCTCTTGTTTTCAGTTATTTCTGTTCTAGGCCGTACCAACTACCATTCGAACGTTTACGAATCGATAACGCGATTATACATGCAACATAGTTGTGGCCTGGATGATTAGCCCAATCGAACGATTTTCACGTTTTCTAGCTCCCAATTTTGTGGCTGGTCTGATCAATAAAATGGCACCCTCCGTTTCCATTATCTTCTCCTTTCTTTTCATTAACTATCATCACTTTGATAAAAACTAAGTTTTAAAATGAATTATGAAATCTAGACGTGGAAATAATTATACAGTGATAATCAAAAAATTATAAATAGATAATAGCTTTGATATGTCGGCGTTATACAACGTTCGATTTTTCTTTTATTTACATTGACTTAAATTATTTTATGTCAATATCTCATTTAAGTTATATGTATAAGGTATTTAAATTTGAATACTGCACACACTTCATGGTAATTTCTGTGATTTTTTAATTGAATTTTAAGGTTAGAAAAATCTTTAGGATACAGTATAACAATTACAATGTAACTGAATAGTTTAATAGTATTTTTATTTATTTGATTACAAAGTTTTTATGTAGAATATCGATATTACAGAATATTATTAAAATATGATTTTTATTTCGTAGTAATAAATTTTATAGTAATTTTAATTACAGTTTGTAATATGTTTTGAATTTATGATACTCGCGAATAACTTAAAATGTAAATAAATGTAGAATACAAAGTAAAAAGAAGTATTAAGTGTCTGGTACAAAATTGTTCAATAATGGAAATCTTAACTCGTAATAAATCAGAACAGCTCTCTAGTGTGCAGTTAGTTCTCAGTAGAGATATTGTACCTGCATTGAATTATTGTTTCCATTTGCGTAATGTGTCTACACCTAAAGGAGTTATTCTTCTTGCAAGCAACACCCGTTAAGAGAAAGATTTATTTCATTATTTAGATTCGCTTTAAGACACGGAATCAACCCGAATCCACTATTAATTTCGAACACTGTAAAACGTCTGTTTGGAGTGTGAATTATTCCTGCAAGAATTTTAAACGAAACTTAAAAATTAATTCATCAGTGACATGTAAATGTCTTCTTATCTTCCCCAGATAAAAATTCAAACGTACAACTCATTTTCACTAAAATAGGCAAATATTCACTGCAAAAACGGCAATTCCCACTTTATAGGGAATGTATAGGGGTACCGATCACATATAATTTCTAATAAAACTTTAAAATCAATGTTCACGGTCCCCTGTCAGAGGCACGTTGCAGTGGTTTCAGAAAGGAATCAATGTCCAACCTTTCTCGATGTCTAATTGTCGTAATAACGGACCAATTTACCAAGAAACTTTGTGCATTTGCCCGAAATCGTCTCTTAATTCGTTCTAATTAGTCCCGTCCTTGCGAATTTTTTTCCTCGTTCATCGTATCCGGCCATGCATTTTCCAACAGCCAAGAAACCTTATCCTCGCGGAAAGAGCGCGACTATATTACAAGACGAATCGATAGCCTTTTCGTAGGTCGTCAAGCTTAAAATTCAAGTATTATCAGTTGCACGGTTTACGCTGGAATGCCAAGAGTTTGGCCCAGTTTATAGCCAGAGAAAATAGTGGTTCCCTCGAGGGAGTGACAGCAAATAGAATAAAAGGCTTCCGTGTAGAAACGGTGCACCTCTTCGAGACCAATTGCTATGCTTCGTCGCTAATGCCACTGTATCGAGGATTTCGTTGCCAAAAGGCAATTTCAATTGTAATTTATTTAAATTAACCAACGGGTCAGCGAGCACGGTTAGAATCCCTTTAACAGCGTTCGACGAGTATACTCGTCGCGAGAAGACGATCACTTTTTGGATAATGAAGACCCGGCATCGTTTCAGTTTAATTAAATTTTCAAACCTTACGCCTAGAATAACATATACGTCATATTAAGCATGCAAACAGAAATTCAAATCCAAATTCCAAATGACTCTGAAATAAAGCCATAATAAATAATATTTAGAACTGCTACGAAAACTATTATGACAGACATTTTATTTCAAATAATATTTCTTCTATGAGTAGTGTCGAAGAATATTTTATTTCAATGATATTATCTACTACCCTTTAATGTTGTATTAATTTAATTCATAACATCAACTATTATAAATTTATTTTTCATGAAAACCTTTCTCACATTCTAAAAAGTAAATATTCTACTTAATACACATACACCTTTGTAAATTGTCGATTAAACTCTCTTGAAACGGGACAATTTTACATTTCATCTTTGTAAAATCCTGCAAACAGTATTCAGACGAAAAAAAAGAAAAATACAGTAAAAATTCAACCTTGTGTTTCAACCACGAAAAGAATAATTCAACGCATTTAAAAGCAGGTCTTTATTTCGGCTAACAGCACAGTAAGCCGCAAAAAATGTATCACAATTCATTCATCTCAAGCTCGAAATTCCCTGAAATCGATTGAACCGTCAAAACGAAAAGCCGAAAGCAATTAAGTCTGCAAAAAAGAAGCAACATCATTTTCCGCTTAACTTAATAACAATCCGTTTCGATATCAATTCACAGACGAAAATAAGAATAATACAGCCGAGCTCCTTATTTATATCACGATGAGTTGTTTAACCAAAAATGAAAAAGACTGTCACGATAACAGGGTGAACGGCATCGGGATCGAACGAAATCTCGAGCAGGAGAACTTGACCCGCGACAAGGTTAAATCGGTTCCAAGCGGGGGACGTGAACGTCGGAACAGGATATGCACCCACGCAACACGGAAATCGAGCCAAAAAGGGCAGAGGGATCTCCTCCGGATACGTGGCGCATACTCTCACCTTGACACTGAAAAACAGCTGGCCTGTGTGCGAGAAGGAACGTCATTGATTTAACGAAACGAGTTCAGAGAGAAACATTACGCCACTTCTGCCGCAGCTTTTACTGCAATGCATATTAGCGGTTCGATGTGTCGCGAGACGGCCACCTTGTGTCGTTAAAACGAGGGTGGATAAAAAAGCGTGGAAACGTAGAGGAAGAGAAAAGGAAAGAAAAGAAAAAAAAACAGAAGGAAAGAAAAATCGAGCCACGTGACGAGAGAAGAGCCCTACTGGAAGAAACTCGGGTTTCATCGACCAAAGGACCAGAGTCAGGGTTTGTTAATTGACGATACTACCAGCGTCTAGTTAACTAATTTCCAAGGAAAAGGAAGAAAAAAGCACGATGTTGTCGAGGCAATTACACGGTCTGAAGCCCGGGGGAAAAAGGAGGGTGGAAAAAACATGGCAGAAAAAGAAACGAGATAGCTGGCTCTCGCAGTGTGCTCAAAGGATTATGTAACTCGGATCTAAGCAAAATCCGTCGAGGTAGTCGCGCGACGACGAAAGCGCGAAAACGTTGGGGAAAATTAAACTGGGGATATTTACGTTGCGCGAATATTATGCGAAATATATGCGTTGGCCAACAGAATTTCAGAGAATCTGCGCGTTAATTACCCTACTACGGTGTAATTGCGTGTATTATGATCCAATCTGAAAGGGGCGCAATCTGGGAGCAAGAGGGATAAAAATTTATACGAAGCGTTTTCCTCGTCGTTATCCTGACTTCTATGTTTTCTATTGTTTTGGATGAAACGATTATATCACGTTTCGATTTAACACTGACTGCCAGGCTGCAACTACTAAAAATTTCATTTGACGATAATTTTATTTTTGACAAACTTTATATTCTGTTTCCACAATATTTTGATATTTCTGTTATCCATAATTTCAAATATCTGCCAGGAAAATTTTCAACCAAATGAACGAATATATTCCTAATAATGTAGGCCATGATTTTTAATGGAAATTCAAGTGCCACCCATATGTGGCTGACGTGGCAATTGAAGCGTTAAATATAAAGTTAATTAAATGAAACCAATTTATTACATAGTATACAAAGATGATAAGTTTTACTTCAATTTTCAGACACTTTTATATTAAAAAATAAATGAAAGTAATAAAAGGGAATTTAACACGAATTTAATATTTCATTCAATAAAAATTTGATTTTTATCAAATTGGCCAGTGACCGGCGCCTCAAATTTTCTATAATCGAATAATTAACAAAACAAAAGATCCACTGTGGCAATCAACGTGTTAATTAAGAAAGATCTACTTTCGTAGAATTAAGTTTGTCGTGCAAGTAACTTTATAGTTCAAGTTACTAACTTGAAACTTTTTACTTCCCTAATAGTGCCACGAATTGACATGGAGGAAATTAATCCTTTATCGATTAGTATAATATGTATGATACTTTGTTCTTGTATGTGAAAAAAAATCTATAGTAAATAATTTACGGTACCAAACTTGTCTAATTTTCCTAAATGATTTTGAAATAGGAATACCGATGAATTTAATCAATGTATTTTGATTAATTGTCAGAAATGAACAAAGAATTACAATGAAAAATGAGTAGAAGCTATTTACAACATTTATGATGTCTAGCATCCAAGTTTAATTTCAGGTCAAACCTAGAACCTTTCATTCGCCAATATACTAGAAACTTTTTTGAAACAACTTTTATCCTCGTACGGTTGCAAATTAAAAAAAAAGAGAGAAAGAAATATGTACCGTTTCAAGCTTACACGATAGGCACACCTACGATGAAAGCTCTTTCGTCGAGTTTCTCCGAGGGCTTCCTCCATTAAAAATGTTTTACCTCACTCTCGCTGAAAATGTAACTTCGCGTCAAATAATCTGCTTTTAACAGTGTGCGCCTCGTTGAGCAACACGTACACACGCGCGCGTGTATCTTTGGCAAAAGAAACGGAGACACCGAAAGAAAGGTAACAGGGGACGACGACCGGAAGCGTACGAACAAAGGGCGCGCGGAGCTTCCGTGTCTGGTATTTTCCACATCCACCTGCTCAATAAGAAAGTATATAGGTGCACGTCGATGGAGGAAAAAAAAAGTACCCGTTGCGTTGATGTATTTGCGCACAATGCTGAGAGAAACATGGTACACGACCAAATGCAGCAACGAAGAATGAAAATCGATAATCGTGCCCACGGATCGGATCGATGGATTCAATGGACAAGGCGAATAATGATCATGGACTCCCCGACCATCGTCCATTATCTGTGAACCGACTTTTACCTGTATACACTGCAAAAGGGAACAAGCGATCCGTGTTTATGTTCATTTACTATTTTCACTGTGATTGGTGTTCAAATGAACAGGAGTGTGATTAACTGTAATTAGTTCCTTAACTCTGTAGGTACAGTATAGCACTGCAACCTATAACACGGTTTCACACAACACGGCATTTTCTAGGAACCCATCTACTGTGTTACAGGAGGATCGCCTGTAGATACCAGAAAGTTCCATTGAAGTTTAATTTATACTTTCCTTATAATTATTTTATCACAGTTCTGATAAATAATTATACACGTAACGGATCAATAAAAGACGTATCAATCAGGATCTTACTTTTTGTGTATATTGACTGTCATGATAAACATCTCCAGTGAAAACTTTCCTTCAAAAGTATCATTCGCCATTTTCCACCATCCTCTTCGAGCCAATTCAAGCCCACCCGATCCGTTTGTGAAAAGGAATTTTCAATTTTTCGCTACCATTCGCTTACACCCGAGTTTTCAATAGGCACAACATCCGCACTCATAACGATCGATCGTCATTTTCCAAAGCCAGAAAAATCGGGGTTCACGGATAATGAACGACGGATTGTTGTTCGAGAGGATGTTACCGGCTAGAAATCGACATTGCAGATTAATTGCTTTCCACGTGATTGCTCGATCGATCTTTGGCCATCGGCTCCGATGCAAGGACAAAGAAGGAAGCAGAGAAAGGGTTGAAGAAGCAAGAAAGAGGATCACGAACGTGACATAAGCGTCAGGAAGATATTTCAATCGACCTGTACGCACCGGTGGCCGGAATATTGGACCCTAACTACTGTGCGTTTACACAAAAGAACAGAAACGCGAAAGAGAGACAGAGAGAGAGAGGACAGAGATTTATCGATGGCTTCGTGAAACGCTTTTCACGGCACGAAAATTTTCCATCAGCCCGCGTTTTAGTACTCCGTAAGCATGGCTCCCTTTATAAGTACTCCCGGTGATAAATCGTGTTATTACGCAGCTTCCAAGACATTTTCTCGGATTCGCCGGATCCGAGTACAGGGATGACTCGTGAGACGGATTTCTTCGTCGACATTGTGAATTGAATGTAACTGAATGGAGTTATGCTTATATATTTGCACCTACAACACCTTCTATGAATTTTGTAAAAAATGACGCCAAACAAAAACTGTACCAGAGCAGATCAAAGTTTCCTATCTACTTGACTAAAATCTTCATTACTTATCAACCCCTTAACCTATACTTTTTTTAACGGGTGCGTCAGGTAGAGCTATATCGAAACATTGAAGCCTTGATTGTGTAAATTGCGATTAGAATTAAATTTAAAATTGAGTTTTAATCAGAATATAAATCCTTCAATTTATCTCGTCTTGCGGAATCATCCCCTTTACCGATCTTTCTTTCTGGATTCTTTTGTGCGGAAGATCAAACAATCGTGAGCATAATAAAAATCTGTTCCACGCTGTGGATGAGAACTTATGTTGCATAAATCGTCGAAACACTGCTGGACCGAGAAAGTCGCGGCGCGATGTAAATAGATAGAGTAAAGGCTCTGATCGATAAGAAGCTACGGTTGCCTCGAATGCTCTCGTGACGGCGAAACCTTGCAGAATGCGAGATTGTGGGAAACGTCTGGGGCAACCAGATATACATTCGAAGATGTCGGGAATTCCTTCTTCGAGGAAACACTGGCCTCCTTCCGAGATTTATACGAGTATCTACCCCCCGGGGGAGGGCGCTGTTATGTTATCTGAAATTCCGCGCAAACCGATGGAAACTTAAATAACGAATGATTTTTCTGTTTGCTCGCCGGATTAGCTGACTTTCGACGAGCCAGCTGAGTTTTGCTACCGCGATGACGTGACGGTTAACCTTTTTGCTTATGTTTTTTGAAAATATGAGCGCCACACTGGTCATTTTTGTCTACAAGTTACAAAAGAAATTAAAAGAACCCTATACAAACAGTGAACAAACAATTTGCAAAATAATAACAGAGATTTAAATCCACGTTTGTAGAAGGTGATGAGACATTTTGGGTAATTAAAGCGTAGACATCAATTGTTTTTATCGCAGTCTGGTAAAGCGAGACACAGAGAGACGAAAAATGAAAACTGTGAGTCCAAAATCTTCACCAGTGCACAGAGACTCGGTTCTTGGTCTTTGATCTTACCAGTGTAATACACTTCTTCAATGAAAAGATGAGGAGACGAACGAATAGATGAAACAAAGGGTATTTCTGTTCGTGAAACTCCGGTAAGATCAAAAGGATCATTAGAACGCGACGAAAAGATATTTAATCATTTTGTCCTTCGTTAGGAAAATTTCAAAGTTCTCTAAAATTAAAAAATTTAAAAGCTTTTAATACCTTCAATTATTTCGTAAATTATGTAATAATATTAAAAAAAATTAAAAGTGCTTCAATTTCATTTTGGTATAACTCCGAATAGGTTTTAAATCAAAAAGTTCACACAAGAAGAACATAAATAAAATTACTTTTGTTCACGATAAACGTAATCATAATATTTTTTTTTTTTTTCATATAAACATCGTTTATATGAAGGTGTTAAATAAATGTGCATATGTAATTTTCAGCCCATCCCCCGTGCAGTTTTTAGCATAAACTCCAAAGCATGATCCTACGAGAGTTAATTATTTCGCATTAACGAGCTTGATTACTTTCATTAAAATAGAAAAACTTTCACTTTCGAACCGTGCTTAACTTTCACACATTGTATCGGGAAACTTTCCCTGGGAAACATTAAAAGAAGATTTTCTATATAACCCGCTTTCAGCTCAAGCACCGGCACGGTGTCTGAGGCTCGTCGCTTAAGGCAAATTACGCTATGAATAACGAACTATGCTGGCCGAGACCTTGATAATACGCTTTCAGCGTAAAAGTGATCCAGAACTTTCCTCGAAGTAAATATTTTCTCGTATGTGAGAATAGAATTCTTCGTAACCCTGTTGTCTCGATTATCCAGAATTTCTTCTTGTTCAATCGAAATCCCTTTGCGCCGTTCACGAAGAAATGAAACGAATACTTCTGTTGCAGGTGATACTGGTGAAGTGGAACGAACCCTATCAGAAGCTTGCCTCTTGCGACAGTTCCGGGGTCATCTTCGTTTGGATCAAGTACGAGGGAAGATGGAGCATAGAGCTGATCAACGACAGAAACACCCCGGTTACCCATTTCTCTTGGTCCCACGATGGTCGAATGGCACTCATTTGTTACAGGGTAATTCTATTTTCAATGAAATTTTAAGCCTGTTTATCGTGTATAGCTCCAGGTCATCGGATTAAGACCACGTGAACAAATTTCATTTTCCTAAGAGCACTGGATATGCCACGAATGGCAAATTACATGTGGATATAATAAATATTATTGCTGTTTAACTTTAACTCGCTTTGTATGACAAATCTTGAATTATTTTTATCAACCTATTGCCCCGTAATATATCGAATGATAAGAAATTAATTTTCGTAATGATTTATCGAAAGTATTGTTCCCGAACAAACACTGTGAATATAGTACAATAAATGGAAAAATCTATTTCTGAGACGTAAGGCACTCATGAACGATGATGATTGAATGAAAACTAATGGACAGGTCTGATTGAACCACTCGTTTACAAAATCGATTAACTTCACGGAACAAAAAATAGAAAAATTGATCAAATAAAGTACATTCTTGCTTAAAATATTTTTGTGAAATTTAAATTCAAATAAATATTGTGAAATGTGGTACTTTCGAAATAAATTGTTTATTATTTCTCTGTTAAACAAACTTTTGTCATTTAGTGGTATTAAACTTAATTATTAAGGAACTTTGATTAAAATATAAAAAGTTAGGCATCGATTAATTATTTTACCACTAAAATTGAAGAAAATACAAAAAGTTGAGTTGCTCGATCAACTCAATTATTATAAATTTAAAACTGATTAATTAAGAGTTGATAAATCCTAACAAATTATGTCAGGGTTTCTATACTCGAAACAAGCTAACGTTTTGTCATAATTTCATAAATTCATGGACGCAAAGTGTCAAATCTGTACCCCGGCGACAAAAAGAAAGAAAACAAACGAAATTGATCTATTCACATGATACTTGGATCGGGTCCAATCGTCCAATCCCTAAGTTACTTCCGCTTCTGGTGGTCCTCGAACCATCGTATTATACTCGGTACTTTTAAATCGACGATTGAATAACTGCAACGCTGTGATTCGCAAGATTGAACGGGTTCGGTGAATGCTGGCGGCGAGAAAATGCGGGATTCTTCTGAAAAATCTGCGACAAAAAGGCACGCGAGAAAGGAAAATTGAGTCGATAAAATGGCGTGGACGCGACCGGAAATAAGCATTGAATTTTGAAGCGGGGACAGCTGAATGACAATACATTCGGTCGAGTATATGTAAAGTGAAATGATTATTCCGCAGGGGATGCGAACGCGTGGAAGCTACGAGTAGAACTCAAATAAAGCGCGAATTGTGTTCACATCGCACGTGTGCGGTTCAAATTAAAAGTAGTGTGCGTTGATATATCGATAAACTGGTTAAATGTTCCAATTTCGATTTTGCTACGCTACGTTTCAGTCTGAAAACAATGACATATACCACAGCCCATAATTATGGATAAATAATAAATACATGTATTATGTTTCATTCATTTCATATTTTGCCTTTTGACATTGATTCTCGGATCGTTGGATCTTTCTTTGTGGTAAATTCAAGTATTATATTCATTGTATTGAAAATTTTAATAAATACCGATACATATTTAGTTATTGTATATAAAATATATATTAAATAAATATTTAAAATGATAGTACAAAATTTAGAAATTGCAAATAAAATAAAATATTGCAGTCTAAGAGTTAACACACTGTTGCGTTTTAAGCACTATACTATTTAATATATTGTACCATTATTATACTGTACTATAGTACACGATAGTAAGTTTTATTAACACATGAATAACTGTTAACATGTATGAACTAATAATATTGTACTATAATATCATTTACATTATAATATACTATACTAGTAATAGTACAATAGTTTATTATAATATGCTACACTATACTATACTCTTTCTAATAAATATATTATTAGTATTACAATATACATTAAATAGAATATACCTACAACATGGAATGTGTTAAAAAAGATTGAAAAATATTTTTTTTTTCTAGGATGGTTTTGTTCTCGTTGGCAGTGTAGCTGGCCAAAGGTATTGGTCATCGATGTTGAACGACAAAGCCACGATTACCTGTGGGATTTGGACGCCAGACGATCAGCAGGTAAATTAAACATAATTCTGCTAGAAAACCATGTTATTCGTATTTCTTTGAAATTGACTGCACGGATCAGAAAATATCAATTAATAATTCAACTTTGAATAAATCACTTTTTCATATTTATTTGAATTCGGTTTACAAAGTGACTGCTTATGCATCGTAGAAACATCAAACCGATCAATTTATATGCCATATTTAATTCCATCAAAGGGATGAATATTTATGGAAACAAATTAATGTGAACGACAGAGATTTCGAAAATTTAATGAATAAACGCCCACAAATGATTCAATGCAATTTAACCTTTCAATATTTCAACACAGGGCAATTGCTGCTGATTGCAAAGTTACACGACTGCAGTTTGTTTTTTATTACACAAAAGTATTGTAAAGCCATCGTTCATTCGTTGCACGACAAATATCTCGTGTAATAACGAGGTCTAATTGAATGTTTAATCCCCATGTTGTATTTGGCCATTATACTGTTCATTAACTTTATTGCTACAATAGTAATAATATGATCTCTAAAACATATTTTATAAATCAAAGATATCAAATTTTCAAACGATACTCAAACTAAAACTTTTGTTAAAATAAAAATCTTTACTTGCTTATTTTTGCAAATTATTCATTTTAAGAAATAGAAATTTTATTTTGGTTATATTAATAATGGATAATGAACAGATTAAAGGGAGTTCAATCTTATCACGTAAAAGGTCTTATTTAATAAATCTATAACGGTTTGAGGATGAAACGGCTGTATTATAACGCAGCCTCTATTTTAATACCTAGTAATTAATCCAGTGAATAGTAAAGCTCACCCTTATTAACGAGAACATATATTACCCGCAGTAGCCCTCATTTAATGCTACGTCCATAAATATATCACGTACACTGTCGAGCACGATACACTTCCCTAGGGAAAATGGCGACATAGGCCAAGATAATCCCATCACAAATGCACTTGGAAGTTACTAGACATTTATACCAAAGTACGGTATTTTAACTTGGCTCATCGTCCATTACTAATTATTAATTTAGTAGTTTGGCAATTTGGTGATTTAGTACTATTAGTATTTAGTGTTATCACTGTTAGTAATTACTATTACTAAATTGACCAACTCGATTCGAAATAATAATTAAATTGAATACTCTTCATGGTCAACTTAACCTGGACCTACCCTAGGTTTAACGTCTAGTAATTCCCGAATATCAATTATGTTAATAATATTATTGGAACCATACGGGACTAGTGGTAAATACACGCTCTCCTACGACACTGCTTTCCCTCAGGAAATTTATGGTGCTCGACAGTGCATCATAGGTGAAAGACGATACACCGATCTATTTGGAACCTTGAAGCACTCGCGTTATTACGGCATAGCGTTACACTCGATCACAGCTGTCAGAGTTCCATTACGTGGTAAAAAGTTTCTGTAGGTCGATAAAAGGTTTGTCGTATCGGTATCGTTAATTAAAAAGATACGTAATGGCCGTTAATGCTTCGTTAAAGCGAAGACGATGAAAGACGATAAAGAAAAGAGTATAAATACTATTTATGGCTCTGCACGTTACCGCTTTAAAGTATTTGCATAGAATAATAATAAGAATAATGAATTATTAACGCTTCACGTGTCTTAAGAAATGAAAAAAGTCGTTTTTCAACTTGAATTTCGAGTGTATTTTCTATAAAATTATGTATGAAATTGAAGTTTAAGGCAATCTCAACCTGGTCCTAGTAAAATTTAATTTGAAAAACAGTTTTGGTTCTGTAAACTATTCATCGTGAATCTCAATTTCATTGTGAAATTTAATTAATAATATAAGCTTGAACTCTGGAATCTATTCACTGGGAAACTTGCTTTTGGAACGGTTTTAATTCCACCATCAATTGATTTATTACGAAAAGCTATAGAATATTTTCCCAATTACCAATTCATCGTCTAATTTGATTTCAGAGTAGTTTAAAGTTCAATAACTTTTAAGATCAATTCCAAATAGTTTTAACCTCATTAATAGGTTTAAGACACGGCATGGTTTTAAAGGTAGACTGATTTACGTTATAAACATTTGCAAAATTGTTTAAATTACGTCAAAAAGTTCCAAGATCTAACATTTTCTTAATAAAAATCAACGTAGCGTACACCATTTGCGCCTTAGCCGAAATATGCAGACGGTTTCACACCCCATATTCCCTCGCCCCAACCTCCCCTAAGATCCTATGGATTTTTTAGGAAACCCTCTCAGGCGAACACAAGACTGTATAAAATATTTAGCTCCTTATTTTATCATTTTCTCAACAATTTCTTGCTTTAGAAAACATTTATTTTCATAACAAAAATGTTGAAATTTATTTGAATGTAATTTATATTTTCAATGGAGAGAAGAAAAAAGAAATTTATTATGAATCCTTTAAAAAGGCAGTAATAAATAAATATTAGTTAGTTTATATTTATCTTGATTTTTAAATACAATAATAAAAGATGATAAAAGGTAATTACGATAAATTGATATTGCAAATATTACCATATGGTTAAAAAATTGTATAGTTAAAACAGGGCTTCTATCCCTTACACACTATCAATTCATTAACTTTGCAAATCAAAATAGGTAGTAAAATAAATAAGTATTTAATGATATTATTATAAATAATAATACCATGCATGCTTATTCAAAATAAATAAGAGTAAAGAATTTTGAATATTGATGAGTTAAGTTCAGAAATTATTGGACGTATTGTTCAGCCTTTCCATTATATTTTATCGATACCAACAGGTATATTTCGGGACAACAGCTGGACAATTAATAGTAATGGACGTTCACGGAGCGATGGTGTCCGAAGTGCAACTAGCAGCTGGTGTCACATCGATGGCTTGGAGCGCGGAAAAATTTACGATGGAGGAAGGAGATGACGATTTAACGAACGACAGATCTCATAGAGGTAATGCATTATATTGATTTTAAAATAAGGCGTCCAACAGATTTTACAAGTTGAAAACATTAAAATGTTAATTGTGCATATCGTGCACAAATTTATTTGTGTACAACCTATTTAACTTTTCCAGGACCAATTGTACCGAATTGATTTGTACAAGTTTAACAAAATTGTATTTATTATGGAAAGGTACATTTAATATGAAACACTTATTTCAATAGACTATAGAATTGAAATAAATCAATTATGATAGAATACGTAGTAACATTTTGCATTAAAAATTCATTTAATCCGGGAAAATGAGTAATTAAAATACTAATTATCTAGCGTATAACAGATTGATTTCCAAATTTAAACTTTTAGCAGAGGCATTATTGCTATAATACTAATGCTATACTTAAATTTTCTGTTATTAAATATTCGATTATTCGAAATTTGATCATCGCTAATTATCGTTTTAGAATTCAATAGTAATTACAAATTAGAGTTCTCCGTATCCTTACTTATGCCTCGTTTGAATTTTATTAATCCGTGCTTATCAGATTCGTTTTATTGTGATGATTGGCGATAATTTATATTAAGAATTGAATTAAATTAATTTGAATTAAGAGTTTAACACATGAAGTAAAATTTGCAATACTAATAGTATACGTATAACTAATGATAGAATAAAAAATCGGGATAAAACTCCCGTATAAAATAATAATAATAACTTTTTTCAGATTATTTACTAGCAACTTGAGAATACTTAATTACAAAATAGTGAGCAACACATAATAACTGTCACATGTAAGTCTGGTTTCCTTGAAAATATTCTTGGTAAACAGAAAGCAGATGTGGGCGGCACAGAACATGAATGAGAACTTTTCGTGTAGATCCTTGAATCTTGCATACGTTCAGCGAAGATTCACTGCGAAAACCTTGCTCTCAACCTTGATACAAGGAACCAGCAGTTTCAGCTTGAACTGTCTAAAATTAAAAAGAAAAAATTACATATTTACAGACGATCGGAATTACGTGCTAGCGGTATGCCTGGCCGATGGTAACATCGTGATGCTTCGTTCGTTCGACGACGTTTCGCCCATCACGATTCGTACAAACTTAAAGACACCGCTCCACGCGGAATGGAGCAATTCCAGAAAGCTTCTGGCGATCGCCGGAACAAAGGAAACGGATGGCTCTCAGAGCACCCCGCACGAGTATACGAATCTGTTAAAATTTTACTCGGTCACCGGCAGTCTTGTGTACACCACCGCGATACCGTACACGCAAGTACGTACCTTTCAGCATTTTTTTTATCTACCTGAGCCACCGCGATCGTAAAACATGCTATTTTCTTACCTTTAACGACATTAGTGTCCGGTATCGGCGCTCACGTGGGGCCACAACGACAGGAGACTTTTCGTGGCGACCGGGGCCAGAGTTCACGCCGCATGGGTGTCAAGGTAATAACCCCTTCTTATCTGACCGTATCTCCTATCACTAACTGTGCTCATACTAAAGCGTTTGGTGCACGATCCACGCGTTCCGCAGACGAGTAGGTTCGCTGCAATTGTTGTCTCGTTTAGCCGTGAGGGCGGCCCTCACAAGGGAGTCCAGCGTTCAACAGCTCCCGTTGCCACCGAGATTAAGGGCATCCGTGGCCGCACTTTTTGCCAGTACGATAAGGTAAGATCGAGTTGTTACTATTGTACAACACCCAAAAGCACTAGCAATAAACTAAGAAGAAATCTTCAAACGTGTTTTTCTGCTTACAGATGTTCGGTACCCGAACCTAGGGAATTAAGACGTTTCGTATCGCGTCCACCTCCGGGAGGTGGAAGGTTACACTGCACCATGCTGAGACACGCGGTGGAACCCGTGCCATGCTACACGCTGTACTTGGAATATCTGGGCGGGCTGGTGCCTCTCCTGAAAGGCAGAAGAACGAGCAAAATTCGACCGGAATTCGTGATATTCGATCCGCAGAGTCAGGACACCCTACAAGTGTTCGAGGATACGTCGCAATGTCCATCGTTCAGCGACGGATCCGACACGGAGAGGGACACGGCCGACTTGTGCGGATCCCCCAGGAACAAGAGGAGAAACAGAAGGAAAAGGGAGGACAAATCGAACGAGGAGTCGGATGATCTGACTTACGTGGACACGTTACCCGAGGTAAGGTATCTCCATGAATGCTGCAATAACCCTGTTAAGATAACCCTACTTCGATTTACCGACTGGTCTAGTTTGATACTGGAACTTGCTCGTTCCATTTGCGGTTTACAAAGGTAGACTCGTGATTGATAATTGAATTAAAAAATGCCGGCTCGAATTCTTCGTGTCTCGACAGCTAAAATATTCGAACGAAATTGTTAGCGGAGGTAATTGACGGTCGATGTCTTCTTAAACTCATTTATGCTGCGGACCAGTTCAGAGGTCCTAAGATTCTTCAAAAAGTTTACAAGGTTGTACGCTCGGAACTCGCTTACGAGGTACTATTAGAACCTTCGAGTATGGGTCCATTGAAGGGTGAGCTTCGCCAAACCCGATGAAAACTTTCAATCGATTCGACTGCGCTCGTTGCAATCTGAATTGATGTAAGAAATCGCGTGACGTGGCGAAGTTTAACGAGTCCTTAGGGAATTGCAAAGCCGTTCGCGTGGCCGCCAGTGTCGCAAGACGTATCTGTTTGCAGCACGCGAGGCTGGTCGAAGTAACGTCCAACATCTGGGGCACGAAATTCAAGTTTCACGGGCTGGCGGACTCGGTGCCGGCCAACCTGGGTCAGGTTACCTATCGAACGTCGCTGTTGCATCTACAGCCACGACAAATGACTCTGGTAATGACGGAGTTAAGAGATGATGTCCCTGCAGGTATGTTCTCCGACCCCAACCTCAAAGAACGTTAATCGATCGAACCCGTACGGTTCTCTTACAGGTCCTGATCCAACGTTCAACCCCAACTTGTTCTCCGAGGACGAGGAAGAATCGTTCCAGGAGCTTCAAGCCGCCTCCAGAAGCACGTCCGAAGCGCAGCCGCCCCCGATCGCACCGATGACGCCTCGTAACGCGCGGCTCAACACGAATCGTCCAAAATCGCAAATTTCTAACCAATTTATGACCGGCGAACCTCTGCCCCCGACCTTGTCCAGGGTGGAGAACTACGAGAACGAGCTGCCGTACGTGGACCTGCAGGAAATGGGTAATCTGTACGAGAACCTGAGGACCGCGCCTCCGAACACTTATCGAACACCGCCCAGACACAATCCGCCAAGATGTTGCGATGTGCCCGCATTACAGTCACCTAAGAACGCAGTTGCACCCACGCAGACTATAATCGCGACCTCGAACACGGGAACCGATTACTCTAACAATATCCAACGAATGAAGACCGCTCTGGCCGACCAGCAACCCGGTCTGATCACCAAGAAGGAGCTGGAGAACAACAAGTTCAATCAAATTTCCCAGGAAGACAAAACTATGCTGACCTCTCGTCCGTCGACTATCATACCCATGTCCATGCACAACGGGCAAGCCTCGAACACAGAAGCGTCGAGCAGCCATGGTTGTCCCCAAGGGTCCATCGTGAACGGTCTGGACAACAGCAACTGTACTCAATCGCAGACGATACTCATGAACGGTCTGCACAGCATAGGGTGCTCCAGCAACGTGAACGGGGTTCAAGGTAAAAATCACACAGTTGGTGGTTCTTCCGGCATTGGCCAATCGTTGGCCACGAACTCGAGTAGCCAGTACGGTCAGAGCAACGGGCCTTTCAACAAAAACGGCATACACCTGGGTAGCAATCATTCGCCGGCTTGTTCGTATCAGTTCCCCGAAAACATCGATCAGTGTATCGCACAATCCTGTCCGCATTGCAGTTTGAAGCTGAAGGACTTGAAGTCTCACGAATCGTGCGGCAAAATGAGTGCCAGCGGCTGCGGTTCCGTGAAAACGGACGAGATGCGTTTCATCGACGAGGAAACGCGGGGCGAGACGGAAAGCTTCGAGCAGTCGCGAGCGGTTCACAGAACGCCGACCGTCGTCAGCATCGGCCCGCTTTGCTTGAACGACTCCATAGTCAGAAGTTGCAGCGTCGGTTACCTGGACATGGTCGATGCCCAATTAGTACCCTGTGACGTGGCGTTGAAAATGTTGAGGAAAGAGGCGCCTAACAAGAGACTGGTGCTCGTGTCGAGGAAGACCAAGAGGAGGAAAAAGAACAAGGCTCAGCCGGAGATCGCGCAGCAGAACTCGAAGTCGCCGAGGCTTAGGAACTGCGGCAAATCGAAGAGTCTGGACTCCAGCGACATATTTCCGGCCAACGAGCAGATCGCTTTGCCGCCAAAGTTGCCGGAACACGTGGAGGAAGCGACGGGGGCCGTCAATCTCGAAACGGTCGAGGACAAGAGCAACGAGTCCTTGGACGATCCGGATGCGATAGAAGGATCCAGCGAATGCGCGAAAAATGTGCCCACCAGCGTACCTGATCCTGCAGATGTTAAACCTAGCCGATTGAAAAGTTGTAATTCACCCGCTAGGTAAGTTGATGAAATAGTAGGTTGAGTCATAAGTAATTACCGTTTTTTCGCATTAACTTTGTTAGTCTTCTAAGACAATTACAAATGTATTCTTCTTCTCTATGTATCTTACATGACGTTAATGAATTTATTATGTTGTATTAATCCTTATTCTTTGAGTACTTTTTTCTGGGCGCCCCGTTATATAATTTTTGTTGTTTCAGAGGATCTAGTCCAAGTGGATCACTAGCATCATCGTTAGACGGTCTCGCAGCTCGACTTCGAGATTTCGATGAAAGTCACTCTTTGCCTCCGCCATCGCCACGTCCAACGACCAGGTAAACTTTACTAATTGTTACCATTCGATGAATTAATATCTGAACAAAATGAATCAACTGTTAAGGGTGTTATCCTTCAGATTACCTAGGAGTTCTCCTAGTAGTCCAGCACCTTCCAAGAAAGGTAAAAGACCTGCATCAGCCTCGCCGATTAGAAGGAGACTCCTATCGAGTCCTTTGTTGAGTAGGAAAACACGAAAAAGTCGGGGTGAAAGCTCGGACGAGGAAGGACTCCTTCAGGATGATTCGTCGACAAATTACAGGGACCTTGAAACTTTCCAAAAAGCGCAATTACGACAAAAGGTTGGTAAAAGCATTGAATACACTGATGAGTTTAAAAGGGACAGTTTCTCTAAATAATTTATTAATAGTGCGTCCGTAAATTATTTCAGTAACTCTACTTAAATATTAAGGTATTGATACATTAGAAATCACATAAATTACCTCCTTTCCTAATTTTTTCAATCAATTAGAGTAAAATAGTTATTGCTTGTTAAGGTAAATAAAGGAAATTGAATGATTTCGGATGGAACCAATTATAATTAAATTTAAACTTGGAATTTCGTATGTGTGACGATATTATATGGCAAAATGATAAGATATGGAGACATTGATGATTCATAGCCCAAATATTGTTTTATCTGTTAGTATGGTTAGTGAAAATAATGTAATGTAAATTAAAACCGTGTCCAGGACCGTACGAATCTTAGAGACACAGACACTCATACATTTTAAAATAGAAACTAGTTTTCTTTCACGACTCCTCTTATGGGGAGCTATGGAGGTCCCGTTCCTACACTATTGTAACATTTATAGCGTCTTAAACTTTTTTACCAGCTTCACACCATAATTACCTTCTTTGTTCAAACTCGCAGTTAAAACAGAAGGGAGGAGGGACATCAGGTCACAAATCAGAGTCGGTAAGACGGGAGCTCGTGATGCACAACAAGGCACCCATGTGGAACGAATCCAGTCAGGTGTATCAGCTAGATTTTGGTGGCAGGGTTACTCAGGAGAGCGCGAAGAATTTTCAAATCGAATTTAAAGGCCGACAGGTAAATAAATATTTCTTAAAGTGTCACATTCTATTTCTACCGGTGATGGAATAACATATACGTTTCGATGACTAGGTCATGCAATTCGGAAGGATAGATGGAAATGCCTACACGTTGGATTTCCAATATCCTTTCAGCGCTTTGCAAGCATTTGCCGTTGCCTTGGCCAACGTAACGCAACGTCTCAAGTAATCGTTAGTCGCCGGTAATTCTTTCTTTCATATAATTATTATAGTTATTTTCATATTTGGAAACTATCTTTAACCCTTTAGCTAATGGACAACGAAAATAGAATTTTGGTACTTGAAGTTTTCATTAATTAACCCTTTGAGGACGGAGGACCTTTAATTTTGGCACAATAGATGCACAGAATATTATTTATTTCAAATAAAATGAGTAATAATTCCTTTCTTCGAAGATTACGCTATAAATTTCTGTTGTTCAATTATTATGCAATTAAACTATTTTCTGAAGAATTTTTTTTTTGAAAAAAATTAATTTAATATATTATTTAATTAGTCCAATTTTCAGATTTGTGCGAAATTCGGAAAGCAAGTACCAGGACCGATATCCGGAACTTATACTGTATATTACGTTAAAGTATTCGTCCACTAAAACGAAAAGAAGAGAAAAAAAAGCAGAAAAGAATAAAAAAGAAGAAGAAAAAGCCTAGCAAGCCATAGGGAAGCTGAAGCTGTAACGATACGCTACGCATAATAGAATAACTAAAGAAACGAAAGGCATCTTCGAATACAGCTTTTGAGCATGTAATAGAGCCACATGTCTTTCGATAATTAAAAAACTAGTGACGGGCTAGGATAAATCATTAAGTAAACGAGCGTTATACACCAGCGACGTGCACGAGATTCTTTTCCTCGCCGAAGAATCTCGAAGCTGAAGAAACACATGGCCTTGCGTTGTAGCGCGAAAAGAAGAGCAAAGAAGAGAACAAAACTTAAGGAATACCTTTCGTATCGATAACGCCTTCATGCTACCAAAAAGAAAAAGAGAGAGAACGTGATTTTGAACACGTCAGATCGCGAAATCTGCGATTAAGAGAGATTGACGAGCACACAAAGACGTCACGAGGAACCGTGCTGGAACGAAAGAAAAGAGATAGAGAGAGAGAGAGAAAATGGAGAAAACTAAAAAAGATTTCGTTGAAATGCTTCTTCGTCGTACCGTCCAACAAATGTATTTCGTTTCTCCCAACTTCGAGCGCTCATTTTTGTATAGTTTATGCGACACGTTGGAGTCTAGTAATGCTGTTGAAAGTTCACCTCGTTCATTTTTGCGGTCCGCCGGGTGTATTCGAATTTTATATACAATATATTATTGACGGACTCGCATCACCGCGCGAGCCTTTCATGTTGTTCGATTAAATGTTTCTTATGGCGTATTATAAAAGAAAAGAAAAAAAAAAAACACAAAAAAAAAATAAGAGGTTAACGATAACGCTAAATAATATAACGTTTTTTGCGTCCGGGGCCTGTGTTCGTCCTCGTCGAGGCAGGATAGGCAGAGGAGAGACGGGGCAAAACGGGGAAGATCGCGAAACGAGACGGAGGAAACGATTCTTGTCTGTATTTGCCAATGTGTGCACGCATCAAAACTAACTGTCGTCTGTACTTAACCCTTTCTATTCGCCTAATTGTAAGTAATGTAAACGGGAAACGGAACTGGGGGGGTGGATGTCGATTTCAGGCCTAGGAGAGCGACGCTCGGTTTTTCGTCGAGCTGAACATTTTCAGAATGGGGCGCCTGAAACGATCGTAAAACTGTGTCGACAAGCTGGAAGTTTTGTTATCTTATGGGTGCCTTTGGGTGCAACAGAGATTTCTCTTGAAATTTAAAAAAAGTGAAGAAGACTGGATTTTTCTTCGAGGGCCAGTGACATGCATTCCTGACTTTCGAATTAATTTTTAGCTCATTCTCATTTATCGTCGAATTTATTAATTCCTGTTTGAAAATTGGTAATTTTGTGGCATATGTTATTATTATAAATGACTTGTTTCCGTTTTTTTTACTTTATATTACAAAATTTATTAAGATATTTTATTATCTTAAAAAATTTATTTAGATACTTATTATCATTTATTTATATTTATTAATATTTATTAAAATTTATTATCTAGTTTATTTTAGGTACGGGATACATAATTTTCTGAAGAATTTCTTTTTCGGTATAAAAAAATCTAAAATTGCAGAATCTATTAATTTCGTAACATGTATAACTATTAAAGTGTTAATCAGAGAAATCTCTGTTACATGAGAATGTGTGTACGAGGTAAAGCTAACAAACAATGAAACTAACTTTTCAATAATAAAATTATGGTACTTTTGGTACCATAAAATGCACCACACTTTTCTTTTTCGATGCACCACGCTTTTATATCAAACCTTAAAAGAAAAAACATATTTTTAAGTTTTATTACATTAGAACTAAATAATTTTCATATGAAAAACACCTGAAATGAATTTCTTTTTTAAGTGGGTTTAATGCACACAGACTCTAAGATACAGAAAGTTAAATTACAGCAGTCTCATTGTTTGTTAGCCACACCTCGTAGATATTTAATCCTTTGCACTCGAAACATGTTTGGATACGATTGAGTCTAGATTTCTTCATCAGTGAAGCTTCTAAGATTTGAAAGCCCCGTTTTGGCAGCAAAGAATTGCAAATGCTTATAATCTATTTACTTTCATTTTTCTCATATTCACAGTTAAATTTCTCAATATAAAAATATTTCGGTTAATCGCGTACGCCGCCCCAGAGGCGCCACTCGAGTGCAAAGGATTAATTTCGAAATCGTGACAGCGTTTGTCGAGGGACACCCAAGGTAAATGGCTCTACGTACACGCATACGCAAAACTTGGTTTCTTCTAAAATACTCGGCGCCTCTTATACCGATTGTAATTGTAATTTTTGCAGAAATATACACGAGCCACGAAACGGGGCGAGCGAACCGCGAATATTTGCATCGTTCTTTTTTTCGACAGAGTTTACAAAGTTTTACCCGAATCGGATCGTCCCGTGTTCACGAGCTAACGATAAGTATACAGTTAACGACGGTAATTGTCATTATATTAAAACAGCTGAACCGCGCGTTTGGTTTCTAGGCAACGTTGTACGTTGAAATCATTTAATGATCACCAGTAGCCGATGTTAAGTACGTTTGCACCGAAAAGAAGAAATACGAATCGCAAACTCATAGGGTGAATAAGAGGTGTCCATTTTGATTTCAGCTACGAACCATCCGTAAAGTGAAATTAACGTGTTCTTGAAATATTATAAGTGATTATACGTGACTGATCGACAAACAATTACTTCTCTAATTAAAAGTAAAATATAAAGTTAATGGCAATTTTAAATTTTTTATTTATTTTACACATAAGCTTCGTATCTAAAGTTTATTGAATACAAAAAAATGGTGTGTGGAACTAAATTATTAGTTACTTGTGATGGATTTCCACCCCATTTTAGTGTTCCAGGGTTAACCCAAATCATTAATCTAAAAATAATTAACTCAAAATTTATACAACTCGCTATTATTCCATTCAGCTTTTAAATTTTGTAACTTACTAATTCTAGATTGAATTGCTCCTAAAAATTATTCAAATCTAAAAATCTAAAAAGAAATTAAATTGGTTTACAATACATTTTTAAATAGAAACGAAAGTAATGTCACGAAACATTTACGTATAATCGCTTATCGTTTTTCGGAGTTTTCCTTCAAATCTAGTCATGAGTTCGTGAGTTTATCGAAAGGAAGTTTTCTACCACATCGTTGCAGAATTACATTAATTTACGAGAATGCATGCATTGTTTTCTAAGGGATCATCCTTGAGAAACGGAAAGAGCATGCGAACGAATGTAAAAAAAAAAATAAAAAGAATCACGGAGTCGAGAAACAAAGAATCACGTTACGATGAAAGTTCCACGATGGTAAACTTTTCATACTTGCACGAACTTTTGATATGGAAAGAACCGCATCAATGTGACCCACTTATTTTTAATATATCGTATATACATGTGTGTACAGGTCGCCTCAAAAAACTTGTCCGACCACGAATTCTGTACAGCGAGGAGAATTGAAATTTCCTTTACCATTTTGAAATTTTTCGTCTAAGAACTATTTACAAATTGAATTTCGTCTTTGAACCTCGAGGTGCTAAGTGTGCAGATGATCTAATGGTACGAAATGGTCATTTATAATTTATGCTGACGTTTATCGCACTACAAACCGGGTCAGACTTGTAAGCATGATTCACTTAACCCTCCAATAATAGGATAGGGACAATCGTAACCCAGATCTACGAAATATACATAGTCGCTTCGACTAAAATTAAGGCGTTTTCATTTTTAAACGAGAGATTTTTGTATATTGTAAAAATAATGTTAAAGTGGAAAGAGACTAAGATCAAATTTACATCGTCACTGTTCCGCTCACGCAATGTCAAAGGGTTACCTCTTCGAAAATTTACGTCAAAATAAGTGCTTACTTATTTTACGTATTTTATTTATATTTAATTTCAAGCAATTAATATGAACCTTTGTAATTGAGTAAATGAGAGAATCCCATGTAATAACTAAATTTCAATTTAAATTTATATCTTATTTATTTAATTTTCTTCCTTTTTTACTAGCTACATTGACTTCTTCCTCTCAATAAATGTCGATATTATAAACTTTTTAATATAGAAGTATGTTAACCCTTTTGTTAACGCATTAAAGGCGCTTCTCGAAAACAGAGCAAAATGGTAAAGGATTCTCCAATTTTCTTTTAATATGAAGAATTTATAGTTACCAGGGTGTACATCTTTTTTGGGACAATCTGAATAATTCCTTATCGCATCTTTGCCGAACAAAACGGACTTAAGTCACGCAACAAACAACGTTTACGCCAAATACGAACCATTCTTTTACATATATCTTCACGATGTTATAAATTATTTATTACTGAAACAAGAAAAATCTATTTTCTTCGAGATATTCAACATTTCTTATCATTTCGAAACCAAAACAATATGAAATGAAATTATTTTTATAACAAAGTTGTTCCACTTTTGAAATTCTATCAACGATCGACACCTATGGTTATTAAGATTTTGTAAATTAAAGAGAAATTTGCCATCTTTGACAATGAACAACGCGACGTTTGATAAATCAACGACTCGATCGCACGATGATTAATTGTACAGCAATCGTTAATTCGTGACTGGGTTCCAAAATGTTCGGCCTAGCTCAACAGTCAGACCATACATGTTCGTTGATCCATAGGCGGTAGAATATTGATTTATTTCCCCTTTTCGTTGATATATTTCGTTAACGAGCGTAACGTTCGAGAATAATGCTTAATACGAAAACGCTGTGTCACGTATGTGAAACCTTGCGACTGAGTATACCGTACGTATATCGATTAAACGACACGATTCACATAGTGTGCAAAATAGTAATCAGTATTGTTTTATCCTCTCCTACGATGGGATTGTTGATTTTGTGGTCTTAGCGCTGAATGATCATTCTGTATATGCGTAATGCAATTTTGTTACCGAGTACAATTGATGATTATCAGATATTTGTAAATAAATAATGAAATTCTACACGGCCAATACCACTCTTATTCCCCTTATTCAACGAGGTGCAACCGTCAGATTTAAAAGTTATAAAGAAAATATTACCTTTTACAAAATACGGAAAAATTTGAGTTGAAATAATGAATTTTTATATTATTAAAGAAGAAAACTTGTATAAAATCGGAATTAGAAACTATTAAAGAATGTAGTTTGAACGTTCCTCTTTATTCTTCAATCATAAAAAATTACAAGTTGTTACAATGATAGACAAAATTAATGAAAATTCATCAGGTATTGAACACGAATACTAATTTTACAATTTTGCAAACTCTAGATCCTAGCATTCTGAGTCTAAGTTCCCGGTAATTCCTGGAATTTGACGTCACTAACATTCCAAGAAGTGGCACTATGCTACCTCCTGGCACATCATGTTATCCTGATACAAAACTTTAGTTTCTAGCAAACGGGATTCTGAAATACGTTTCCGGAAATTTCTGCAATTTCTGTCGCTATAATTCCAAGAAGTGGCACGAGGAATACCGTCTGGCAATTTATGTTCGCCTGATACAATTTTGCAAATGCGGGATTTTAGTTTCTCGAAAACGGTTTCCGGGAATTCCTAGAATTCGACGTCACTAAAATTCCAGTAAGTGGCACGAATACCTCTTCGTATTTCATCTTCTCTTAATACAAAATTTTTATTTCGAGATTCAGTTTTTTGAAGTGGGAAATTTTTGGAATTTAGTTTAGAATGTATGTTAAATAAATACATTATTGTTACATTTTATTTGTTTATTTTTATCTTTCTTTTTACATTACTTTAGTATTTAATGTATAATTATTATAATTTAAAATATTTATGAAATACGTACTATCTCTACGGACACTGACTAATAAAAGTAAAAATTATAAACTATTATAGGCAAATTCTATATAGAGAAATACGGCGGTACTATTATTCTTCTGATACATTTTTAAAAATCCTGGAATTTGGTTTCGCAAAAAAGGATCCCGGATATTCCTGGAATTCGACGTCACTAAAATTCTGGGAAGTGGCACGAAGAATACCTCCTGGCACATCATATTCTCCTGATACAAAGTTCTTATGTCAAGATTCTGATTTTAGGAGTGCGAAATTTTTGGAAACCATTTTGGAAGGTATGTTAAATAAATACATTTATATCACACTTTATTTGTTTATTTTTATCTTTCTTTCTACATTATTTTATGAAGAATGTATGAAAATTGAATGTATGTAAAAAACCTAAAAACAGCATCGTGAAATAAGAATTTTGTATCAGAATTTTCGGGAGCCCCTTTTGCGGAATCAAAATCCAGATTTTGAGAAATTGTATCAGGAGAATATGATGTGCCAGGAGGTAATCTTCTATAATAAACTATTATAGCAATATTCTAAGATATTTCGGAAGGGGTTGTAGTTATTAAAAATGTGTTCGTACAAAAGTTGCTTGGCAAAATGGGGTGCATCGTGTGGTAATAATTATTTTCTTCTGGGTGGAGTAGTAGAGGAGATCTGAAGGTCAATGTAACTTTTTTAAATGGGATGCTATAATTTTCTCTTCAGAATGTAACAGCAGGCACCGAGACGAATTCAACGATGTGCTACATGTTGGTATTCTGATTTGGATAAAGGTGAATGTATGTAAAAAACCTAAAAACAGCATCGTGAAATAAGAATTTTGTATCAGAATTTTCGGGAGCCCCTTTTGCGGAATCAAAATCCAGATTTTGAGAAATTGTATCAGGAGAATATGATGTGCCAGGAGGTAATCTTCTATAATAAACTATTATAGCAATATTCTAAGATATTTCGGAAGGGGTTGTAGTTATTAAAAATGTGTTCGTACAAAAGTTGCTTGGCAAAATGGGGTGCATCGTGTGGTAATAATTATTTTCTTCTGGGTGGAGTAGTAGAGGAGATCTGAAGGTCAATGTAACTTTTTTAAATGGGATGCTATAATTTTCTCTTCAGAATGTAACAGCAGGCACCGAGACGAATTCAACCATGTGCTACATGTTGGTATTCTGATTTGGATAAAGGTGAATGTATGTAAAAAACCTAAAAACAGCATCGTGAAATAAGAATTTTGTATCAGAATTTTCGGGAGCCCCTTTTGCGGAATCAAAATCCAGATTTTGAGAAATTGTATCAGGAGAATATGATGTGCCAGGAGGTAATCTTCTATAATAAACTATTATAGCAATATTCTAAGATATTTCGGAAGGGGTTGTAGTTATTAAAAATGTGTTCGTACAAAAGTTGCTTGGCAAAATGGGGTGCATCGTGTGGTAATAATTATTTTCTTCTGGGTGGAGTAGTAGAGGAGATCTGAAGGTCAATGTAACTTTTTTAAATGGGATGCTATAATTTTCTCTTCAGAATGTAACAGCAGGCACCGAGACGAATTCAACCATGTGCTACATGTTGGTATTCTGATTTGGATAAAGGTGAATGTATGTAAAAAACCTAAAAACAGCATCGTGAAATAAGAATTTTGTATCAGAATTTTCGGGAGCCCCTTTTGCGGAATCAAAATCCAGATTTTGAGAAATTGTATCAGGAGAATATGATGTGCCAGGAGGTAATCTTCTATAATAAACTATTATAGCAATATTCTAAGATATTTCGGAAGGGGTTGTAGTTATTAAAAATGTGTTCGTACAAAAGTTGCTTGGCAAAATGGGGTGCATCGTGTGGTAATAATTATTTTCTTCTGGGTGGAGTAGTAGAGGAGATCTGAAGGTCAATGTAACTTTTTTAAATGGGATGCTATAATTTTCTCTTCAGAATGTAACAGCAGGCACCGAGACGAATTCAACGATGTGCTACATGTTGGTATTCTGATTAGGATAAAGGTGAATGTATGTAAAAAACCTAAAAACATCATCGTGAAATAAGAATTTGGTATCAGAATTTTCGGGAGCCCCTTTTGCGGAATCAAAATCCAGATTTTGAGAAATTGTATCAGGAGAATATGATGTGCCAGGAGGTATTTTTCGTGCCACTTCCCAGAATTTTAGTGACGTCGAATTCCAGGAATTTCCGGGATCCTCTTTTGCAAAACCAAGTTCCAGGATTTTTAGAAATGTATCAGAAGAATAATAGTACCGCCGTATTTCTCTATACAGAATTTTGCTATAATAGTTTATAATTTTTACTTTTATTAGTCAGTGTCTGTAGAGATAGTACGTACTTTGTAAATAGTATAAATTATACAAATTATATATTAAGTATTAAAATAATGTAGAAAGAAAGATAAAAATAAACAAATAAAGTGTGATATAAATGTATTTATTTAACATACCTTCCAAAATGGTTTCCAAAAATTTCGCACTCCTAAAATCAGAATCTTGACATAAGAACTTTGTATCAGGAGAACATGATGTGCCAGGAGGTATTCTTCGTGCCACTTCCCAGAATTTTAGTGACGTCGAATTCCAGGAATTTCCGGGAACTTGGACTCAGAAACCAAGGATTTAATTAATAATCGGAACTTAGATACCTGTTGTATCAATTCTATAACAAATCCGATTATAAATTAAAGTTGTATAGATAGTGCGCAAAATTACAATTGTAAACGTTAGTTGTAAATAATTTAATAACTATTCTAAAGCTCAATGTATAATAAATCATTTAGTTTATTGAATAAATGCAGATTTTCAAAAATAACCCAGAACTCGTTTATTTATTTAAATAAACCTCTCTTGATATCCTTATCCCATAAATAATTTCAGAAAATAATGAAAATTAACAATAGCAAATCGAAGACTAAAATTTAAATTTACAGAATTTCGGATCCCGAAATTGTATCAGGAGAACATGATGTGCCAGGAGGTATTCTTCGTGCCACTTCCCAGAATTTTAGTGACGTCGAATTCCAGGAATTCCTGGAAACCGTTTGTACCGAATTTTGTTCTTCTCTGTATCAAACCGATATTTTTCGTTTCTTTTTCTACTTTTGTATTTCGAAACTTCTGTGCAATGTTTTTCTACATTATTTCTTGCTTTTTAAGTGAAATTTTGTAAGGGCTGGATAAGGGAGTTAGGTTTATAAATGAATAAACAATTGCTTTAGTTTAACTCTATGTTTATTGAAAATTCTTTCAATTATACATGTTACATAAATGTTACATTGTTAATTCTAACGCACTTATAACTACTAACTGTAAAACTTACTTAAATATTACATTCATAACTTCAATGCACTTATAATTACAAATTGTAAAATTTACTTAAATATTACATACACAATTCTAATGCACTTATAACTACTAACTGTAAAACTTACTTAAATATTACATTCACAATTCTAACGCACTTATAACTACTAACTGTAAAACTTACTTAAATATTACATTCACAGTTCTAACGCACTTATACCTACTAACTGTAAAACTTACTTAAATATTAGATTCTTAACTTTAACGCACTTATAATTACAAATTGTAAAACTTACATATCAGTATTTTTACATACAACATATTTTTATAATTATTTAACATATAGCTTAAGCGCAGTACAATATTCTTATGAAATAAAGACATTCTACAATTACATATGTACTTATATATTCAGTATAACTATTGAAGAACAGTTTACTCTCCGTAGATAAATCCTTTCCATTGTTTATTGGTAAAATGAAATTAGACTCAGAAACCAAGGATCTCAAGTTTGCAGATTTGTATTAGGAGAACATGATGTGACAGGAAGTATTCTTCGTGCCATTTCTTGAAATTTTAGTAGTGTCCAATTCCAAAAATTACCGAACACTGATATCTGAGAAACTGCCAGAAAGTTTCCTGTTGATTTGATGATGTTAATGTGCAGCTTATGTGGCGTAGAAATGTATAACAAATACATCTTCTAATCTGCAACACAGCAAAATACGTTATTATTAACTACTTGAATAAAATTATAATACTTTATACTTACATACGATATAACAAAATTGATCATTTTCAATCAGGTTTGAATTTGATGGATTATGTTTACTCTCAGTAGATAAATCCTTCCCATTGTTTATTGGTAACATGAAACTAGACTCAGAAACCAATGATCTCGAGTTTGCAAAATTGTATTTCTCTAGTCATGTATCATTAAACTAAGGCAGCTTGTACATAAAATTACAGGGGCTTAGTCATAACCTCACACAAAAGGGATGAACGTAACTACCCGACCATTAATGAATAATAGAAAACGTAGAAGCACTGGCTAATTTGGTATCGAATTTTACATTTTCGAACACGAAAAACCGATCTACAATAGTCTGAACCTCGAATAACTCATACTATTAATTATTGTAACGCAACAATTAAAAATTATACATCACAGCCTGCGCCAGGTACGCCGATGCACCAGCGAGGGGAAAGATTCCGCGAGAGCGTCACCCCTCTCACTCGCACCAAGCCAACGCAGTATGCTAATGCGTAAGAGTTTATTGAATAAATGCAGCTTTTTAGTACCATGAACGTTTCTAATTAATTAACAATCGCGATAAAGCAAGAAAATAATAAATAAAGGCTCTGAAATGTAGTCTTCGAGTCTCGTAATCAAGCGCAGGTTTATATCGATTTATATACTTAAATGATGTTCTAGGATCACCAAATTTGAACTAAAGGAAGGGGAAACTTTATATTATCATAAAAGTATCAATTTGTCACCGTACAAGCTCTATTTTTTATTATTTTTACAATTTTTAAAATAATTATATTTTTTACCTCTAGCGCCATCTCTTCGAAAAGTGCTGAAACTGCTCAAAAATTGACAGGAATCTGCCGTACCTACAATGATTATTTTTTAAGAAAATAATTTTTTGCTGTTTTCGCGTGTTTGAAGCATCTAATCGCTTCTATTTTACACTAATTATCGATTCCAATTGTCCGATTAATCCTAGAAGCCCGAAATATTGAAATATTAAAGATTAAATCGCACATTGAGAGAGTGAGAGGTGAGATTGGCGGACTAGTGTTCACTCTCTCGCACATTGGTGTTGTGCGCAGGCGCGAGTTTGGCGTAGAGAGAGTGAGAGACTAGATGCTCGGACCTCTCACTCCCACAATGTGCGAGAGAGTGAACACTAGTCCGCCAATCTCACCTCTCACTCTCTCAATGTGCGATTTAATCTTTAATATTTCAATATTTTGGGCTTCTAGGATTAATCGGACAATTGGAATCGATAATTAGTGTAAAATAGAAGCGATTAGATGCTTCAAACACGCGAAAACAGCAAAAAATTATTTTCTTAAAAAATAATCATTGTAGGTACGGCAGATTCCTGTCAATTTTTGAGCAGTTTCAGCACTTTTCGAAGAGATGGCGCTAGAGGTAAAAATTTAAAAATATTTTTTAATTTTTAATTATTTATGCAAAATACAATGATTTTAATGAAAAAAATCATTAAATATAAACAATTTAAGTATTTTTTATCATTTAGTTCTTGCAAAATGAAGAAAATACAACGGGGAGTATATATTTCTCTTAATATAACAGTGCTATAAAAATGGTATATTTAACATTTGTTTCAGTATTTTAATCTCAACAAATTTCAATTAATTATGGTCAATTATAATTCCTAATGGTAATTACAAGTTATATCCTTCCATTTCTTATTCTGTTAATGCTTGACGTGTTCGAGGGTTTGTGCCATTTCGATATTAATTTCACTGCAATTTCGATGCAGTCTCCTGTAATACACAAATTTTCTTAAAATTAGCATTAAAAACCCTAATCATTTAGGTGTTCTAACTGATGAATACCTCTACACTATAATTACAAAATTTTTATTTCAAAATTCGTACCTATCTCTTCTATTGGATAAAGTTTCCTCGACAATGTACCGTCCTCAGTTGCTCTTTAAAACAATTGAAAAATAAAGCTTGAACGATATTCAATTCATTATTTTATAATAATACAATGTTTTATCTTTCTACTATTCAAATTAGATGACCCCAGGACTGTATTTATAATACCGAAAAATATTCTGCAATTTTTACTTATTCCTTCTGTTGGGATATCCAGCCATTCAGTCATTCCCTTTATTCTAAATGATATTTCATATCATTCAACCATTTTTTTAAAATTTGAGTGTTCATTACACGTCCCTGAGCGCGCACTATAGGCGCGATTTGATTGGTCAGTGTTTTTCCTTAATAACTCAAAAACTAAGGCCCATCCGATATTTTTGCAAAGGAAATTGTTGTTCAAAATCGTTTCAGCTACTCTTCATTTCCGGTTCTTATACTAGTTCTGGGACACCCTGTATACTATAGATATCATATTTGTTTGTGGTCTTTGCCGCTACTGTCACGGTCGTACCATGATTTCTTGTCCTTTATAATTAATTAATTATATATCCAACGCAAAATTCTTTTAACAAATCAGTTTTAGTTTAGTCGTCATGGATTATAAAGACGAACAGCACAATGAGATCGAAGCGTTGGAATCAATTTATTGTGGGGAATTGGAAAGTATGCATTACCGCCTAACCTCCAAACTTTATTTTATTGTATCAATATACCATTTAATTCACTATCATCTTCATATTATTCATTTCATAAAACAATAAATACGTATTGAAATATGTATTTAAATATTGGATTTTTACAAACAGAAGTTCTTTACAGTTTTAGCTACAGAACCATTTTACACATTTGCTATCCCAATTAAAACCGAAGAGTATGAAGCAGAGACTGGAAATGGTCTTAGTTGTAGATTAGAATTTACTTACACTGCAAAATATCCAGATGAACCACTTCACATATCGATAGAGGATCAGGAGAATTTTGAGGAGGATAGTGACGAGAAATTAAAGGAACATTTAATGGAACAAATGAATGAAAATCTAGGAATGGTTATGGTATTTACTTTAGTCAGTGCCGCTCAGGAGTGGCTTAATGTACAATGGGATAAGATTAAATTAAAGAGAGAGGAGAGTGCGGCGAAAAAGCTTAAAGAACTAGAAGAAGCAGAAAGGGTAAAATATTCTTAATTTGTTACGATATAAGATGAATGGAAATGAACAACATTTATATTGTTACAGAAAAAGTTTGAAGGAACACGAGTTACAGTAGAAACATTTTTAAGTTGGAAGGAGAAGTTCGACGAGGAAATGGGATATACAAAGCGAAGAGAAATAGCTGACCGTGAAGGGAAGAAGTTAACAGGCAGGGAACTGTTTATGACAGATAAAACGTTGGATCAATCTGATCTTAAATTCTTAGACGATGGTACTGTTTTCGTATATTTCATTTATTTAATACAGATGGAAATATGGACAGCAACATAACATATCATTAACTTTTTAATTCTTAGATTCCGTTAAGATAGATGAAAGTTTGTTTCAAAATCTGGATGATCTAGATCTGGAGGGCGACGACGACGACGATGATCCTGATTATGAACCAAACGTTTCTGACAATAGTGCCTAAAATAAATATACTGTATATTCTGCGCAACTATTTATAAGATGATCCCAAGACTCTTAATCATTGAACATTTACACGATCAATTAGTACTTGGATGCTTAAAGTGCTAAGTTCAAAAGACAGATCTGTCTGTCCAAAGCAAATACGCTGATACAAGATGGATTTGTTGAAAATTCATTGGTGCTGATTGCATTTTGTATCACGATTGAAGCATGTTGACACTTGTTACGCGAATTAATTTTATGCGTGCGAAGAAGGGCAATGATATTAAAAATAAGGGATATAATTTTTATAATCCTGTACATAGCTGGATCATTTTCATAAAGTTTTGTTTAACAAACACGAACAAATCATCATTTCTTCCCGCGCTCGAGAACCGCACCGCATTGAAACGAATACGTGCAAATGAAATAAACAGGCACACTAACGATCATAGTTTAACATTTATTCATAGCCTTAGTGTATAATACCATCAGTAACAAATTCCTAACGAGTGAACAATTTATGTTTGTTCTCTTCCCGCTCGTTTACATGGATACATAGACGATGTAAATTCCCAATTTAATTCGTAAAAGATAAGTGCTTCGTTACAATTACAGTGAGGCAGTAATGATACAATCAATCATTGTTCGCATTAATGTTTCTATTTCACGTAAATATGTAGGAACCTTCAGACAGAATTCTTGTTTTCGTACATTTTCTCTTAACGTAAAAGTGGCAATTACAATACGGTACAAAAAATACGGTTTGGTATTTCTTTTTTTTTTGTATTTTTACAACACTGTCTTCCTGCTGATCGTAAGTGCTTATCGATACGGTTTACGAAATCGAAGAAATCGGTGCGACAACTTGTACGGTCTTACATTAATATATTTAACTAGACAAAAGACACCTCCATCTTGACAAGAAGCTTAAATAATCCCGCCTATCTTCGTGTACAGTTCACACACAACGTTGATGCTTACCGATAAAATAACATTCATTTGAATGCGTTAATACAAAGAAACGTAATTTATCGATACATGCGACATAATAATCACTAGAAGCAACTATTCGCTAATTCATGTTACAAGCGACTAATCGTGACAGTTACCGTAGATAGAGGTTGATCGTCCAGCTCAAAGCAGCGAATAAATAAAATAAATATGTTAAACAAAATTCGAGCTAGAAATTAGTGAATGATCCGTGAATGTCGAATAATTCTTACGCACCGTTAAGAGACTTAATTACGATGTTAAATTAATACTAAATAAGTACAGAGTATCGACACGCATAAGAAAAAAGAAAAAAAAAAATGGATAAAGCTCGATGAAAAACTTGAAATTCCCTGAAATCTCCGCACAGATTCTTTGTTTTTTTTTAAATGGATTATGAAATCTAACCATTATTCTCATGCTGTTTTAGTTGCAAACCTGACAGAATTAACTTGAAACGACTACGTATATGTCAGAATAGCCGTCTCGTCTTTAGACTCGCCAACACGTGATAATCTGTTGGGAGAAGAACACGATTAGTATACAGCATCACACTATACCAGTGTTTTTATTTATTTATTTATTTATTTTATCATTTCTTGTTTAATCAAGCGATTACTCGTGTACTTTATTCGAAAACAGGACTTGTCGTTCGACGTAGAATTTCCGTCGCTTGATTAAACTTCTTGCTATATGATTAAAGTCTAAAGTTAAACAATGAAATTCGTGGCGGCGTTTTTACAGGCGGTATGGCCGGTTGTTTCGGCTAATTAACAATTAATTACGATACACACGACACAGCAAACAAACGTTTATGCATGTACACCGCTGTAAGATTCCCAAGGGGTTAATTGTATATTGTACAGCATGCGAGAAGACTCGAGCGCGTATACAGAACGCGACAAAATTTCAATTCGATTTCCTTCGAAATTACGCTTTTGAGGAAAACAACTTCAAAATTTCACTGATTATTCTTTATCGTAATCATTAATTGATATATTTTTCCAAAAGTGTTCGTTTTAATGTAGAAATTCATTATATACCTTCTAATTATAATCCCTCAAGGACTTTTTAAAACAATTTCTTAAATTAAATATAACTATGAAGAATGTCTAATTTTATTAATACTTTAAGTGGCGCACTGAAGCGCAACAATTCTTTAAGTTTATCATATGGTTTACTGTTTTTATATTATTTAACTTTTTATATTGTACAAGTCTTCGAGTACGATCGGTTAACATTTTGACTGCTACGTTACAGCTACTAAAAATTCCACTTAATAGTAATTTTATTTTTGTCATTCATTATCTATAATTTCTAATGGCTAATGAGAATATCTTCTACTAAACAAATGAAACAATTCCTAATAATATGGGCGAAGGTTTCTAATAGAAATTCAAGTGTCACCCATACATGGGTGACGTGGCAGTCAAGGTGTTAAATAAGAATGTTTCCACAAAAATAGACGATTTTGCATCGAAGATTTGAAATTTTGGGTTCGTATAAAAATTTAAAAAATGTATCAAAATTGTTCCAGCGTAATCGCAAACACCAGTTCCATAAATTTTTACGAAAATATCGATTTTTCATTAATTGGTGAACGCGGGCAAAACTTTCGAATCCTTTTATCCTGTAGATTACTTCGACAAAACTTTGTCGTATTCTGTATACATTTACAAATATAAAATGAGATATTAACATCGAAATAAGGACGTTACCAACACGTCCGCGCGAAAAAATAGACACTTTATACACGTAGAGAACAATAGATCGTGTCGTATTTGGTTCGACAACGACGATCTTTACGAAATGTAAAGAAAGATCATCGATTCAGGAACAAATACATCATGTAACGCTACATGAAGCTAGATTTTACACGCTAGACACGACGTTGAAAAATGGAATTCGAAAATAGTGCGTTCGACCTTCGAACATCTTCTTTTTACCCGTAACACGCGCGAATTCTATTGAGCAAACGTAACACAAATAAGATGTTACCGGACTTAAAACGATATTCAATCGACAAAAGTATTCGTCACGATTCGTAAATGATAATCGAGTTAACGGAATTTTTATTTGTAACAAGATTTATTGCCCACAGGTTTCGAAAAGAAAAATTAAGGCTTTCATTAAAAATAGTGTATACTAATATAAAACATGTGGCAAAATAAAAACACGATAGCGCTAAAGCGTGCACCATTCCTCTTTGGACTGTTTGGTGAGGTTGGACGAGAGGATTCTCGGGAGGGTTATGGGACTTCCGGTCGGGCAGATTGTTATTCGTTCCTAAAGGAGAAATCCGGGAGCCTTGAATAAAATAAAGGGGATAATTTGTTTCTAATCTCAACACCATATATTTTGTCTTCTTTCTTCTTTGTGGGAGGAAGATATCTGCTTTGGAAAAATTAAGAATTAATGAAAGAATGAAATTTACTCATTTATATGGGTATCTTTTCTTTTCCTTTTTTTTATATATATATATATATATACACATATATATTCCGTGAAATTGTTTACTTTACGACCGCTTAAAATTCATCGTACAAACGTCTGTTATCGTTCACCTCGCGTGCGAATAAAACGTAAAATCATAAATGTATTTTATACGAGGAGACCGCAATCGATTCGTGAAGTATCAGCATTTTTGTTCGCGTCTCGTTTCACACAATCGGAATAAGGGGCGTTGTCGAGGCAACCGGTCCCTCCGTAAAACTTTCTTTTAAATACTTTCAGTGGTTAATACTTATTACGATTCTGAACGATAAAAACTAGCATTTCCTAATACTGCATACAAGGATATGAAGGAGGACATTAAAATACTGCAACGTTAGCTTACTGCGACATTCGATGCTGTAACAATAGCACTATGTCATCGTTATCTGTTTTTTTTTCTTTTCTTTTTTTCATTTTTGTTCTTTCGCCTCGTGCTTTCGGAAACATTTCGTGAAAGTTACACAATCGTACAAGCACTGGCAGTTAGTCACTGACAAGAGTAACACAATTCCTTACGATCAAAGAAATAGCATTTTTGTTTTTTTTTTTTGCAACCGCACCGATGCTTGAATTCGTGTCACGACCCGTCTTAGTAATAGTTTTCAATTGCAGGGCACAGCGATATGTGTGTTTTTTTTGTCTTTTTTTTTATCTGTTTTTGTTTTTTTGTTTTTTTTTTTTTGTTACTTTACTTTATTGGCAATGGTAATAATGATAGCCTCTGTATATCCAGCTGGGCGAAATCCGCTACAGATGTTTTAAATCGTGGCGGATTTCTACAGTGTCTCTGAAAAAAATTAATTAAAAGCTTCAGCGGCCTACACCCGAAGTCAGTCATTGACGAGCAACCAGTTTTGCCGTTCAAATAAATACCAATTCGCTACTGAATACTGAAACTAACGATCTTTGCGACAAGCAGAATGATTTCGATCTACGAAGAAGAAAACTATCGGTTCGGTACATTCTTTTCTTCCCAGAAGGAAATCGTTAATACAAACACTACCGATTTTAGTACTTAGCGTTTAGCATTAATTGCATTACAGCTACAAAGAAAGAAGATAAAAATGAAATTAAATATCACGTTCGAATATCGTCGAAGGAGCACTAGTAATTTTCATAATTGAACAAATTCAAGCGAAAAATAATTATAGATATCATTCGCGATAGAAATTGCAAGAATAATGTTAAAAAGCTGCGTGCATGTTAATGGTGTCACTATACGTTGGTATCCCTGAAAATTGACTAATTTTTAACTCATTATCGCTTTCTTTAAATACACTCTAATCGCTGCCGCTAATTTCTATAAATCTACATAATTAGTTCTACGATTCTGGAAATTAATCGACTAAAAAAAATAATACTTTCTTTTTGCATAAGGTGCTTCCATAGTGAGTTGGTAAAGGGTTGTATAAAATAATATTGATTGTTTACTGGGTAAAAGTAACAGAATACTCACTTTTCCGGCAATTCGCGCGGCTTTGCATAGTTCCCTGGCCAGTCGTAAACGTTTGGCAGTGGACTGTCATAGTTGGCATCGTACATTTTACTCATGATAAACTTCCGTTTGTCTTTTGGTTCCGGATATTCACTCGCTAGTCCAGCTGGAAACGGGACAGCGTTTAAAATACAATTTTCGAATATGAGAACGTCAGAATTGAACCTTTAAACCTTTGTGGACCGCCACGGTAACTTACAAGTTCATGCATGTATTCTACAAATGTTGTTACTTGTTTTATTTGAAATAAATTCAAATTCAAATTTAAAACAAACGATTGTTGGGATAAAAGGAGGGAATCTGATAAGAATTTGATAGAAACATGCAATTAAAATGAAGCTTCCGCTTCGCTGACTTACTTTTTGCGTAGGCATAGTCAGCGATTCGAACAGCAATCTCGATAGAACATTCACGAATAGTGCTTAAGGGTGGATAAAGGCTACCCATTTCAAGATCCTCGTCTTTGACATGATCGGCAACAGCTTGAGCCGATATAAGGAACAGATCCTCGGTAATGTGATGACAGCCGGTCGCTATGACGCCCAACGCGATTCCAGGGAATATGTATGCGTTGTTTCCCTGTCCAGGTTTATAGACCTTATTGTTATAGACGACTTCGCCGAACGGCGAACCCGACGAGAAAATGCATCTTCCCTAAAAGTCGTAAAAGCTAATTTGCAATTTTAATACCATAACGCAGTGGTAGTCAACCTGGTCCCTACTGCCCATAAGGTAGGGGTCAAAACATTGAAATGGAAATTTTATGAAGTTACTTCCCTACTTTATAAATCACCATTACTGTGGAACCAGCGGGCGGTTAGGAAATTGTATTACCAACAGAAATACAAAAGGTTGACTATCCCTGCCATAACGCATCGATAAAAAGTTCAATTAGCTGAACATAGAAGAATCTGGTCGTGCGAAACATCTTTAAGACACAGATTCACCGTAAATGTAATTGATTAAAATGATCCTCGTACATCCGTGTAATCGTATGCCTGCTGCGCCGTGCATTCTGCCTTACTGGTCGGATTGCTTAGAGCAAAGATCAATGGCCTCTCGTTGTTTTTCGCCATTTCTTTCAACACCTCAGGAGTGAACGCCCCCGCGGCCGCTGACGCGCCTGTTTCGATAATTTCACTTTAGACGAAAATCGATTAACGTCGGGGGATAAAGTGGCTACGCACCAATCAGAACCGTCGGTTTCACTGTCTTCACGACCTCCAGCAACGACTTCACTACCTTGTGGTCCTTTGCGTACCAGATCTTGTGACCGTCCAGATTACCTTCTGGACGATTTTTAACCAACAATCCGTCGATGTCCATCATCCAAATATTGTCGCGAGCCTCCTGTTGCGTGCATCCGTCCGCTTCCATGGCTTTCACGCAAAGGTTAGCTATTCCAATGGCCGCCTATAAAAGTAAGCTGTAAATTGGACGGTTCCTGCAAACTGACATTGTTAGAATCTGTAGGTTTAACCCTTTTCGATCGTAGGATTCCATTTACAGCGGATTGTGTGTGTAATTTAATTCCTTACCGTTGGGTGCATCTTCAGAAATAATTTTTAAGAATTATAATGACTATTCGTAACAACTAAAATAACACCGTATTTTAAGATTAAAGTAAATAAATTAAGGGTATCCAAAATTAAATAAGTATTCAGCCGCCAAAGCTATTAAAATTTTATCAGCAATTTGGAATATCAAACTTAGGCATTGGAGTCAATAAGTCTTTGATAGTGCAAAAGTATTAATAAAAATTAATAAATACGATGGATTTATATATTCCTAATACTGGATGCAAAATACGGGTTTAGTAGATAATAAAACTGACGATCGTAATCGAACGCCGTTAAAACGATAACACGAAATATCGCTTACCTCACCAGCACCCAAGAACACGAACTTATTGTCAGACATTTTCTTCTTCGTGATCCTCTTAGAAGCTAAAATTCCAGCGACCGCAACAGCCGCGGTACCTTGTATATCGTCGTTGAACGTGCAATATTTGTCACGGTATTTGTCCAGGAAACGGAAGGCATTGTGATTACCAAAATCTTCGAACTATAAGAATTTTCGAGGGTATTGAGAATTTATTCGAAAGAAATGAAGCTTAACACGTTGAATACCGCGAGAGCTACGACTGACCACCATGAATCAGGTAAGAAAGAAAGTTGAAGAAATTAAGCTACATTGATATTAACTCTTTGCGCCCGAAGCATTACTGTTTTGGAAGAAAAACTATTTACTTTTATTTTTTTTATAGTAAATATATAAAGAAAAAAATGTATAGAGTGTAAAGGGTTAATATAAAATTTTAAGGGTATGGATCGCAAAGATAATATTCAACGTGTTACAATAAAATTAGTCATAGATTCTTTGGTAAGCGTACTTGAATAAGAACATTTTGGCCATACTTCCTCACGCAAGCAGCCATAAATTCGTCGATCAATTCATCATACTCGGCGCCTTGACTTCTGGGCTTGTTAAGACCGATGTAATGAGGATCGTTTTGAAGGGTTTCGTTATTAGTGCCCACGTCGATCGTAATTGGTAAGCATTGATGCGGTTTAATGCCGGCCAATGCCGTGTAAAGAGCTAATTTTCCTACAGGAATTCCCATTCCGCAAGCGCCCAGATCGCCGAGACCCAGAATCCTTTCTCCGTCCGTTACGCAAATCGCGCGGACCGCTTGCTCCGGCCTAATATCAAGTACGGAATTCGATTAATGATCTGTATCGATTCGATTTCGAGTATCGGATAAGCTATCTACGACTGCAACGTGTTAACTTCGACCGTTATCTGGCGACTCTTGTGATCGATATTTGTACAAGGTGGGCCGAAAGATCTTGATTTCAATGGAAATCTGATAAATTTATTTAAATAAATAATTCATGTCCTTAACACTTTGATGGCCAAGCAGTCAACAGATGTAAATTTTACAATTTAAAATTTCTTTTTTGTACTTAACAATCTGAGAGTGCGATGTACAATTACTAATTTTAACGAAGGAGCTAAATAATATTAAGGGTGATAATACAAAGTATTGCAACGACCGTCAAAGTGTTAAAATACTGGTGGAATCAAGCAAAAATAGGTAATAATAAAACTCTTGTATTTTATTTACTTAAGGGTTAACTTAATTTTAAATTAGAAATAAATAAACTAGCAAACACCAAAAGTTTATCTTGCTAAATTTTCTAATTTAAAAGAAAAATTACTTGTCGAATGTACTTCAAATTTTTAACCCCTTGCCATATTATTTTTTCCATAGATGTGTCAGACAGAGCAAAATATTGGTTGTTGCAATGTTGAAACAAGCAAGGAAAATTGTAATGTTATGTATAATTTATATTTAACACTAATTTACCGTTTCAATTATAATTGGAATTGTACTTAAGATCCAGTTGTATTAACAGTACGAGTCTGACTGGTCATAGTATGGCAAGGGGTTAAGAAAAGATTAACTACAACCCTTGAAATACGAACCAATTGTTTAAAATTTCGTAGATGTGTCCTTTATCATATATGGTGATAAACAGTCCACGTGGTCTACGATAAATAACGCCAAACTTTTGACAGGCTAGCCCAACTGTAGGCGTGTAAACAATCGGCATCATTTGTTCGATGTTTTCGCTTAATAAACGGAAAAATAATCTCTCGTTTCTTTCCTGTGGTAAGACATTAAATTAGTTATAATAATTGCACCCAACATAACAACTTTGAGAATTTTTATCATTTTTTTCTGAGAATGGGGGTTGAAATAGAAGTTTGCAAGTTGGAATCGATAGAGGAGACTTAAATTTAACAAATTTAAAGCTGATATAATAATTGAGAATTTATGATACAAAAAAGCTATGAGTTTATATTGGATAGAGTTATCTTAATTAAAAAACTGTACAATTTATTTGTGGGTTTATATTTTTCCAATATAAATATTGAAAATATTCGATATTCATTAAATATTCAATATGTTACTTCTGGGATCGGCAAACATTTCTGTTATATTTGCGATTTTTTCACTTTTATAAAATTTAGTATATTTTCTACCATTTAAGCAAAATTGAAATGTGACACGCGTTTCATAAGGATCTAAAAATAATTAAATTCTCAAATGGCGGTGACTGGGCCAGTCGTGACCCAGACTTTGGGAAGATATAACAGTATTCTGATTAAAGTTAGACGCTACAAATTTTTAAACCAAAGTATCAAATTAAATTTAAATTGTCGTTATTCCTAGCAACCCGCCGTCCAAGAATTTATTTATTCTATCCTCCTTGAATAACGAATTAAAATTTTTTAATTCAATAAATTAAAAACTATTATACAGTTAGATATTTATAAAACAGGAAATATTTCCAGAAATCTTCATGGAGGTAAACTCTAATATCTTATCATTAAAACGTGTCATGATATATCTTCTAGTTTTTACACATTTTAACACTTTGGATATCACGCTTAAAATCATTAATTTTATTTACAATAAATTTGATATATCATTCTCTTTAGTTGGATAAACTTCAAGTATTTAATGAAGTTATTTGTAATTGGCTAATTAAAATTCGCTCCCACTAAAATAAGAGATAACAGATTCGCATAAAAATTTATGGTACAGCACTCGGAGTGTTAAAATGATAAAGATTACTCTCAGTAACGTATTTTACCAATCCCTATGCAACTCGAATAGATTTTCTTCACTTTACCTGCAATTCTACGAGGTAAAGGTATCGATTCAAGTCCTCGGTATATTTCATTACCGAAGCCTTGCACAGAGCCAGCTGTTCTTCCTGAGTTTTAAATCGCGGAGGCTGCAGGCCATGGATACCCAAGGATATTCTTTCTTTCAAAGTAAATGCTAAACCCTGCGTAGAAATGTATTAAAATGAACAATTCGATCCCCTATAAACAACACGATAGAACTTGATGAAAAATAAATAATTGCCATGATAATATGATTGTATTTATTACCGCTTGATTTTTTACACAACCCCCGGCCAATGGAATTAGAATCTTATTTTTCTAACGTAAGTACAATATTGTATCATAAACGGCAAATTTATTATTAATTTCATGTGCAATTGTGTATACTTAATACACAAGGATAAAAAGTATATACATTTTTTATATTATTTTTATAAGTTACCAGATAGACATCGAACAGGTGAAGTTCTTTAAAAATACAGTTTTATAAAAAATATGACTGTACTTTTGCAATAATGCATTTCAAACGTGAAAAGTAATAAATAAATCAAACAAATTTAATTAGTCGTATATTCTCGTGTTTGTACAGCGTGCAACATTTATTATCCAATTATACTTTATAATCACGTCAGAAAGTTTGTTCAAATCTGAAAAATATGTATTTTTTTAACCAAATTTCTCAAAAACTGTAGTAGAAAAACGGTGTGTAGATTTATAATAAGGACATGAAAAACTATAAGAAGCAACGTCAGTTATCTGTCAGACAATTATAATAGTAAATAAGAAATCCATATAATTTAAACTCCGTTACTTTTTTGATAGCAGTGTAACATGGTTTTGATTTAAAAAATTCAAGTGATGGTTTCGCACAGCAATCAATTAATTAGAATTTTGAAGCATTTTAAGTTTATTTTCATCAGAAAATAAGTTTCATTTGCAAATATTAAATAAACTAACGTGAAAATAGCTAAAAGTATTGAAAATTCTATAGAATTCAAGTGCAATAAGTTCTTTTTCCATTAGCGTTTGAATATCGTGTTACGTTGATTAGGACTTTCATGCTGACAAAGTATGTACGTAACATCATTTTGTACGGAGCTCACTATCATTCCACTTAAGAACTGAAAAATTATCGTTCACTAATCGAACACTGTACAATTAAGTAACAAGTACTTACTATATTTAGAAAATTGAATTGATCTACAACGAGTCAGATATTTTAATACCTAAACATGTTTACACACTCGTAAAACTGGTTAATTAATGGAAAATTACAAATATTGCAATTTTTATAAAAAATGATAACTTACTGATTAAATCTTTAATTCCCAATTAATTTTAATATATAAACATTTACTTATCCTAATAATTAATATAAATACGTAGGAAAAAATGGAAAAATTTCTAATCACAAACAGTAAAATAAGATATGGTGCTTATGCAACCAGTAACCATTAAGGTTCTAATTCAATAGCCAAAAACTGTAATTATATTTTGCACACTGACTAATGTAATAAATATTACAATACAACGAAATGAATTTGGTAATTGTGATACTTATTTATTAAATCTTAAGTTTACATTTCAATATTTGCATCTAATCGTAAACAAAGTTTTTAAGAATATATAGTATTATTTAAAGATAATTGGTAAATAAAAATAATGTTCAATTGTAAATTTATATTTGTTTGGAAAAATAATATTCCTTAGATTGTAGAGTTTGGAAGCAAATAAATGTGCATGTAAGCAATACGTGTACAATACTTTAAAAATAATAGGGTAATTATATATGCTAAGAATAATAGGGTAAAAATAAGTCTATAGTTAGGTTTATTAGAACCAGGTAGTTAATCGATCACGCGACAAAGAGTCAACGAATATAGTAAATACTAAAAAATCAATTATTTTTAGAACAGTAAAGTCTCGGTAAGATATGCTAAATCGTAGTAAACGTAATAAAAGCCTTAATAATATCTGATAATAAAAAGTTTGTGTACAATCTAGTAATTCAATTATTTCTACGAATATTTTTATATTCGTATTAATAGCTATAAATTTCAATTAATTCTAAATACACAGAAATTAGATTAAATTAAATTCGAAACACACAAATTAATCTTAAATATCTTATATAATATTGAAATAACATTGTTCGAATAATTTTACATTGTTGAAATATCATTTATTGCAATGTATATAAAAATCTATAATTATTAGAAATCTAATCTTATCTACTCTTTGCACTTCATTGCCGCCGCAGCAGCATCTAATTTTTTTAACAACAAAGCAAGATTTTCAACATTCCACAGTGTAAATAATCTGGATAGGTCATATTAAAAACTGTTTGGAATGCAAAGGGTTACAAATCGTTTGAAATAATTACAAAATCTCTAAAGTGTTTATTCGTTGAGGCGTTTGCCTAGTGTGAATAATGAAGAGGAGAAAAGTCAAGTGATCACGTACCTTGTTAAGTCGAGGATCCCTCAGGTGACCGATACCTTTTACCATGTTGATAGGTACCACATCTCCTGATACCTCGTGTATATCTCTGTTGTGACCATCCTTTGCGGCAGGATGCGTGGAAGGTAACAGCCTTGCCCATGATCCTGCGCAATTTCTGCTGCTGTGCGACCTGATGTGTCGTTACAAATTAATGAGATCATTTTGCCTATGTTTGGCTCATTATTATTAATCGGACTGCAGAGGTTTATGCAAGTGTACGCTTTCGTGGAAGATTAATAGTAAACTGAGACCCAAATGAAATTCCATTTTACAGTACATCTTAAATGTAATGGAGTATTTATCGATTAAAACACTTTTATTCTTAATTTTTTAAGGCAGCTATGTTAAGTTTAATATTTCGTATCGTTATGATTATAAAATATACTCAATTAAGTCAAAAAATAAACAAAGGTGGATCCATCACAATGTCAGAGCAATAGATAATTTTAAAATAAACGTCTGATCAGGCATTTACCATAAAAAAAATTTTTCTTTTTCAAAAAGTAAATTTCAAAAAGTAGTGAGTTAAAGAATAATACCATGATAAATCCATTATAATATATTTCATATAAAATAATTTTTATAAACCACTAAGCTTGAAACCACTAAGCTTATTATGAAAGTCCTTTAAAGGTTACAAAAATTTCTACAGTTCAATTGGGTTATGTTGAATGCAGTTTACATTACATTATTTTTCTCGTTTCACATCATTAATATGATTTGCATAATTTTTTTGTTTAGCACTTTGAATGTCCCAGGTATGGATCTTTACAAGGATCTGATTTAGCTAATTATAATGTTATTAGATACTTGAAAATTTGTACGACACAAGCAGCTAAGTGTCATAAAAATGATATGCTATTTTTGTTGAAGGATCTTTTACGATTTTAAAAATGGATGTATCCAAGAGTTACTTTGTAGATTTTAATGTTATTTATTAAATTTCAATAACGAATTGACTAAAACTGATAACTTATACAAACACATGATACATTTTCAGATAATTTATAAAGATATCTTGTTTAAGATCGTTACAATTTACTTCAAAAGCTATAATACTTGATATTAACAACCTACACTTTTTTTTTAAATTGAAAATAAAGTCGAAAATTAACTAAATAAGGGGTGAAACAGCAGTTAGAATATATAATGATGTTTTATATTAATTAAAATCAGCTCTTGGTAAATTTTGTAATGTAGCATAAAAAATCTCGAACAAGCCGTTTTGACTCACTTGGTAGCTTTAGCGCTAAGAGAAAAAGTGTTATCGATTGACCAGGTGAAATCATTGAACAGATTGACATATCTGACTAGCATATTTTGACATCTTTCCAAATACATAAATATCCGCAGTCAAATTATCATAAATTATATCCGCGGATGGAAAATTGCTTCGCTTTGCTGCACGCAAGTTATATCAACTTAAATTTAAGTTTAAAGGCATTACCGTGAAATCTTATTTACCGTCGTCTTAATTTAATACTGATTGTGACAGAAAATGTCGCTTTTATCAAATTTCGCAAATAAAGGAAATATTCTCAAATATAATTATGTTCAAGAATAAACTATTAGTTAAATTCTTGGTACATGTGGACATCATATAAATTTTATATTAGCATATTAAATAATTTCAGAATGAAGGGTTTAAGAAAAAAAAAAAGTAATTTTAAAGAAAATATACATATGTTCTTCAGGAAACTGTTTCATCTACCTCTAGGAAACAATAAATAGTTTAATAATATTTAAATAATAGTTAAATAATATTCAAAGTAATTCCAAGAATTAATTAAATACTCGATTACAAATTGATCAATTATACAGGTAATAAAAATTCGGCTGCACTTCTTCGTTTCCTGTTTATATAACTGATAATAAAAAGAATACCGTAATCCATTTTAAAGCATCTTATCTTTTGATTTACAGCAGACATACATACGTCAATAGCATGCAACTCCGATAACATTTTAATGCTCGACAAAGATTCTACAAAGTTAAAAAATTCGATAAACGAGGACTCTGATTAAAAATTGTTAAATGTACATCCAATCTAGCGTTCATAATTTCGATTCTCTTATTCTATTATATTTTAGTATCCATTTATTTAATTCAAATTCAATTAGCGAAAAATACATTAGTTAAACAACTTAAATAATTTAAATAGAATATTATTCGTTATTTCTAAAATAACTTCGTTTAATTAGCAATTTTGTTTTGAAAATCATTTAAATGACACTTACTGAAATAAATTTGTCAGAATATACAAAATTTTGCACTGAAAAATGCAAGGCAAAAGGTAAATTTTTATCAACGAAGATTCGATTTTAATATCACCGATGAATAAGTAATTAACCCTGTCACTGTAATAGATTTCAATACAAAACACATGATATAGGTTCTTTGGTAAATAATATGGAAAATTTAAAAAGTTATCTGTGTCTCATATTAAAGAATTTTTGTCGAAAATTTGAAAGTGACGATATTTTATAATTAGCAATATTAATTGGAGTTCTAAAAGCGTCTGCAGACGGCTTGAGCGAATTTCATCACAGTTAATACAAAGATTAACAGATAGAATTAGAAGATCAAATAGCACTATTATTAATTATTTTAAGTGTTTTACTTTCATGACCCCTCAGAGGGGACAATCGAATGGAAAGGGTTAAATCTTCTATTAAATCTTTTAAATCTACTTTTAATTTTCTACCCCGAATTAACTTTGTACATTAATTCTGTTGCAGAAATTTAGTTTTATATCTTTAATATTTAATATTTTTGTTGGATTAATTATAGTTCGCGGAGGGTTAACCCAACACGGAGTGTAAACACATCACTTGCGGTAATCAACGCTTTAAAGATCGCTGAAAAAACAGAAAAGTTTCAATGTATAACAAACATCCCGTTTGCTGCCTCATTACCCTGTGAATAATGACCACGTTCTAGTTTTAACGAAATTGCGTTTAACACCCAAAACGTCGGTCGGCTTATGGACCTCTGACAACGATGTTTGCCAATTAGTGCGTTCAACCGAATGACTCATTTACAAGGTTTAACGAAACGACACGCGTGAGAACAGGTCTGAATCGTGTCGTTGAAACACCGATCGTCGTCGTCCACGATACGGACCCGTTCTTCGCCGATAACTCATCCGTGCGAATCTCAGCGGCGATCTTTTTCCGCGGCGAACACTTGTTGAGACCGGACACAACACTTTTGCAACCATCAAAGAAATCGATCGGTACACGTTGCCAGAATATTTTAAACGACCTGGACCGAGAGTGGTAAATCAACAAGTCGCGATACCAACAGCCTCTTTGGCTTGGTGCCTCGTGTACGCGATCGTAAATCGCTTGTTTCGCGAGAGCCGATCCGATGATTAATGACATTCCGATTGCTCTATGAAATGATTAAGGTACTGATTCGTTTTGATGGATTCTGAATTAATTTTCTTTTGCAGTCTCTGTTACAGAAGAAATATCTTTACACCTTTTATAATTAATACACTGATTGCCACGCTGTAGCTATTAAACATTTCATTTGGTAATAATAATAGGAATATTTTCCACCAAATAAACGAAAGAATTCCTAATAATATAGACGACGGTTTTTAATGGAAATTTAAGTGTTACCCATATGCGGATGACATGGCAGTTAAAATGTTAATCCTTGAACAGAAGATTGCTAAAGTAGTGCATTTAAAGTAATACATTTAGTTTCATTTTCACTGCAAATTCTTTTAACTCTTAACTTTAGAATTCTATTTATATCAAATTTATAATACAAAATTAAATATGCATTAAAACCAGAGAAATCGTTAATGAACTAATTCCACTTTAATATGGCGCTAAACCCACAGATGCTAAGCGATGATTACCACTTATAACATTTTATTAGTTTTATTATGTATATAAAAGAGTTTCAATTCAGATGATACATTTAGTAACAACGCAAAAAGAATTTGTGACTTGATTTCAGGTCAACTTGATCCAATTTCTTCATATAGGTTAAGCACGTTTCAATCTGTACAGATAGTGGCTATAATATAATCCCTGAAATGCCACTTTCTCTGGATATTAAACTTAACTTGAATTGGTAAGTACTTTTTGAACTTAATCCGATTCCTAATCGCGAAACTAGGTTTTTGATTGTACTGAATACGCATATGACAAAGTAATAATAAACACGACTTCTTATCAATTTTAAACGAATGAAAAGTATCAACGAAGAAGGAAAAATAAAAATAAATGATTTAAAGTAAACAATTTTTAAGCGAAATTAGACTCAAGAATTATATAGAAAATGTGTTCAATGATAAGACTGTGATTTCATATTCTTGCTTACACAACTGTTAAATAAAACTTGATAATACTCAGACACTTTATGCGAGTTATGCACGTTGGAAGCATCGTAACACTGAAAATACCACATTGTGAGGAGCATGTATCGATTGAAAAGATGAGCTCGAAGGTATTGCAACTAGAGAGGTCAAGTACGTCGATAACGTGATACCTTGTTATTTGATAATATGTACGCCATACAAGGTGTACAATAGCTATGTCCACAATGTTGAATCACTTATGATAATTTCATCCTTTGTTAGATTCTAAATTGCATTATTTTCAAATTAAAGAAAAATAATAAAGCGACATCCCCTTCAGCTTAATAGTTTCACATTTTCGAAGTCAGTGATTTCATAATAAAATTATACATATAAATTCATAAGTTCATTTACTTAAATTAGCAAGAAAGATTTAATTAACAATAGTTTTAACCCTTTCGTTACTAAAAGCACAAAGTGTCTATCTTTAAAACAAAATAAATCTTTTAATGGCAATTGAATATAAAAATATCTACTGTAAAAATAGATACAATGTTACGAATAAAATTTAGCAAACAAAATTATTTCATTTCATTTCATTTGATCAATTAAGCAATTTAGTATACGAACGTACGCAACGTATATAAACGTATATGTAGAAACGTTTAGTAGCAAGGGTGTCTATAATAAAAGGATTAATATAACTGTATAGAAAGTATTGGGCCAGAACATAAATTCGTATTGTTTTCTTCTTCTTTTTAAATAAAGTTTTGGATAATGCAATTAATTCACATTAAATGTTACATATTACCCCACAGCTGATTCCTTTATCTGCGATATCTATTTGTTATAAAATGATGGATTTTTAGATTAAAAAAATGTTCCTTTCGCTACGAACTTACGTTCCAATCCAATAGGATTGTTAGACATCGATATAAATAACATGAGAAAAAATTGTTTAATATCCCATGAATGTTGATCATAAATACTAACAAGGGACAAGGTCGACGATAAAAAGTGCAATCATGTGATTTTCGCTAATGATTTCTTTGAGAATATTCCTAGTGGACTTGAAAATTGATTTACGTAACCGAACCGACATTATCAATAAATCAATACCTCATGCCAATGTCTTCGCTTGGTAACAAAAAATCATTACTTTTTAAACGACCCCGCACTTAAATATCTGGCAATAGAATCAATTTACCTTATTATTCACAGGAAGCCTATTCATTGGCTTTTCAATACTACTATTGGTTGTTGATTGAAAACCGGTTAACCTTTTGACTACTTATTAATATCCACGAACACACGCCCATGAATTTTAAGTTTTCAAACAACTGTAACTCAACTTTAGTTTTCGTTTTTTTCTTTAATATTTTGGTTTTTGATCAACGCAGTCGCAGTAAAAATAAACCTTTTTTGAAATAATACAAATTAAGTGTGCTAAGATGAAAAAGAAATCCTCCAAATTTGAATTACTTTTAAATTATAAAATGATAGTGGTTATCATGCCATTTTAGAAAATAAATAAAATTTCGAAAGAAAGAATCACTGTACTCTGACAGAGGTACTCAGTAACACGTTAACAGTAGATAGTATGTCAACTGAGAACCACTGCCAACGCATTGCCTTCCACGAAGCTAATCTGTTTTTGAATATAAAAATCGACCTTACAATTGACTTTAAAAGTCTGTTCTTACGTTTTAAAATAAACTGCAGAATATCCTAAAAAATTGCTTCGAAATCATCTTTTCACCCTTAAAAACTGTTTAAACATATTCAAACATTTATAACGTATTAAAAATTGGTATCAGTGTATTTAGGAATGTCTACAGAATTTTATGGTCGTGCTGTAAAATTTGTTTAAATTCGAATAATGTTCGAAAACGTTACGTGACACACAACTCTGCAACCAGATTCGATTTTAGAACATGATATTCAACGAGAATCACGCGACAAACATTGCGCATAAAGGTTTCTGTTATACAGTGTTATTTTTCAAACTGTACTTTCTTCATTATACGATTTCCTCGAAGAATGAGGACAGAAAGCTGACTTTATCATTGTCCATTAAAGATTTGTTGATTAGCCGTGAGCCACAGATAATGCCTGGACATCGTGTAACAGATGCTTATCGGTTTGATCTGGTTACAAGTGAACCGTGGAATTAAACTCGTGATTACAATTGATCGTACTTCATGATCTAGTAAGAAATCGTTGCATGGAATGAATTGAACAGGAATAAATTTCGTATCGTGTAACCAGAAAAGAAGTACATATTTTCCGAGACATGTTTTAGGCACAATAACGATATTGCACTTCTGAAAGGAGAACGGGGCAATCTATTATTATTTCGATGGCATGTCGCCAAATTTGAATAAATAACTTGGAAAAATTTGCTGTTACGAATGATTTCGTCGTGCGAAAAAATCTGTTACTGTTTATTTAAACTAAACCAAAGGTCCCTTTGTGCTTTCATACAAATTAATCAACGATAGTCATTTTTATCTTTCAATGTCATTAAAAAATTATTCGTAAAAAATTGTAACTGTGACTGAATTAACTGTTTTATTACGAATTTATTTGAGTCTGATTTGTATTTATTATAATAACTTTTGTAAAATATATTATATTATTAATTTCAACCGTTTTGACTTTTAGAAATTAATTTCATTTGTTATAAAAATAATTTGGATCACGTTTCTTTATTCTAAACCAAGGACAATATAAAATCAGTATTTTTTAATGGTTGTCTCATTTTTTATAATAAAATATTTTGTTAAATTTTGATTTACGATCAGGTTGACACTGTTACCTTGTGTCAAATAAAATGAAACTCCTTTCTTTACGCAACGTATTTATGGGATCAGTTTCGCCCTCTGTATGACACGGTGGCCTTGGTCATTACGGTTTCCTCGTCATCGAGCAGGCTACGTGACGGCAATGACGTGTACCGTTCCAATCGGAAACACGTGGTATTCGTAAATTTTCAAAAGGAAACAAAATCGTATTAGAATCGCCATTTTTCGGATGTCCTTTGATAAAAAGGAAATTAAACCACGGAAATGAGTTTTCGAGATAAACGCGTTTAACCCTTCAGGCGCTGTTGCAAGGCAACCCTCTGACAACGCGAAATTAAAATATCATTTGATAAACGTAAAAATATAATACATTTAGTTTGAAAAAAAAAAAGATAAAAGAGCTCGCAGTAGTGAAAAATGAAAATAAAATAATATAATTTTAAAGCAAATTTTACCAATTTGTACCTCTACTTAAAATTCATAGATTTTGTTTCTGAATGAGTGTGAATCTTTACAATAACTTGCTTGGAAAAAACAAACAGAAGAACGACAGGTTCATTTATATTGATCAGTTTGTTTTGTGACGAGATTTTGCGACACTTCGTCCTTCGTCCTGAACCATGAAATGGTATGCACAGTATTATGTAAGTTAGTCAACTACGTAAAGTACCAATATAACTTTGCTAGTATGAAATGATACATCTAATGACGTGTATATACCGTAATTCCCAAAGATTTCCTATGACGACATGAAAAAGGAAATCGTCTCAGCGAGTTCGCTGGAAGACATCTACGAAGCCACTATCCTCAGATTTCTTTTAAAATTTGGAAACGAAAAAGGAATGAACATATAACACGTAAAAACTAATTGTTAAACGACAAGTAAATATAAAATTATTTCTCTTGATTTTTTATAGAAAATCTCTTCTGTTTTTCAATTTTAATTTGGAAACATTTGATTAAATTAAATTTGTCGCCTATATTATTAGGAATTCTTTTACTTACAGAATTAGAAATATTTGAAACACGCATTCGAAAATGTGAATAATTGAAATAATGAATTACTGTCAAAACGACACTCAAAATTTGTTAAAAATAAAATCACTACATAACAAAATTTTCAATAGCTTTGGCATGACACTCAAGGTGTTAAACAATTAATCTTCATGAGAAATGTGAATGAGACGTTCAATTATTTAAATAGAACTCAAACATCAATTGTTGACATTCTATGTTTATAAATATATTCGAAGCTCACAGTGGTGTATTTAAAATGCTCCCAATTCCTTGCAACCTTGAATTACTTAAAGGTCGCTACGACGGATATATATATATATATATATTACATACTTTTCTTTTTTGACGGACAATGTTCGATAAAAAAAGAGGCACAAAACATGATACTCCACTAATGAAACTAAAAATTACTCGAGCGTTAAAAAAACATAACAGTAGCGTATTTGCGTTCAATACGGACAATCTATTGTATACATTTTGTTCCATGACATCTTTTGTGCTGTTACACATTCGGTCGCCTATATCGTGGGTCGTAAAATTAATCATGTTTTTAAATGATTCGAATCGGTAATTATGGAATGTAAGCAAGAATGCGTTTGTAAAGTTATATAAACAGTACACGCTATCGTAATAACGGTATCATCAACTGTTTAGCAAAACGAAGGTAAATACAATGAAAATGGTATCCCCTATCGATGTATGTACCTGGATACATTGTAGGGTACAAAAAATGACTTTCATTTCATTTTTGCGCGCTGAGATCGTTCAACCTGATATCTGCCGATCAATGAACAGAATATTACTTGAATTCCGTGAATTCCACGAAAAACGTGCGCCATCGTGCACTCGCAAAAATAGATCATGTCGTGGTGCATATGTTCGTACAGCTGGCGAAATACAGATTCCGGAATATGTGTGTACAGTTTTGTAAGTTAGGGAGAAACGATCGATGATAAAACCTCGTTAGAACACGACAGATGCGCGAAACGGGATCGTGTAACGAAAGCAATTCTCCCTGAACGCTTTCCGCTTACGAGAAAACGTTTCAAGATCCAAGGATGGAAAGTTCCATCAAGGACGTAGCCTTTTTGTCCACGAATTTCGTCGGCAGACGTTGATTCACCCGCGGGTCGATGCTCTGAGACAGACATAGGCTAGAACAGCAGGACGCGAAATGGAGGGGATGAATTGGAAACGATCCTGACGTGGTTTTCACGGTACCGGCTAGAAATTGTACGCTCTCGCGGGGTGATGGATAAGCAGAGGAGACGGGATGAAAGATTTTGGAGCGTATCTGGACGTGAACGCGATACGATTCTGTTTGGCACTGTCCCACAGAGAACACGGTAACGTGGCCTCGTATCGATCGGCTGATTCCCAGCGCGTTCCTATTTTCAGCACTGCATTGCGGCAGAAGCTAGGTTACAACGGCCCTTCTCGCGTATTCCCGCTGGCTTTTTCCGCTCTTCACGGCGCGGTCTGAATCGGCGCGCACGTGCCTGTCGCGATCGCGAACCGGTGCAGCAAACGCGTAGCGATATCTTCAATCGGGCCCGCGCTAGTAAACCTCGTAACGCGGTTTTATAATTTAAAAAATAAAAGAATTTTTTCAAGTACTCACCATATAGATTTCTGCAGGACGAACATGTTCCTCGGGTGCTCACAGCTGATCACCTCCCACCCGACAGGATCAACGTGCGACTGCGCGTTTTCGGCTAATCGTACCTACCAATGCCGACCCGTTTGCCCGAACGCTCTCACCGCCGCCGCTCTGTCTGCTATTCTCGCACACCTTCCTCCTTTTTCCCTTTCGTCTTCAAGTTCGTCCATGCAACCGGCCACGCATACACGCACGACTGCGCTTTTTACACGATACAACTCATACCGGTGTATTAAATGCACGTCGATTCCGTACTTTTCTTCCTTGCCAACCCAAACCGACCAACCTCTCTGTGGCTTTCCCGTAACACACAGACGCGCACCGTACGAGCGACCGAGTGTGAGTGAATGAATGTTACGAGGACGCTGTGCGTGCGCCTGACGAGCCCGCCGCGAGAATAGCCGAATATTTCCGACCGTTGGCGTAAGTATTGTACGCGTCCGCTTCCTTGATAGCGCACCGGAACAAAACATCACGGTGTGGGGAGTCCGGCATGATTTAACCTCTTTTTTTAGGAATTTACAGTGAATTTGACTGTAAAAGGTGCAAACAAAAAAGACGATTTCATTAATCGAATCTATATGCACCTTTCGATTGTAGGTAATATTTGAATTTTCCGGGATAATTTTGTTCGGATTTTTGGTTGAATGTTCGATTAACGAAACTAAAGAAGTAAATTAAAAATTAATGTTTAATGGCGATAAATTGTATTCATTTGTTTTTATGTAGATTTTAGGATTACAAGAGGTACATCGACTGAAGATACAACTTTATATCGATCGGTGCGCACGTTGAAGTACCTATAATTACCGTGGGGTGTCGCTACCTGTCTATAAATGAAGTTTCATTTGAATCAATTAATGATTTGTAACTAATCATAAAGAATGATTCTCTTTTTTGAAATATAATTTCATTTATACATTTATGTTAAATAAATTGTAATTCTAACACCTAGTTGGAATTTAATTTTAATTCTTCTTTCGATTTCCAGAAAATATTTAAGCCTTTTTTAGAATTGATAGGTATAAATAAATTTCCTGCAGAACATTTAGAATTTTAATTATATAAATTTTCAAATAGTTATACCAATAAAATGGGGTGGTGTTGTTCCCGCCTTAAATCGTAGACATAGTGTTAATTATTTCAATTAATTTACTGTATTAGAAATTTATTGTAGAGGAAAATACAAACAGGAAACTTTCCATTTTTAAGTATTGTGTTAAACAGAAAATTGCATTTCACAATATTTGAATCTTTTATTTAAGGTCTTTCGAACTTTATCAGAATATTAATTAACATAGAAATTTCTAAACGAAAGATTTAAGAATGGAAAAATTAAAATATGATAATTTTTCGTTTGTTTTGAAAAATAAAAAAATATTTAATTGTAAATATTATATTATAATTTACAAATTTTTTATTTGTTCTCAAATGTTATAAATATATAAATATATTTCAAACTGATTTAAGATAATTTCAAAACACTGCATCGTTTGCGGTCTATTAACGTTATCGAGAAGTGTTTTATGGGAGAAAAGGTGCGTTCTCTTCGGGAAATAATTTCCTCAGAATACAATGATGGTTTACAGTCGTGCGAGCACTTATCCGGATGCTCGTCCCGTTCTAATTGCTAACGGGCTGTTATCTGAACCAATTCTGTACAGACGTTAACGCGATGTGAAAGAATTTCATGGCTATTTAAGAGCTGAAGCAAGAGGATCCTTCCTTTGCTTAACGATCTTGCGTAGTTACGCTGGAATTTCAACTATCCCTTCGGCATCGTAGCTCGCTTAAAAAGACCGGCACGAGGAAAGCGAAGATGCACAACGTGAAATTGATGAGCAGGTATTCCTGGTAAATTTGCGAAATACTCTTGCATTCTGAACGGCTGCAGAAGTTTTCGTCCGTTCAATATTCCACTTGGCCGGTGCTTTCGATATAAACGATCCACGTGATGGCTAGCCCAAGCATCGTTATGAACTTCTGCGAATATCGTATTCGTATCTCCAATTCCTCGGATTTCGGATGTTTTCGAGCTGAATAAAATACTCGATGAAATATTTCATTGCAAAAAGTTAAGGCAACAGATCGTATCCCGGGGATAAATCTTGAAATTTTAATAAGAATGCTTTAAGTTTAAAATATTTAATGAATATTGTAAATTGAGAACTTTTGATTTAATATTCTTTGAGTATTACTTATGATTGAGAAATGTTGTGCAATATCTGACGCACTTTTTAAAGAATTATCGAGAAGATTTATCTTCTGATTGCAAGTTTCAGAATGACTGTTTCAATTTTGAATGAACACAGGATGTCGACACTTAAAAATGTTTAATCACGCGTTTTATTCATTTTCATTAATTAAAGATATTATTTGGTCAACTAATATTTAAAGAAATTAAATATTCAAAAGTTTCTTAAATTAATTAGTAAGGGGGTGGTTCAAACTGAAGGGCTACTCCGTTAGGGTAAACTACTACCAGGTAGATTTCAGTAATTCCAGTTCCAGCATACTATTTTCCATTACTTTTTAAATTAGAAATCACTAAAAAGTGTTTCTCAATTACAATTTGCAACAAAAATATATATAAATAGTGGGTCATTTCTATTGCGATCAACCCTCTGACAGCGAGTCATTGAAATGACGATAGTTTAACTTTGAGATACTGGGTTTTAACATATGTTCATTTTCTCAGTTTAAAGTTACTTGCTTTAATTTTAAATAAACAATAACAATTTCTCGCATCGATCGCATTGAAAAAATTTGATTTCGAAAAAAGAAATAGAAAATAGTATTTAATAACATTTTCCATTATACGAATCTTTTATAGTTACAATTTTATTGCAATTAACCCCTATTCCAAATAACTACGTTCAGGTCCCGAGGAATTAAGGTTCCATCGTCCAGGGGTTGAAATCTGATTGAAACGAAGCTGGAATCATCATGAAATCTTGTCGTAGCCTCGTGAAGTAAACTGGTTTACGCGTTCGGGTACAGATTCATATGTTAAGGTTTATTAGGACAGTAACGATGATTGCATTACAGTTCAGTAACTTATGCGTGAGATGTTCCGGCAAGAGCCTCAAAACAGAATAAGAAAATACATCCGCCACTAGCGGATACCATAGTCGATGCTCCGATCAATGATCGCGCTTTGTCCGGAGCACGACTACGATGCTTTTGAACAGTTTTAACCGCAGGACAAAGTTTGGAGCGCCCCAGGCGCAACTTTGATAACTCGCAGGTCCCCAGTATAACATGCGGCGTGTGTAAGGATAAAAGTTTCTCTTTATTTTCGTCTTTTGTTTACTCGGACTCAGGAACTTGCTGCTAGGCCGCCCCTGAACTTCCTGCCTAATCACGGAGCGCTCATCGAGTTCGTAAATCGCAAGAGATTGAAATTTTTCTTACTTCTTCTTCTTCTTCTTCGTCTTCTTTTTTTTTTCATAGCTATTCAACTAGTTAAGTCGTTCATTTACACATATGTTAGTTCCTCGTTTAACACGTTGATTTCCACAGTGGAAATGTCTGTGTACAGTGCGGTACAGTACAGTAAGAATTCACACTTAACACTGTTATATCAAAATGAGGTCATAAATCAAATTTGCCTAAATTTTAGAATACTTATTAAGGTCTCTATCGTATTAAACAACCGTCTATTATACAAATAAAAAACTATACAAATAAAAGTTTGATAGAGAATTAAATTTCACTTATATCAAAAATGACCGGATTGCCCAAGAAGGTGTAAAATAAATTTTTGATATTTTACAATACATATATCAATTAAATAAAATAATAAATGTGTTTCAGCGAAATTGAATAGCTGTATACGTACACCTTTTGAGTACTACTGCGTTTAACACGTTTGCTGGTGCAGTGTGGGGCAAATGCATTCCATGGAATATTTAACCAAAAGTACATCTAAAAATTAGCATGTTCTGCGACGATAAAATGATGATTCAGTGAAAAATAATATAGGATCTACATAACCCGTACCGCAGTGAACACGTTAACTTTCTGTGGACGAAGCACCTCGAGCCTGACACGGTTTATGTACAGAATATTATTTATTTAACGTATAATAATTCCCTCCTTCGAAGCATACATTATTATAAATCTCTGCCTTCCACGCTTACAGTTGTTCTTTGTGTCAAGAACACCGCACGTATGCACGAATTAACAGTGGTTCACATATTTGTTACACTTATTATTATTAATATCTTATTAGTAAATAAAACACATGAAAATCATTACAAATTGAACAATCATATTCGAACTTAAAACTTTCACATTTCTCTTAAAAATTACAAGTATGTAAACAAATATACGAATCACTGTATACCTCGATCAACCGCAATCAATTAACAATGTTCACCGACAGTGTTAAATGCGAAAACACAAGCCGTGAAAGTCTAAATAAAAGTTATTAAAGCAAAACGATCCATCAATTTCTCAATTACGACTTTCCAATTTCTACCCTATCGTGATTAAAAAGCTGCCCATAATATTTCTTTCATCCGAGAATTCGATCGACGACCCTCTATGATATTCAACGTGTTAAATAGTATACAATCGTGCTAATCGTCGCAAACACAATTCTTGCGTGTTCTCGTTAAAATTAATAATCCCTGCCATAGAAAGTGTCTCGTTCTATCATTTTTTTTTTTCTTTTTTTAAGCGTGTAATGTTCTAATATACGTTCGACAAGTTTCGTTTCGATCAGGCGTTTTAATTCATACGGTTATCGGTCTAAAATTAATTACAGAGACGGAATAGAGTGCGCAACGGAATCGCTAAATTCATCGAGAGAGACTTAATCGGAAAGCATCGGAGGTTACGATTTTATCATTTTTTTTTTTTTATAATCAATTTTTTTTCTCGCATCTGAGCTGAACAATACAGGGGCGGGGGGAGGGGGAAGGGATAAAACAGTAGGACAAATGTATCGGTGACAGCAGCTCGAACAGATTAAATGTAACAGTAGTATTTACAATATGATCGGTTATTGGGTTGGTCAAAAATGTCTTTTCGTTTTTCTTTTTTTTTTTTAGATGAAGTTCAAATATATGACTAAAATTTTATTGTATAATATTGCTTCTTGATATTGATTGTAGCACAAATAAAAATTAATAACGTCTGCGTTTAGTATTCTTAAAAAGAAATTATATTTCGTCATTTTTTCGGCAACGTTTCGGAAAACCACTCTTTCTGGCACAGACGAGTTTTTATATTTTACGTTTTTAACATTTTATAACGGATGACATTTCCATTAAATTTGACATTTCTTTTTTATACAAAATGCATTATAATGTAAATTTTTAATCCTTTCCAGCCCAGCATTGCCATATGTTAATGCTTCTTTTAGGAATTCGCAGAATTTGACTTCACCAAAATGAACAGAAAATAGCGAGAAAATAGCGAGAAAACCTTTTGATCAACCCAATACATCAAAGCATCTCGCCGATTCAGGTGTGTTCACAGCTTTCTAATAGCGTTTCTTCGTCCCTTCGCAGAGAGCATATACAAACAACAACGAACGGAAGCGACAACTCCTACATTGTACGTACAATGTCCCATCATCATTATTTTTACTTTCCTCACGTTCAACCAGAGACGCTCAATCGGTAATGCACAGTCATACTTCGTATTTCATTTTTTTTCATTTTCTTTGTTGTTCACTTTTATATAAATCAACTAGAAACTCGGGAGAAGTAGTCAACGCATTATAAACCTATTAAAAAATATTCACAGTAGTCTAACATACACAATGATAGTATTGCTACCTAATCTCTTATGTATCATCGGATACATAGACTTGATATTGAATTCGTAGAGTTCAATCGTTTTGTTAATTCGTATCCTTGATTCTGTTTTTTTTTCTCTCTCTTTTTTTCTTGAAATTCGATCGTTCAACGCATTCGACCCTCGTGTACCACGATTCGCTCGATCAACGCGTACCACGATTGGGTGATCGATGTTACGATAAAAATTACTTGCCACCTTTTGTTGCAGCCGTAAGCTCGAGAAAGTGGGCTTGGCTTGTATGGTTTAACGGTTTATAGTTTGAAATAATTTTCCGTGAAAGTGGCGGACCTTTGCACGATAAAGTTTCGAGGAACTATCGTTAACTTTGACGTTAATGACTTTCTGGGCTGGCTGAGAGGCGGCGGCGCCGATATACCGCGTTTCTCTCCGTCAGGTCCTCTTACAACGATCGTTAAACATTTATCTTTATCGATTACATTTTCTGCAGGGAGGCGAACTTTGAACAGAGAAATTTTGTGTATCGCGATCCACCCTGTCGATCTCGCGATCTGCAATTTGTTAGTTTGTTTTCTTTTCATTAAGCCGCCGCTTGTACGTTTTGTTAATCGTTCGGCCTTGTTTCCGTTCGCGATGGAGTTCGTTGCTGAGTTAAATTATTGTTTGAATGTCGTTCGATGTTTTAACGTTGCTTTCCTGAGGGGGAATTAAAGCGCGAGAAGCCAAACGACGAATGATCAATTAAATTCGCTTATGAACATTCATTATGAATTTTTCATTTGTTCAGTATATAATTTATATGAATTTATTAGGTGTGTGCAGAAGTTTCAATCTTTTCACAACGCTTTGATGTGATTAGTTTAAACTCGAATCGATTCTCACTTTTTTGCAATATCCAAAAGCAAATATTTTCACATGATATGAAAATAGAGTAAAAATTTGTGAAACTTTTGCACACTTGTAACGATTACTTTAAAATAGATAATGTCTCTTTTATAATTATTCTGCGAAACTTTCTCTTAACACGTTGGTCGTCATCACACTTTGAATTTAATTCTGTTAATTAAAATTAGTTTGCAATATTTTTGATACGTTTATCATCAGCGAATGACGCTTCAAATTTTGCATAATCATATAATTAGTAAACGGAACGAGAGGAATTTTAAATAGGGGTAGTATTACACCAATAATGTAACTAATGTAACATTTATACTTGAAAATGAACATAATTAAAGTCATGTCACTCAACGTGTTAATTTGTTAAATAGAACAGCGGAAATGGCCGTGTAGAATAATATAGCACGTTGTAATTATAATTATTTAAAATATAATCGTTTTGTTTTTCAACTTTAATTTTTCCTTTGGCAAAAATGTCCCATAGCTGTTTAGTGTTATTTAGAATTTCTTTAATTTTAATTTTTTTTAGATGACTTCACGATACTCAACGTGTTAATAAAAAGGCATGAATTCCAGAAAATTATTTCAAACTGTTTTTTCATCAATCAACGCAGCTATAACCAGCTGAATCTGTCTTTAACATTATTGCTGTCTTCCCAAACGTTTCAATAACGATTCAACAAACATTCTTAATATTGAACACACGTATTGATTATATTAGATCGTCCGAAAAGTTTGTGCTATTTTTTATACCACTTTATTATCCTTTTTATTGGATAATAAATGTTCAGTTTAACAGATTGTAGACTCTTTCTTAAACGATTTATTATTACTAATTTCTAGGTGCAAAACTAACTTATACAAATGGAAATTTTCAAGAAATAAGTTAAAAGAGCCTTTAAATGACAGAATTGAATCTGAGAGTCTGAAATGAAGAAAATAAAAATAAAGTGGTAAAAATAAAAGTACTGAACCTTGAGAATGGCACAAACATCTTAGACGACACAATATTTTCGATTATTTCTCAAATTGCATCGAAATCCTGACAATAAAACCTCTTGCCTTATGATTGTTTAAACTTTGTTCTTCATTGATCAGATTACAACCGCAAAGAAAAACAAAGTATTACCATTACAAATAAAATTATTCGTCTATTATGGAACTATGGTCCGTGTCAGAAAAGCGACTCGACGTTATAAGGCAAAGGATCGACTATGAATCCTTCTCTTTCTCGGGTCATTTTCAATGATTCCTTCGATCAATGTTTCGCCATGTTGACCGACAATCTCTCGCGTTATAATCAGACTTGTATTCGTTCCCTAATAAACTAAGAAAGAATGGAAACATCACAGTCGTATAGAGGATGCAATAATAAATATGTTCGTAGTGTATTTTTAGGAAGGCGAATTTTGCGTGTCTCGTATCTTCTCTCGCTATAACGTATGACTTTCGATTAAATTCTTCGGACAGATATAGTTTTAGAGCGATCTAAATACATTCGCTTCCGTACGAGGAGAAAAAACATTAACAATTCAGCACTTTTCGGGTACGTTCACGCTACAACAAATTATAGACTTATACCATTTACTTGTACAACTCTCGTAATACTCTCTTCTCTCGTGCACCCTCGTTCGTTCAAGTGTATCAACAGAGAGCGAATTCGAATACGTTGGGAAAGGTTCGTCGTCGAATTACAAAATTTGTTTAAAACCTTTATAATTTTCTTCCCTAACGTATGGTTAGGTAACGTCGATAATTACAACATTGCGAAACCATTAAACTCGGTTTCATGTTCGCTGCATTAGTTTAATAATCAATTTCTATTGTTGAACTATATAATTGAATTAGAAAATTAACAATGAACTGTTATACACGAATCGATGTTTAACTATTAACACAATTTTGAAAGATTTTTGTACGGTTGATTAAAATATCGCTCACTGAGATACCTCGCGTACACACTTCCGTAATTTCATAGCTCGTCGGGTTATCGCATTGGCGATACTCTCCGTCGTTTCTCTTCGATTCTTCTTATTGCCAATACTTTCTCCCCCGTTTCGGTGGTCGTAGTAAAATGATGGAGAATGATCGTCGTTCGGGATCCGATAAAATGAATCATGACGTGTTACGTGTCATCAGGGCGATCGACTCCGGTATCCCTTTGGCAATTTCATTGACGCGAACGGTGTAGCCACTTTCCTTGGGTAAGTCGAATAATGGAGGATTGTGGATGGCTCCTGTTCCTCGAAGTTACAGTTCGTTGTAAATTGAGCCAAAACCCGTACAAGTAGTTACTGATCATGATTAAAGCGGAACTCGGCCAAAGAGATGGGGACTTATGAACAGCAACACCAACAGCAACGTTGTACCTTCAACAGAAGAAATAAACGCGTCAAACAGTCGTATTTATAAAGTTACATTGGACAGTGCCATGAAATGATTACTATATACAGGGTGTTTATTTTAATAGTCCAGGTCTGATATCTTGTATAGAAGATATGAAAAAAAGTTTTAAGCAAACAGAAATTGTATGGTTTCTGGTTAAAGTTGTAAAGTTAAACAATATTCAAGGTTTTTTGTATAAATTTGTATAAACTTCTATGTGCCACATATTAATATTCCACTAACTTTTATATTGTGAACATCTTTCTACTTTAAAATGAAAAATAACACGTTAAAAAATGTATGCATACCGCATATTGATTTTTGTTTCGTTTCGTCTGTCCATTAAAATTCTGAATCATTAAAAGTTGTACTTGAACGCTAACTGTTTCATAATTATCGTAATAACAAGAAATATTTTTTCATTGCAAATTCGAGTCGCGCTTTAAATTTTATTTTTCCCCTAAAGTCGACGAAATGGATAAACAAAATTAGAGAAATTTCCGTCGTAAAATATTACACAGTACTGGAACATTATAATAACAGACAGTAATCAGAAACTACATTTTCATTAGATTTGATAATTGAATTCGATAATTTATCAATAGCTTTGTACAGCTTTTATTTAGATATAAAGTAACAGGTTATTGATTTTGCCAATATTAGCGCTCATTAATTAAATATTTCGTATACGATCAATCATTCCGTGTCATTGAGCAATCCATTCCCCATTTTCTTTGTTTCGAAATCGACGAAAAGCCACTGGAATTGATATATTAAATTTATTCGAATAGCAGTACAGTTTTGTGGGCGATTTAAACGTCAAGTTATCTAAAATAAACAAACCAAAATTGACTTTAATTTTTGAAGAAGAAAGTTGCGTACACTGTTAAATAATATTTGAAATGATAATAAAAACGGTGGAAAATAGAACTAAAGTAAGAAACCAAATTTAAATTGCCTTTGTTTTATTAAACATGATAGTTTAGTAATTATTTCAAAGCAAACTAGTTAATTCGGTAAAGAGGTAAAATAAACGACGGGCTAGATAAAGTATAGGGTGCTTAGACATAACGTCTAGCAACTTTCGACCCCTTACCTCGCCATTTTCCTTTAAGAGAAGGCTCATGTGCTTCTAAACGTACTTTATTGCTTGTTTTAGAAAATTCGGGTTATAGCGGGTTCACGTTTCCCTCTAAATAGTTCTTATTTCGAGTGAAAAGTATATCGTTGAGAAACTTATCGCGTTGTATAATTTACATTCGCTGTAACCGATGAACATACCTTTCCCCGAGTAGTCGGGGACTACCCTTCGTACACCTCTGTATATTTTAGCGGCGACCAATAAAACGATACACTTTTACGATGAGGGGAGCGTTTCTCGTGTCGATCTGCATCGCAAACGAGCTACAGGGATTTTCATTGGGACGGATTCTGCAGCATGCCGTACGCATACTTTGAAAAGTAATTGCACTCGAAGTTAGCCCGATAAAAAAAAGGTAGAAACGGCGGTACGAAACGAGCAACGACCTTTCTGTTTCATAATGAATCGGAACGTTATGCAATCCTCTACGGTTGTATCGCGGTAAATATTAGAGAGAAATGATGTAATCAAGGGGATAGAATTCTTCTGATGCATTGTGCTGTCCTCGGAGGATCGATCCGACGAGGAACGTTGAATATCGATGATTATAAATATTTTACGTCCTTGGTTCTATTTACAGCTTATTCTGAAACAATATCATTTTGTTTTGTCGTTTGCCTAGTAACTTTGATTAGCTCAATAAAGTAGAGGCGTCTCTGTTGAAATTAAAGGTTTCTTTTATTTATTATCCAAAGGATGTTCAAAAAACTATTCAAGATTTATACTATTTTGATTAAAAAGGTTTTAATAAATGTAGGTTGCAAACCCAACTGTTTTTTAGATATTATCAATATTTTATGATAAGTATTTGATTCAGTAATTATTTCAAAACCAGTTAGTTAATTTAATGACGATGTAAAATGGATGATATTATGCTTAGATCGAAATACCTAGTACCTTTCGAATATAAGATAAATACTACGATTTAATTCCCTCTTAGCATACTCAACGGTATATTTAAATTTTAAATGCATTCTTAATAATTATTGCAAAAATAGTAATACAACATTTCTGCAAACAGCAACATGACACCAGTTAATTAAAATTTTAATTAAATTTATTTAATATGATACAACGATGATATATTAGTATTTCAAAAGCCAAATCAATTAATTTCACAAAAATGAAGAATGGAACAATTGATACATATATAAAATTTAAATTCAAATAAATATTCTATAAGCAATGGAGTAATAAAAGCCAAAGGACAGTTATTAAAATATAAAGGGTTGAAGGTTGATTAAATGTTTTGGCATTATCATTTTAAAAGGTACAGAAAATGGAATTAATTAACTTTGTTTGTAAACGATTCATATTATCCTTGATCATACATATAATCTCGAGTTACACACAGATGGTGCTATCACCTTAGTATTCTAGGATTATAGTTTCATCAACATAATCTGGATTATATTAATATAACATGAATGATGGATAAAAACGATGAAAATGAAAATGCAACAACGTCCGAACAATGTCTAATATACATTATAATATCGCGATTCTGTTACAGTAATTTTGATTCATTTTAAACCTTCATTGAATTTAACCTCAGAATTACCAAAGGAATTACCGCCATTTTGAAGTTAATTTAAATAAAAACATTTGTTCGTATACCTGAATACATTATTTCAATGTAACTGCAATTTCATGTGTGCAGAATAATTATTTCTTATTAAAAAAAATTCTCAAAGATTGAGGAGAATTTTTCTAATTTTGTGCCCTTAATCGGTTTGTTAAATAAACCAAGTATCAATATTCCATTAATATAATATTTATTATTTAATTAAACCATGAAAAAGCGGGCTCGAAGTCAGTATATGTATAATACAAGTACAACAATGATAATTACAGAAAATAAACGAATCAAATTTGTTTATCCTAATTATTTTCATTATTTATTCTCAAAATGTTGATTCTACAATGCAGAATGTTCTAAACAATCAATCAATTTATATACAAAAACTATAAGCATTTTTATTTCAAAGAAAGAATGTTTATTTTTCAAATTTATGATATAAGAATAAAATTTTAGTTGGATCGATAGTTCTATACTTCAAATAAACAATAAAATTGGCGTGCGGAACGGTAAACCACAACCGTTTGTGCGGATATCTGCGGTAGATTGAAAAGTGTCTCAGACTATAACCGCGCAAGGGTTAAATCGTGGTGGAAAATTGAAACCGAGGTAGGTAACTGCGAAACGTTCAATAATGGTCGGCAAAGTGGAGTAAAAAAAAAAGGGGGGGGGGGGAATGCAATGCAATAGCGGGTGTCTGGTTACATTCGACAGGAAAAACGAACGAACAACGGTGTTTCCCTTTTCCATTCGATTCGACAGGACGAAGCGAAGTGCGCCGACTTAATTGATTTTGCTCGAAACACGTTGCTGCGTTGTGTCGTTCTACTCTCCGTGACAAAGTTGACGTTTCCAACTATGCCGGCGTGAAACATCGTTGTTACACCATCCTCGTCGCGGAATTAATTCGATAGATCAGCCCTGAGACGACGGTAGTCGCGTAAATACCGAATGAGATTAAACTTTCACGAATCGATTTACAATGAGATGAATTGAACATTGAAACTTTGAACTTTCATCGAACTTGATATAGATGGACAAGCAAGTGGATGAATGAGAATAATAAAAGAAGGATCGCAAGTTTTGCAAAAGTTTTTCTTGAAAGTAGTTTCCCTCGCGTTCGTTATGTCAGAAATTATTAAAATATTATTCTCATTCTAAAATAATATTTAACCTAAGACCTGGAATTACCAGTGTTGGGTGCATAATCACTTTTGAGTTGAAAAATAAGAGAATAAAAGATGGAAAATAAATGAACGTACATAGATCAAGAAAGGTCAACTTAGATTTTAAAGAAAATGAAATTTTGTAATTGGAAAGAAGATACCTGGATACCAATGATTTTTTTTTAATGCAAAAAGAATTTTGGGATACCTGTATAATGCAGTGATATTGAATAGGGGGGAATAACGTATGTTATGTTTTTGCTAGAGTTTTGCAAAAATCACGAAGAAATAAGCAAACATGTTCGTACAATTTAAAGTATATCGTCCTAAAGGTTTCAGGAAGTTTGTTTGGCTTCCCTTTATATCCCGGAAAAGTTGATTCTTGTCTTTAGGATTGGTTTGTATTCCGCACTTTACATCGCATCTGAATTTAGAGAGGGAACAACGAACTACATAGTACGTTTCCTTTATTTCGTTTCTCGTCTCCCTTTATTTTTTCTCTTCTTCCTTCTTTCTTTATCGAATGTATGTACACAGTGTACACGTAATATCATAGAAGCGAAAGAAGACAGCCCTTTTGTATCGTTCGTAAAGAAAACTTTTTAAAATAAGAATCTTACGGCGTGCATGGAGAACGTGCTCGGAATACAAAATGTTACTTGACTTTACGACCTTTGTTCCATTGAAATTCAGATGTTACGTTGTATAAAATTCATATCTGCGCGATTGTGTCGCGAGTAATTGGCGCAATGTTAACACGTTGCGCGCGAGTGGATTTTGTCGCAGACTTATCCGTGCAGCGGGCGTTTTTTCGTGAAATTGAGTAAAATCGTAATAAATCGAGAACTATTTCATTTACAAACTTACGATACTAAATACGTAACTTTTACATGACCCGCGCTGCAGTGACAGACTGCAAAAAATTGATTTTAACGTATTTTTAGGGGTCATTTATATTTCTGAATCACAAGAGTTTGACGTGCGGTATATACTCTATTAGATAAATAATTGAAACATAATATTTCTTTAAAAATAGATATTAATGCCCTCGAATAGCGCGAAACAACATGGCGATATATACAAAGAACGCGTAAACTTTTATGTAATAGTACCTCTAAAGTAAGAGGAAAATGTGTACTTGATAAAGCTTTTTGTTGCATCGTAATATCTTAATTAGTTCTTGAGATATACGGCCTCAAAGTTTGCATAGTGCACGGTGCGTAAAAGGGTTATGAATGAACGCGCTGACTTACATTTTTCCAGGAAGTGCGTACTCACACATACCACGTGACTGGTTCGCCAGACACTCATTGACTGGACGCGAGAGAGAGAGGGCGGTATCGAATTATATACTATCTAAAGTTACGTTTATCTTTATAATATTTTATATAAAACTAAATTAAAGTAAACGAAATTCCTAATAGAGTTTAAATATTTGTGTTTAACATAAAAAAATTGTAAATAACTATTTATTAAGGATTTAAAAATCGGACAGGTTAAAATTGGTCCTGAACCGTTCATTTTTATTTTTTCTACCAACAGATTATTAATTGATGGAAGGTTTATCAACACGGTTAGGTAGCTTATTTTATGTAATTTAAATGGACTGTTATTCTGAATTACTTTATAAAACTAAATATTTGCTTTAATATAAATGGTTCTTTGCTGCGTACTTTAGGTATTTATTTAATTTTGATACTCACTTTATATTTCGACTTACAACTTTTAACAGACTGAATTGTAAGATAATTATTAATATTATTAATTTACAAAGTAATTGAGTTCTGATTAGACTTTTGAAATCACGAAATAGTAAGTCAAGTTGTTAAATTTGTTAAAAACCAGTTTTTAATTATTTACTTTATTTTGATTGCAACGCAAGTCCCAAATGGTTTGCAATAATTTTGAAATATTCACTCTCACGTTAATAAATCATGATTTTTCTGTTAAACAACGTATTTGCAATATTGATATTTACCGAAGTTTCCAAACAAACAAAAATTATTTGGAATTTTTTCATTTGTATAGAATGCTTTATACTTTTACCAATTATTTCTGATTGAATAAATCTGATAAAAACACATTTTACTAGAAATTAAGCATGTAATAAACGTCGAAAATACACGTGATCAGGATTCGAACAGACGAATATTTGCTTAGTTTTCGCGAGGCTCGATTCACGATTCATTAACTTCTTCGACACTGTATGCTTTATCCATATTCATGTTTGGGCGTTTAATACGCTGATGATCAGTGACCGGTGTTACGAACTTAATTAAAATCTTTGCACCGTGAATGGCATATGTACACGTTCACGAAAATATTCTGCTAAATTTGAAGATCAAACGTGTACAGCAATGGTTCTCAACCGTTTCACAAATCCCTTCATTGCCACAGTGAAAACGGACGTGTGTGGTAAGACACACTTAAACTTCAATTATTATGATTTCTATCGATTAATTTTGAAATGTAACTATTCAAACGAGTACTTTACACTATTAGCCTAATATTTATTTGGCCTTTTCTTTTATTAATTATTCAATTATTCAAAATTTTTTAGTACGCGTAAGATTAACTGTATCGTTATTTGTAATATTATTATAAGATTACCCCTTTATATAATATTAAATATTTTAAATATTTTAAATGAAACGAAAATAAACGGATTCATAAATATTTGTAATTATTTTCTTTGAAAATAGTATTTTCGAATTTTGAGAGTTTCACTAAAGTAGAAACTTGGGCTCAATTATATTCAAAAGAGCTTCGAGTGCAAAGGGTTAATTTGTGCAGGAAATGCATCGACCACGTTTGATTACTGTTCGAAACCGACGGGGAGGACAATCGCGGGGGCTGAATCGGTTTTATATATCGTCGACGGTCCGGTGTAAACGAAGCTTTATTCGGCTCGATTTACGAACGATTAAAGCAAACGAGTGACCGTCTTTCGTGTCTTCCGTGTGATTTAATAATGGCAAAGGGTACACAAAAATTCGATTTCCTCTATCAATAGCTGCAGGCCAGAGGTGGCCCTCTCTCTCTCTCGCCTCTATCGCAAATCCTCTTATAAATCGTGTATAATCTTTTTTACACCGACGCGAGCTTCCGCTGTTTCGGATGTAAACTGTCTATTATTCATGGGATTGGTCCGATAAACCGGCGACCGGTTCGAACCCGATGAGAGGCTTGACTTTTTAAAGCTGCCTTTCGTTTCTGCGTCCCTATTTTTTCCCCTTCCTTCCTCGCACCCATTCTCTGTCGTTCCGCAGAGAAAATTCGGCGAATTTTTACGATTTACCAACTACCTCCTGCGGCTGCCGGTATTCTGGAATATTAAACGCGCACGTCGCACGTTCCGTCACGCGGAATCGTAACGATGTGTTTGCATTGCAAACCACATTTCCGAACGCCTGCTAAACTCGCTCTTCTGTTTCTAAGGTCCCGACATCAGCCGAACAAGATCGATTCCTTCATTAGGGTATGCGCATCGACCGAGGGTGTGCTGTACCTACATCAAACCTCGAATTGCACGCTCGTGTTTCGTTACATTTTATCATTTATTAGGTGGCCAGAGTTTAAAGAGTTCAGAGTTTAATGATTTTTCGTGTTTTATACAGCGAAAAACCACGGTTCTGGTACACCCTGTATAATTTATATTATTTTCTTTTGTTATATTATTCAATATAATTCATTTTCGTATTTTCTCGAACAAACGAAACGTTTCGCTGTTCATTATCGGGGCGAAATTCATTATTTTTGAATTTCTTCACTCAAAGGTATTATATTACGGTAAGTTGTTACAAAGCCAATTCCATTACACATATCGATGCTTTTTAAACATTTCGCGGCGGGTCAAAAACGCGACGTACCTTCTGAATTCGGTTTTAATCATTTTAATGGTCAATTTAATTAAAAGCAGCAAAAATAATTCGCCGCCGCGATATCGATAAAATGCATTACCGAAAATTCATTCGGTTACCCGTCAACAATTACTCCGATATATCCTTTCGCGATGCTGATTGAACAGGAGGAAAAATATCCAGCGAAGTGCGAGCATTTATCGAAAATTCAACGGAAAAGTAGGTTAACGTGTAGCCATTGTGAAAAATCTCTCGTGGCCGGGTGTATCGTAATCATGCGGTTTTATTACACAAAGAAATATCGCGTGGCCGTGTATGCCTTCAAAGCAGACGCATTTAAATTTCCTTTTGTACAATCAAGACCACAAGATTGCGTTAGTATTTTAGAAATTCCATTTCAAAGTTTCTCTGTTGTCGTACGGAAATTAATCCGAAGGGAGGTGAAAAAGAAGTCCGCCATTGTACGGACACGTTAAAAGATTCGAAATACAAAATGTCGAAAATGTGAAAAACGTCGTCGCCGTCGTCGTCGTCGTCGTCGTCGTCGTGGAGGCGGTTAAAAGAGGAAAAAGTGTTTTTACCTTTTAACGTTGACGCGTTGCTCGTCGGCGGTTTTGTTGTATAATTTCCTTCCTCGTCCACAAACACGTAGCTAGCGTTAAATCCTGTGCCGTCGTATCTGTCGTTGCTTTTAAAGGTCACGCGAAAGAATTTTCTGTCGCTCTCCACGTCGAACTCCTTCTGCTGGCCGCAGTGCCTCGAGTACTTCCGGTCCCTGGACATGTAGTTCGAAAATTCGACGAAATCGCTCGCCGACACCGCCTCGCATCTGCACAATCAATAACCTATGTTCAATTTTATCTTTTAATTGTTTAGAAATAATTGTTAACCCTTTATATTCAGAATTTTGTTTGTTTTCAAAAAGAAATAAGTACCATAAGCGCCATTTAGCAATATTTTATGTTATTAAATTATGTCAGAAAATCCGCCGTTTGAAATGCAACAAACACACAGTTTTTTAAACGAAATTCGTTGATTCTGTAAATTATGTTTTAGATTGAAATTTTAACTGAAAAGAATGGAACGAGTTCAGCTGAAAAAGGAACGTCACATGATTTTGATTTTTTTGTAACAGAGAGTCAAACTTCAAAAGAACAGCAATTTATTCTTACGCGGAACTGTCGAACCGTTGTTTATAGGTTTGATTAATAAACATTGAATGTGTTGTAAAAGTTCTGATTTTGCGCGCTCAGTTTGTAAAGGCCACTCTATTTTTTTCGGCACAATTCATCAACCATTCGGGGTAATACATATTTCAGGATTTGATAGATTCAATAAAAATTGTTTGGAGATACGCACACTGACGCGTGTAACGCTGTGTACGTAACACTTCATATTTGCAAACAAAAATTAATACGTTTGTTCAAGCAAACAATGAATAAAAGAAAAATGACAAACTGCGAACGGCGTTAATAATACAATAGCTTAGCCATGGCACCAGCTTGAAAACGATTTCTTTTAAATCTTTCGTTCTTCTTATAAGTTAACAACTTTATAATTCCTTATTGAATTATAATTTTACATGGTTCATAATTTCTTTAATTAATTATGGTCCATAATTTTATTCTAAATTAATGGAAAATAATTAACTTAAAACGTTTTAATATTTATATGTTCCAATTTTAATTTAATCCAATGTCTTGTTTTAATTAGTTGCTTAAACATTAACGTTTTGATATTTATATATCCTAATTTTGATTTAATCCAAAGTGTCTTGAGTGATAACTAAATCCATCGATTAAAAAAGTAATTTTGTTTGGCCGTTTAAAGCCCCAGAGCAGTAGTGATTCGCATTTTTAAGCTCCTGAGGATGGCCCAAGTCACGTGTGACCTATTTATTCATTTTCTTTGCTCCACAACCCTTGCCAAGAAACTATTTTCAAAAATATTCTTCAAAACACCATTCTTTATGAACCTTTTCCATTTCTCTCCTTTGTTTATCCTCCAATAGCATCTAAACGGTGTCCAAATGAAATATCTTTCAAATAATTTCCACTATTAAATAACTGACATTAAATTGTGAATAGAAATTTTATCTATAATATTAATAACAGGTTTGCTTTCAACAATGAGTCTTATAATAATTAAATATGTTGTTGTGCTAAACAGTTTTTTCTTTTAATTTTATAAGTATAAAAACAATATTTTAGAATAAATTAAGTAATTAAGAGGCGTAATGTTATTAATTACTTAGAAATTATATGGAAATACATATCATGAAACTTAGATCGTTATAGCATACAATTTTTCTTTTATTTTACAAGTTTAAAAATAATATTTCTAATTCAGTAAATAATTTAAAAAGAAATATTATTGTTAACATCTTTATATTAAAATTTAGTGATTAAATTAAAAATGATCAGAATTTGCATATTTTTTGTAATAACGCGAATATTACATGATTTCAGTGAAGACTGAGTTAATTCATAATTCCTGAAACCTTTGAATGATGCATTACAAAATTAAAATTATGTTTCACAAGAAACATTCTAAACTCTGAAGTAATATACAAAACATTTATAAAAATTTACATAAGTATTTAATAAAATAAAACATTTAATATTCTACAATTTAATAAAAATAAAAGTACTCCACTTTCAACAAGAGGGTTTGCAAATTATTGTTCGATACGTGGAATTGTTTTTGCTTACTTCGAAAATTTTAGCATCCATTTTATGACCGTATTTTAAAATTCCTTCGTTCCACTTTTGTTTGAAAACCGCTGACCTACAAAATATCTGATCCTCTTAAAACCTGGTGTGTATAGGTAATCTTAAAGATTGGATAGTAAGCATAGAGCGCTATCAAGCTATTGCATTCGATACTATATCGAAGAATCGATGCTCTAAGAAGTATAAAATTACACACACTGCACACGGGTACAAGACAAATCGACGTTCATACAATTTTTCTTTCTAATCCGAGCACGAGTTTATTTTTAAATCAATTTTTAAGTTATTTCGTTTCCAATATAAAATTTGAAAAATTATATGTAAATATCATATATTTAAATGTATTGCTTTGACTGGCAGATTCGGGGGATGTATAAATTTTCACAGGGATTTATTTTAATGAGATCGATCTTATTTAGCCAATTACAGATAATGTTATTAGTAACTTTAAAATTTGTGAAAGAAGATTATTATGCTTTCAAATATAGATTTGAAAGATAAAAAAAGGATTTCAATCAAAGGATTTTTAATATCCTGAGTTGAAGTGATTGCAATTAATTTCCTCATGCCTGATAAGTAGGTAATTTGAAAGGTTCATTTTCTTGAATAGATTTCTGAAACGAAAACAGCTGTTCCATTTATTTCAGGTTCTTGATTATTTTTCTAATTGTATAATATTTTATAGATTTACTACAAATAATTATTACATTATACGTTCGTGATGTAAATCACCCATATGAGATTTCAATTTTTCGTGTTTTATAAACGACGTGCAGGATCAGAATTTACGTTATCTTATAAAAAGAAAGTGATTTGCGATGGAGAAATTCCCAGTTGGGCAGTGGGCGAACGTGTTCGGGTTATCATAATTTTAGTAGTATCAGGTTGCATGGTCAGACGACATTCCATTAGCCGTTACGTTGACTATGAAAGTAGAAACAGCCATACTTACTACGATACACGATATCACGAACAATGTAGTGTTTTATGGAATCAATAGCTCTTGGTATTTTATATTTCGTTTTCTTATATTGAAAAGGAGATTTCCGAAAGAATTATGCTTGGGAGGTTTTGGAATGTAGGCCATCCAATCAGAATTAGAATACATTACTGTAAATAGACATAAATTATAGATCATTGGTATAAAAAATTGTATAATTATGTGCTAACTATTAGAGTAGTTAAGATTATTAACTGTTGCAAATTATCAAAAATATAAATACTTTATGTAAAAGTGGTTTTCATTGGAATTAGTTTCTCAATTACCTAGAAAATAAAATGATTGGATTAATTTTCATTGGTAGAAGCTTAATTAAAAATTAAAATACTCTCGATGTTTGAGAATGAAACGATCGATTCTCGAAGGGTGATTCCACCCCTTACACCTTCCTTGGATTATAAGGGTCGCAACGGTCCTCCAATATTTTAACACGCCTTAATATAATTATTTCAAAATTTATGTAGCCATAAATTGACCCATTCGCTGCTTAATCCTTTCTTAATTTTCAAATTTAGATGGCTTACCAGTGCCAAAAATTGCATTAATTTTTAAATAATTGTATCGACGTATATTAAAATGTGATTAATTGAAAAATTCGAATAACATCACCCATCATTCAAGGAAGGGATTATATTTCATAAAGAGATTATCATTTCAAAGAAACCATTGCATATTAAATATTGTATAATAAAGAGATTACTTTGTGCAGAGCTGATTCATCCAATTCAGTATTAAATTAAAACTGAAAATTTACTTAACACATTGACTGCCATGGGTCACTGGTGACCTGCTTTTCAAATTTTATATAATTAAATAATTAATAAAAGAAGAGATAAAATAAACCGTGGATATTGCTAGAATTAGTCTAATAGTGCAAACTAGTAATTTGAATGGTTGCATTTGGAAATTAATTGATAGAAGCTTCAATAATTGGAATTTAAGTATGTCTGACCACACACGTCTGTTTTCCCTATGGAAGTCAACGTGTTAACTCTTTTTATTGGAAACATTACATATTTTTTAATATACATTAAGAAAAGAAAAACTATCTTTTCGGAAACTTAGAAACTTTACAATATGTTTTTAATTTACCTGTGACAATTTTCAGGAGCGTACAGATACGTTGTTCCGAATGACAGGGTTAAGGATGAAACATCCCAGGCTCCGAAAAAGTATGTAAAGTATTTACCGTTCTACAAGCCTACAAATGTAAATTAGAGGCGGCGTTTCCTTTCAAGGTAGGACACGTGCTTAAAAACTTCATGAAAGTTTATGCCGCTACCTATTTCAGCGTGGGACAAGTCTTTCCGTAACCCGGTAACGTGCACTTCAATTACGTATGAAACACAATCGCGAATGTATTATTCAGGAGCGTTTCCAAGTTCTTTGTCGCGTGTGGTCCGGCGGGCGTATATTTTCGGCACGGTCGTACGTTACGCAATCACCGGTAAATTGATACGCACGATCGGGGGAGAGCGGGGGGTGTGAAATATCGCGGAGTGGCGTTTCTTTTGAAATATTCACCTTTCGCGCGGAATATCGAAAATATTCGAATGATTTTTCTCGATAGCGGCGTCCCGCGTGCTCGTAAATTGCTTTCGTAGCCGGGGACCCACGGCAATTCCATAAGTAATTCAATCTTGGCTCTTCCCGCGCATAATTTTCGATATATAGGTACGCGGCACGAGGCGGTGGCCCGTGTGTCTGCAGGACTCCGACTTTGCAGTCGGAATAACCATCGGTTATTCTCTGTTCTCGGATTTTCCGCTCCGTTCTGCTTGCTTCATAAATATTTCCCTTGCCGTTTCATCGCAGTCAACGAATCCAAGATTACGTAAGCCGTGATTAAAGTACGACCCGTCAGAAATAACGCTTTACGTCGGCTCCACGGTGCACGGCACTTTAACTCTCGTACGATCGTGAGTGGATCCTTTTTAGCCTCAAGAATCGGTTTTCCTCTGGAATTTTTAGTGGCTCAAAGCATTCTGTCATTCTATACGCGCGCTTCTGTGTAAAGGCATTTAAATTATCTGTAAATTCATAATTTAATTCAACAAATATGTTTTGGCAGAGATAAGCAATTCGCAAAGGTATTTGTCTGGACTTAAGGTTGTAAAAAACGCGCAGCACAAGGATGACCAGTCATCGCATAATAATTTGTTACAGTCTTGTAAAATATCGGTTTAGGGTAGTCGTAAATCTCGAAATCGCAACCGGTAAGAAATCACAGGGTGTCCGAGGTTAAAATTTTAGCAATTTCCCGGACACGTGCACTAGCCCGACCTAAGGATGACCATCATGTTGGGCGAATTTTTATGAACAAACGCCAGGATTCACCCGTCTCCTTGCCAGCCACCAAATTCGGATTTGACCAATAAAAAACTCACCCCCCTCTCTAATCAGGCAAAATATTAGTTTTAAAAGAGGTGTTTTTGCGCAAAAAACCAGATTTCGAATTATACGAATGAACGTTAAAGACTTCTCCGGGCGAACTTCCGTAATTTGAATTAAACGAGCGTATTCGCGGAATTTTGTATCATTATACAAGTATAACAGCTTGTATTTTCACCTTGTATTTTCTGTCAAAATTCTGTATTAAAATAATAAGTAACCTTATACAGTGCGCCTAGATTTATTCATGCCGAATTTTCGGTGCACAAACAGTATTTACATTCATTCGTGTTTTGTCGGATTGTCTATTTTCAAAATGTTTCTATTAAACTTTAAAGCATACTAATTAAAAAACAAAACATTTTTCTAACAATTTTTCTGTTATCTATATTCTTCTTCAAAAAGGTCTATAGCTTCATAAAGATAATATTAAAGCAAAAATTGAAAAAATTGATTTATGGTTAAATAGTAACGGCACGAACTGTACTTTCCTTATGTCACATACTACATATTGCACACGATTTCAATATTACGGAAACTGTTGCATTTCAATTCGACTCAGGTACCCACGTTAATTTGTACTTGTGAAAATCGTGCGGTACGTGTCCGACAAATTTACAACTCGTCACCCTAAACGGCACCCTACCATACAACACGGGTGACGAGGGCGCAGTTGCAGTTCCACATTTTAATGGCAACGTACGAGCTGGTCGAGGAAACGTCACGAACGACTGGTTTGGTAATTGTCGTCGCAGAAACAACAGAAATATTAACGTGTGGCAAAAGGTTCGTCGCGTACATATTGAAGTGCAGGTTAAAGTTTTAAATATTTGGAATAATGTTCGGGAACTAAAACAATCGCTGGCAGCGTTAACACGTAATTTTATGGTAAATAAGACTTGTTACGCTGTCGATTACCTGGATAATCGATGGTGAATAAAATATCAAAATGGTCAATGGAAAATCTTGAATACCACTATCATTATGTTACTAATTCAATTTTATAATATGATATTAAATGTTCTTCAACACTTTGACTGCCACATCATCCATATATGGGTGACACTTGAATTTCCATTAGAAACCATCGCTCATATTAATTAGAAATTCTTTAATTTATTTGGTTGAAAATTTTCCCATTAGATATTAGAAAATATAGGTAATAGAAATAACAAAATATTGTGGAAATAGAATATAAAATTTGTCAAAAATAAAATTACTATCAAGTAGAGTTTTTGGTATTCTCTTGTTTCGTACTTTAAGACATTGTTATAACATTGATAATACTTCGAATTTTCCGTACTTCTTATCAAATATTTAATTAGATGTATTAAATTTGTGACACTGTTTATCGCTGCGTTTCTTTATTTTTCAATCCATTTTCAGTTAAAAAATAAAGATACGTTTAACATCAGTTGCTTCAGTGTCGATACAACATTAACATATATTTTTCAAATATTATTGTAACTCTGAAAGAGGCGGCCAGCTACGTACCATGTTTATAGCTTTACTTTCATATGCACTTATTTTTATTTATCCTTCCGCTCTATTCCTTTACGAGCCTTATCCACCCCCTTGCAATAACACCGCGCTACCTTCAATCAACAGTACAATCGATAAACTTGTTTCGAGCAAGTTTCTGCGGCAACAGGACCGTGAGAAATAATCACGGCACAGCGAACCGTAATTAAAAACGCGACAAAGCTGCGATCCAACGAGCAGGGATTGATAAGGACGATCCACTCTCGTTCCGTAGCGGAATTCATTCGCCGTTGTAAATAATATATTGCGTACGTAAGGAGCATTGATACGTGAACGATGATGCTATTATCGCGAGAGTACCGCGGTGATAATATATCGGGGATCCACTCCTTGCACCGATGACATAAGTGGCAATTCCCGTGACAGATCATCGTTCGGTTCTCACGTTTCCGAACATACATTTCGAACTGTTTACCCGAGCCCGGATTTACGAGTACGAATGTATCTTTTTCCCTCCGTAGCCGGGTCTCCGATATCCTGTTGGATTGTGCCCGCGCTGCACTTCGTCTAATTGAACTCCCGTTAGATCCGTCGATATTTACGAGCAATCTTTTCGACGGAAGGAGGAGGAAGTGAAAAAAAAAAAGAAAGGAAGAAATTCGAGGCAAAAATCCGTCTCACGATACAGAACAAGTCCCTTACCGGCTGTAATAACAGATGCGAGCGCTGCTTGCGGGCTTCGCGATATCGGTCGACCTCGAATTATTAAATTCAGGCCGCATTTTCTGGGGCTAAAGCGACCAGCAAGATGATCGATCAAGTCCCGAGACCTACTTCGCGCTTCCTCTTTGGGTTATTATTCGAAAGTTCGACAAAACTTGGTGAAACACCACTAATTAACGGCTACCAGTAATGAACGAAACGATAGCTCGCCCTCGTCGATGTCGATTTAACACGATCCAATTAGGTTATCACGTGGTCAGCTTCTTCCTCATCTTGCTTTTCCTTGTCTGATCCTTGTCCAGGCAATAGCGCATTACCTCTGACTCGTGAATATTTATAGGTTGGGGCACCCTAATGGAAGTTGAGATTCAACTTTCATGTTTCGCGTACTATTTCTGCTTTTTTTATTACGTGTAAATTATAACCCTTTTATAGGTTTATTGGGATTGTTTATGGCTTGGCTTGCACCTCTTGGCGAGTGACAAACACTAGACTCAAGTACCCATCGGTTCAGCCCAGCGAGTAAGTATTACTTGTATCAGAATATAGCAGATTAACGAAAGAAATCATAAATATTCGTAGTCCTTTTCTTCCAAAACAGGGTTTTTAAATATTCCAAGCTTCATTGGAAAAGAAAACTAGACTTAATAATATTTAAAAATTCTTCGAGGGATAATTTTAAGAAAAATGCCCTTGATCTTTATTTTAGAGTGTCTAAAGAATATTCAGTAGTTTTTCGGATCCAAAATGACACTGGTCGCAATATTCAATGAAATATTAATTACACTTGAGGAAATTATTTGTAACATTACTTTTGTAATTGACCCACTCTTGTATTTATTCTTGTGACTTTTTCAGGTATTTGAAGTTTGAAATTTATGGCTTTGATTAATATAATTTAGGGGTATGTAGACATTTCCATTGCAAACGTGCTATTAAAATTATATTAATAATTCAAAATGCTGAATTGGAGCACTGGATTGAAATAATTAATCTTTAGTACCTTTAACACGCTTCGGTGTATAAATATTTATAACTTTTGCGTATCTGTAATCAGAGTTGCTACCAGAGTTCGCGGGACTCGGAGCAAAATTAAAAAGAGTATTATCGTGTTATAAGGAAAATATTGTTGTTACAGCGAAGGAACTCAAATTACATTTGTAACTTATTATAGAATTTGACGACAACTTCTGATACCAATTAGTCTGAATTTCAAATATCGCAGTTCTTATTCAGTTTAAAAAGTATTTGGTGGTAATAGCTACTTAATTATTTTAATTTTTACAAAATACGTAAGTAATTAACCCCGTCAGACAAAGCTAGATATTTATTATTGCAATATTAAAACAAACAAAGACAATTCTAATAACGATAGTATATCACATCAATTATAATAGTAATTACACTTAAAATCCAATTGTAATAAAAATAAAAGTCAGGTTTGTAATATTTGAAATGTAAGCTGCGTCACGAGTCCAACTCGTCAAAGTACGGCAAGGGGTTAAGAGGGGTCCGGATCAACTGTTCCATTTGCTCGGCGCTAGTGGCAGTATTGTTTCTAATATTCTACTCACTCAAAGTTTAAAAAAACAAAAAAATGAAAAACAAAAAGCATTTTCCTCGTTAAATACCGTACCATAGGCTGCATGCACCTGTACACTGCTGTGCTGTGTTTTTTTTTTCCTATGCTCGAAGGATTAATCAGCGTAGATCGATCAACCGTGTTTGCTAATTGGCTAACTCGACGCAAATACTCCACACTGTGATGGACTTTCGCCCTATCGGTTACAGGATCCTCGTTCGGATGTAGGGGGGGCTTTCGTCTCCGTTAAGCAGGTTGGAAACTTTGTTTGACGCAGTTTGATTTAGTGAAACGTCGAACTGCAACGGGAAAGCCAATCGAACCGGTATCGATTTGCTTCCAGTAGACTTCTAGTTGGCTAAGGATGTTCACTTTGTCTCACGTCTGGTCGAGTGACGAGAAGGAAGTCGGAACGGGATCGATACATGGAATTCCAGTCACGGTTGTGTAGTCAGTTTATCTATCGTGCTTGATCCCCCGTGTTCCGTTGCACTTCCGTCCTCTATCTTCTGGATGATTTTTATTGTTCCTCCTTGATTTTATGTATCGTTCGCCGGCTCTATTTACGACGTGTACGGAGGTAAATCGAAAGGAAACAAAACAGTGTACTTACATACACACACCGGGGCTGGATCGCGTGTGTATCTAGAAAGGTTATAGGGCAGCTCGAAGGTAAATAACGGGGGTAACTATCTTTGTACAGTACTTTGTACAACGAAGGCAACCGCGCCGGTAGATATTTTTAAGTCGTGATTGAAGGCTTTTTTTCTTCCTTATTTTTACTGGAAGAAAAATAATTTTAGAAAAAAATAAGATGCTTTAATAATATTCATTGTTCTTCAATAACTGTTCCAATTTTTGCTAAATAAATTATATTATATGAAACATTAGAAGATATGAATACTAACTAATACGAATACATAATTCCTTCTTTGCAGTTGACTATATTACAATTTCACGGGGAAAAAGATCCATCAGGATTTCATTCACTAAATCACGTTCAAATCGATTACACTCTTCATCAAATTTTCGCAGAAATTTACACAGAAATGTGTTACTTCCTACACATAAAATATAAAAAACGAAGGATATTGTATTATTGTCTCTTTCATTTATCTATGTTGTTGGTAATCATTAATGAAAACAGATGAATGATTTCGTAGAAATGTAATACTTACGGCATCACACCCTCCACGTCGAAGAAATGAAAGTGTAGATGAACTCGTTCGTTTGGTTGGCCGTTGAAGAAATAATGACACTCTGTGTCCCGTGGATACAATCCTGGATAATTTGGCGATGTGAATGTACCGTTTCGTGTCTCACTGCTGTTATAAACGAAGGCACAGGGATATTGTGCCTCCTGTCGACCCGTCGTTATACCGAAATCTGAAACACAATTGAAATGGAAATTAATAACAATTACTAACACGATTACTTCTAGTAATTTAGCTCACGAATTTCTGTGGAAATTGAGGAAATTTCTATCAATCTGCTAACAATAACAAAATTAAGGAAACATATTCCAAAGTGCTTCTGAAGATACGAAAATATTTGCTCATAAATGGCTGTTAAAACAGCTATAATTTTTGTAATTATGTTACCTCGCGTTATAATTAATGCTGGTACCTAAATGGCCATCAAATTGAACATTTGCAATAATCTAAACACAATCTACATTTATGTATTTTAATTTAGATTCAAAAATAAGTATTATATTTATAATTATTTAAAGTGGATACTTTTCTGATCAAAATACTCTATAAATAAAAAATAAAAAATTCAATATACTTCTTCATATTAAAAGTTCATTTATGTTTTCATTTTAATGTATACAATTTTTGACTCGTGCATCGAAGTTTGATACAAAGTACATACTGTTAACCCTCGTATATCGAATCATGAAACTATATTTTGTTTTCATTTTAAAAATTTTAAAGTACATCCCTTTAACCAGTCAGCTGTGTTTGACGACTACATCCGTCATGAAGAAATGGCAGTATTTTATGCCATGACGACTATATCTGTCATGCGTAAAATTTAGTTAGCATTTGCTATTTAAATTGTAATTTTAGCGAAAACTAAAATATATTTGTAAATCTCGATATGTTTAGAATTTTTGACGGTCAAAACAAAACAAAACAAACGAATAAAAAATATAAATAATTTGAGATGAATAATGTACGAAAATCTGGCGTTAAAAAATTGTATTGCTCAACAACCGAAACGAGGACTGGATCATGTTCGACCGGATGTCTTTACAGAATTAAATACATTCGTAATGAAAATTGTAAAGAAAATATGAAGTAGGACGGGACAGCGACAAAGTTAATAGCTAGGCTGATAATAAACGGCGGGTGTATAGAAAATAGTCTCTGTCAAAGGACGAGGCGGGATCGCGTTCCCGACTTGTAAATATGACGGTGTCTGTAGTTCGTTAATTAAATCGTCGGCCTGCTTCAGGTATTTAATCGCGGAGGGAAGAAAGTTCGCACAACTTTGAAATCGGTCGTGCAATCACCTTTGTTCGACTTTTTCCTTCCGGCCTCTTTCCTCTAATGAAAACTAGCTCAAACAGCGCTTTGCGATGTGAAATAGTAATTGTTGGAGAAGAAAGAAGAAGAGAGGAGTTTGAAACCGTAGCCCCGGGGAACTCTTTCGGGCTGTTTCATTTCGTATTAAAGTATTTTGATTCCGATTAGTAACAGATGGGAGAGCCGAGGAGATTTTTAACGCGGAAAGAGTGGCTGAAATCCTTGGGTAAACGAAGATCCTGGTAGGTGAGTGATCGAGTGGTTGCGGGGGTGTATGAGCACGGCGACGATGAGTGTTCTTCGGGTTGGTCAATAAATTGTGGGGCGCGGTGAACGGGAAACTTCAATGGGAAGATAATGGACAAGTTTGCAATGATAAAAGTACATATTATGAAAAGTATTCGGTGATCGAGTACACCCGTTATTTCATTTCTGATATTACCTTCGAATCTCGAACGGTAAACACATGAAACGAATACGATTTATATTTAATTTTAGATTCTGTGTATTTACGTGTTTTGCATCAAAAGCGATTGCATTTGAAAAATCACCATAATTTTACGTCATGTAAAAGTCAATTCAATTGAACAATTTACAGGTCTACAAAAGAAAAATAAATGTATAGCGATTATGAGTCAAAGGTTTTAAGCTTTGAAGAAATCTGAAAAAATGCTGAGATACTTATCGAAGTGTCTAGTATACTATTTAGTCATTTGCTGTGTCGATTGTTTGAAAGTTAACAATAAAAATCTAAAAATCTGAAAAATATTCTTATAAAGGTATCAATAGAGTTTCGTTTATTGTGGATGATCCCCAATAATTACTCCCAAAATAAGCTTTCACCAACACGTAAGTTTAGTATATTACACGATTTTGTATACCTCGAGGAACGAGGTAACCCAAAAGGGCTAACGTTTCTTTCGAAAATGCATTATTCGCGTTCAGCTGCTAATTGAGGGGATTACGAATACTTATGCGACTCATCGTATTTACATATTATTTGATCACCTCATGATGTTTGCGATTGCCAGTACCGCATACCTATTCACCTGGTGCGCTTAATAAATATTGACATCGACTAATGAACAGCCACGCGTCGGAGTATGAAACGTCCACCATCATAATCGCTATATCATGACACGATGGGTATTAATAAACAACAGGCGATTGTAATGGTTTACGTATTATTAACTAGATGTTCGAAAACCCCGAACGCGAGAGAGGCCGCTTCAATTTGCCAATGAATATACATACATCTGGCGAATGATCCTCTGTATCTGAATGCGTGCAACCGACCCTCGGTCGTGTCAATATTTCAGCGTATAAATCATGCTGGATAATTTAATACTTCGCGATACACAGTGACGCTCGCTTTCGTTGATAATCCCTTCAGATGGAATTTTTTAACGAGCCCGCGTCAAACCTGCGGCATCAAGTGAATTCCCAGGGAATTACATTTTAATTTTTCATTTATTTATTCATTCCGATCTCACCTTCCATCAAATGAACCTGTTTACGTGAAATCATCCTCTCGTTATCCCTTCTTGATCCGTTCGTATCTTTTCACCGGCAACTTTATTATTACTCGCACCCAGTATCCTTTCACCAATATTTCTGTTAGCTATTTCTCGTTCTGTTCTTTTCTTTTAATTAGAGACGTATAAAGGAAAAGTGCAAAAATTTCATCCTCTCGTTTTCCACTGTTGGTTTAATTATAATTAATGGTTAGCAAAAATGAATCTAAAGTTGAATAACACTGTCTTTTGTTTGCATATGAAAAACCGAACTGGCACCATTAGGTTTAACCCCGTAACCCAGTTAGAGCTAAATATTTATTGTCTCGATATTAAAACAAAAGAAGAAATCCAAAATGTTATTTATACTTCGTATTTGATAAGCCTTGACTGCATTATCTGTAATTGCAATTAATCTTAAAATTAAGTTGTGAATAAAATTTGAAGAGGTATGGAGTCCCATATTGGATGCCAGTGCTTTGTATTTAATACATCCGAACCATTTATTACAATAATTTGGGAAGTTTCGAGCAGGCAGTTGTCCGTTAACAAGTTTCTCGTAGTTTTATCGAGTAATTGTCGCGATCGTTGCGGCTCAAAGACTGAAATTAAAGCGTCCGCGGCGGAAACGGGTTAATTATAGAATCTCGGCTCGTCAGGTCTCGTTTGGAATCGTTCGCGGCCACCGACGACCAACTTGCCGCGAAACTTTCGAGTTCCTCGTAGCCGGGGCTCTGGCCGTTATGCACGGCGAGCAAGTTTCTTCGCGGCTGTAAACATCCGGTAATAAGCTTTGGCAAACCTCCGTGCACTTTTGAGCTTAGTTAAGCCGCATTTGTTGCGCCACCGATGCGCCTCGTCTATATATGGCCGCATCGTGAACAGGTATGGCGGGGAAGGTGACTTTTTGATAAAGCGTTTCGAACGTTTCGAGCGTGGCAGCCACGTTCTATAAACGTCACTCGGAGCCTTTATTCGGCCGGAAATTGAACTTCTTTGCTCGAAGCTGAATTTTCAGACTGTAAACGCGATGGCAAGCGAAGAGGATGAAAAAAGGAAACATCGAAGAAAGGAAGTTTGAAATCGTTGGTAGGTCGAGTGGTAACTTCGGTACGGTGTAATGTGCAAGACGTAACACCGTCGGAATTCAGGCTAACGGTTTTAATGCCTTGGGAAGAGCGGCTCTTTCCAATCGGTCGGGAAATATCGTCGAAGTTGTTAAGCGAGCACCGAAAGTAGAGGCAATGACCGGAAAAATGGAATTTAGGGTTTTAATCTTTCCTCGAATCGTGGAACTATGCGTCCCGTGAATTGCTTACTTGTGATCACGTTCCTTTCCAATTACGGTAATTTTTCACGATGACTCGTGATTCCTCACGATCGTTTCTGATCGATGGAGAGAACTATTTCTTTATTCAACTATTCTTTTCGCTTGAAAATCAAATAGATAAATACCATCGTCTGATACTTTGGTAGCTAAAGATTAATAGGTATCATTTTTATTTTCGATTTCCTCTGAATCATGGAACATCTAATTTTCATATTAAAACCTTTAATTATTGTAATTAATTTGATTCCAGTCAACTATCAATGGTATTACAAAGCCTATTAACACTTTGAGTGCCACGCTGCAGCTACTAAACATTCCATTTGGTAGTAATTTTATTTTTGACAAATTTTGTATTTTATTTTCACAATATTTTATTTCTATTATTTATAATATCAAACATCTAATGGGAACATTTTCAACCAAACAAATGAAAAAGTTTCTAATAATATGGTCGTCGGTTTCTAATGGAAATTCGAATGAAAAAAAAGAATACAATAAAAATATAGTTTGATTGTTCACGCATTTGTTAAAAGTTATGATTAACCCCTTGCCTTACAATATCGAGTCACAGTTAATTACAATTATAGTTAATGCAACTTTCTTTATTTGTTTTAATATTGGAGCAATAAATATTTAGCTCTAACTTACACTGGAAAAATCATAGATTAAGTGATTAATTTTTTATTGTTTTCATAACAAAGTGTTCATTAGAGATAAGTCCCAGATGAATTAATTGGTCTAAAATGTATGCATAAATTTCCCTTAAACAGAGTGACAATCGAGGCTATTATAAACGTAAAATTTTTGTCGTGTATGTTATAAATCATAACAAAGGATCCGTCTTAAAAAATGAAGATATAGCGCCTTGAAGTTTTTCCATGGAAAAGTTCTTTCCCGGTGTTGCTTTTCAAAATGTTTCGGATCGAACATTTTTTCTCGACATCAATTTTCTAGATAGAACGTGGATCGCTTCTTTGTAACGTTTTCTTTGGAAAGTATAAAAAGGTGACTGCACGATAAAGCACCGTAGACGAAGTGCCGCGAATTGAAATAAACGTAGCTAGACATACTTACTTTGTACATTGTGTTTTAATAAAACAATCTTGTTTCTTTATTCCCGAAGAAAAAGATCTTCGTGGTTTCTTGATCTTCATTTTCTGCCGAACACTTTCGAACGGAGTTCCATGAATTTTTCATTATCTGTCAGACTATCGTGTTATTTTTCCATTTTCTACTAAAATACTTATTTCGGGATAAAAAAAGGAAAGGTAGAATCGCAATCGCTTAAGCTACAAAAATATAAGTTCCGTCATTTTTCATTCAGCAATTAAATCTTTACTTCTGACGTACCCCCGTCACGCGATACCCCTGCCACTGTATTATTTCAATTAAAACTATTTAATTCACTCGGCCTACTTCAGTTATGCCTCTTCCGTTCCGACAAAACTCGCGTAACTGTTTATCGCTACCTGAAACGTCTAAGAAAGTTCGCAAAATGATGTTATAAGTCCTGGTATTCTCTGGAAAGCTGAAACACCAAAGTTTCTAAGCTATTCTTTCCAAACAGCAATCTGAAAGTTTTCTCAAACATTAATTTGCATCGTCAATTTAGCTCTCGTTTACTATATAACTGCTTCTGCAAAATACCGGCGGTAGTTTCACCCACGATCTTTTAAATTTTCCGCCGGATTATTAAATCGAGTTTTCTTCCACTCCTATGGAATAATTATATCATATTTTTTTTATCTATCACTGGGAACAAAACCAGTGGATATTTTTATTTTAATCAGGAATAAATTTCGGCTCGTAACTTCGGGGCGTATTCGATTTTTGCAAACTGTGTGCCTTTTTAATCTATAACTCTGTTTAAATTTCGTTCGAGCTGTTTTAATTCCGTGGCAAATTTCCAGAGCCTTTTTAATATTCCACTAATATTAATTTTAATTTTATTCATTTAATAATTATTTCATTTTAATTTCCTTTTATATATTTTTAACTTTATTGTAGTAGTATGTGTCAGAGAAATCATTTAAAATGTCCGTTTAATTTTTTTATACCTATTTTATTTGCTTCCGCAATCAATTGTAGAAGCGCTATATATTTCAGAATGAACAGAGTATCGAATTAAAAAGGTAAAAAAATTCATCGGCAAAGAATTTTAATTACTCATTAACACGGTTTGTGTCACCTCTCGTTGCCTTTGACCCAAGATATTTATCAAACTCATAACGTTCATTAATTTGGAGTTAAACGCAACAAATTAAAAGCACAGCTTTAATAATATTCAAACTTTTCTCCTACAAAGCTGAGCGATAATTTTCATTCGAATATGTTATAAAAAGATATTGTTGTACGGTAAACAAGGAAGAGACAGCTTATCAGTAACGCTATTTGAACCGAGATACCTGCGTTTCATCGAGCTTTCGTTTATAACAAAAGCTTCGTTTCATATCAGTCTCTGATCTAACGTAGCCCGAAGCTTTCCTGCGTTTAACAAAGAGGAGCCACGAGATTTTTGCGATTATGACAGCTCCTGCAAAAATTTCCGGTGCTCCGCGCGGCGCAGGAACCATTTCGAGCATTTAACATCCGGTGTAATGTGGGCATACGAGTCAAATCCGCCGCTGGATGCGCATACATCAACTCATTGTTTTACGTACTTCCGTTTCTCCAGACGCGCTTCTGTATCTACGAAAACAACGAACTTCGTTTCTCGTTGAGACGGGCTTTGCATCTTATTTTCAGAAAGTAAAAAAGGAAACATCGACCGACGTTCGTGTTGTTTTAGCGATTCTTCCATTTATGCGCTGTACTTTAACCTTCGCTCTTTTAATGACTGACCACTTTTGCGGGGAAAAATTTGTTTCACATAATTAAATAAAATATATATGTCACAATAATTTTCTTAGAGTGTTGAACGCAACAGTTCATCGAGGATTTTTATAAAAATATATATATTTACGAATTATTTATGGATGCAGATGATTGAAGATGAAACCATAATTCGTCAATTTTTTTGAATTTATTTCATTTTCATAAAAATCTACAGTTTACTTATTAATCGCTACCTTAGAATTATTTAGAAAATATCTAAATAATGTGTTGTATCCAAAATTGGACATTATTCGAGTAAGCTTATAATACAAATTTTGAATCGAGTCACGATATTAGAAATAAATGAATAAATTTTTATTCTATACAAAAGTTTGTTCGAAGTTAAGTATAGTTTATATAAAATTTATATTTAAAGATTAAATAACGATTAAATTAAAGTTACTGTTTTTTTTTATAACTAATTGAAACAAACTTTGTACAATCGTACGAAGAAACAGTTTAACCCTTTCATTCTAAAGAACGTACATATACGCTCTTAAAAAATTAACGCTCACTTACAGAACACCATAAGTGCATTAAACGTATATTTTTAATTTTGTGAATTTTTAAAATATAATATTTGAAAATTTGGAAGTTCAAAAGATATAGTGTTCCTTTTCTTAATTTCTATTAAAAATATATAACATTTACAGCCTGTGCGAATGGGTTAATTAGTAAGTAAGTACGCATTATCAAATAAAATAGCTATATTATACTGATTTTATAAACCTGAATTACTCCTTAATATAACAAATCACTTGAAAACAGACGTACGTGTTTAAATAAAAGTTAGGGAGAAAAATGTTCGAAAATTTAAGCCGGAACTATCGTAGAACTGCGAAAAAAAAAAAGGCGAAATTAAATGTACACACCTGTTACCGGAACGTTTCTATTCGATCATAAATTGTACGTTTTATCATTTATATCGGTAAACAGAATATATCCGGTGATTTCGAACGTTCAATATCACGGTTTGTTCCTTTTTTCCCTTATCTGTTATATTTTTTCTCTTGATTTTTATGGAAGTACCGCGTTTCCCGTATCCGCCCCTCCCCGCCAAATCTCTTCTCGAGGAGAAGTTGGATCTGTGTTATAACGCAAAATGAAATTTATAAAATTCCAAATAAGGCTAAGCGAGCTTAAAGGGTCAGCATTTTGTTTGGGATTTGAAATCAGCACAAATGGTTATGAAAGTTTCACAGCCTGGCAACCCCCCATTGAATTTTCATTGTATCTTGGCGTGGGATAAGGTAGCCCTTTGTGAAACTTAATTTACAATGGACCACCCTTCTCTTTTTTTTCCAAAAAGAAGATATTAGCTACAATACTTTCTCATTGAAATTTTTAAACTTTTAATTAGGAATATCGTAAATTCTATATAACAGATGTTTATGTTCTCAAGTATTCTGATAGAATCAATAATTATTTAAAAGCAGTTTATATCGAGCTCTGTAAGTAACCTTTAGTGAAAATTAAACTAGAATTGTTTATTGAAATTTAAGAATAATTTTTAATTAAAGCATGCTTTTTTTATGATATTTTTTTTTATTTGTGTGTATTAGAATTTAGACGACTTTCAGGTAAGATAAATGAATTCGATGGTTTTTTATAAAACAGTAAAATTGGTTCTTTTAAAAATGTTAAAAATAAGAGTATTAAACCACTTTTCGATTCTTTGAGCTCCTAATGGTCCTAATGGTTTACCTATTTTTCTGCTTACTTTAAAAATATAGTAAATATAAAAGTTATGTTTCTGTGCCATGGTGTAGCTATTGAAAATTTCATTTGATTTTATTATGCATTATTTAAGGTATTTAGTTGAAATACCTTCAACTAAATAAATAAAAGAATTTCTAATAATATCAGTAATGGTTCCTAATGGAATTTTCAATATCCCCTATAAATGGGTGACTTAGCAATCAAGGTACTAATCAATCATTTTTAATTAAAAAAGCTTTAATCCTTTCATCAGGCCGCACAATACATATGAAACCTATTTGATAATACAACAAAAATAAAAATTTTACATATTTTTTTATCTGATAAGAAAATTAAAATTTGCAGTTTCATAAGACATAAATATCATCAAATTTTGAAGGCTTACAGAAACATAAAAAAACATATTACACTGTATCTTCCTTTTTTTGTAAAAGAAAGAAGTTTTGAAACAACATTTTCGAATATCAATAATGTTACGATGAATCAATAATCCATCAAACATAAATACAGGTTTCGTTGATTTCATCTGTTACTTTATACCCTCTGATATTCATTACCGTTAATTAAAGGCTTGTTTTTACGCCGGGTGCTCGGTTCGCAGGAGCAAACAGTATACGCAACGCTTTACAACTGCCAAAGACCCGGATTTCAGGAGTTCCGCTACGTCGACTACTCAATCGACTTCCTTGATTCCCGAGGATGGCCCAGTTTCCGATGTGCGCGTACATCTGGACGCGTTTGCGATAGTGTGCGCCCGGGTGTTGTATCGCGCGAAATCGGCGATATTAAACGTTGAACTTTTCAAAAGTCCGCCCATTTCGTTCGACCCTGCGAAACTTTCGCGTTTAACGTCTCGAACCGGAAGAATGAAATTCCGGTTGGATCAGCCTCCCGAAGTTATCGTTTGCGAGTTGACAAGCACGATCTCAAAGGAATCTGATTAATTTCCAACAAATACAACACTGTTTATACACATTTTGTATTCTACGAAAATTAATATGATCTGTATAAAATAAGTTACAAATTAATATACTATAAAATGAATAATTAGTAATTAATTAACGATCAGTCGGATAGTAACTTTTTGATTATAAAAAATCGATGTTTGGAAAAACGCTGACTCGTAGTCTTATTTTTAAGGAAATGAAATCGCAACGCTTTTTCTGAATTATTATTTAATAAATTGTTTACTAAACTAATTTGAGTTATGAGTGTGTAAGTTTCTACAAGTTTCCTTCTAGGAGTGTTCTTACAGAGGGTGAACATTTCTGTGTTTTATACTATGGAATTGTCTATACTGGGTGTGGTGGTGAAAAGTCGGTTCATAGCGTAAATCCCTTAAAAACTAAATTGTTAAACTTGGTGAGTTCTCGTGTTTGGGACGGAACACGTATAAAAATAAAGATCTGAGACTTGATTTTTCTGTATCTAAAGTATAAACATTAAAACATTACATTAAAAGTCCATAGTGTAGGATTACGTGTGCAGTCAAAGTGTTTGTTGCGTACTCAAACCCCGAATTCGCTAATTGCGCGAGGTTTACGACACTGGCGCAGCAGGTATACATCGTAAACGCACGTTTATACGACACGCGAACTCGTCTCTTGAATTTAGTCCACTACTTACCTGCGAGGGTGAAAAGTCTCCTGATTGGCTACGACTGCGATTTCGTAGTTTCAGAAATTAGTATATAAGCGGTACAAAAATATGAAATAGTCAGACGAAAAAATAAACCAGTACACGAGACAGTACTACTACCAAAAATCGAATAAACCGAGTCGACCAGGTTTATATCAAAACCCGATTCCGGTTGACACAATTGAGTGTCATCCACCGTGCCTCCTTCGAGGACAATCGAGACGAGCACGATCCAACAGTGATAAAAATAAAATGACAAATATCTAACACTGAAGTCAAATACAATATCAGACACAGCATCAGATACACTTTTATTGTATCAGTGGAAATTTTGTGTCATAAAACAAAAATCACATTTATAGATCATAAACAATTTTACTACATAAATATTGAGTACTCAAAAGCTACTCAGCTGATCGGATTGAAATTTTGTACACTCTTAAATGATAGTACTGTCTCCGGAATGAACCTAAAAGTAAGTTAAAATCATGGAAATTAACATCTTTTTAATGCAAAAAGAGAACAATTTTTCTTCAAAATATTAAGCATCTTGTTCTGAGGTTTGCCATTTTTAATTTTTTTTCAATATATTAGGTTCATCCATTTACTACAGCTATATACTAATCAGATGTTTTTGCTTGATTCTTTCAAATACTAAGAACCAACATTAGAGTGTACACCGTTTTAGATATCACTCCACGACGCTTCTAGCACACCATGCTGCACCTCCATCATTTTTTTTTATTTACACAAAAAAAATGGTGAAATGAAGTTCAAGTATTTATTAAATAGTCCTCGAAAACCTTAAAAATATTTATTCATTCTTTATCCTTTCTACGTAGAGGTTCCCCCTTAATACATTATGTAGCTTATTTGTCATATTTTTGTATATTTGGAATTGAAAGATACACAATGCATATTTTTATATTTTATTTCCGCAAGCTTCGACAGGCTGCTGTTTAAAATACTGATATTATCGAACCCCTATCAACTATCTAGCGACAAATTCGAATGGATAAATGTTGGGAACCGATGTTGATCGCGATTGAACATTCGCATTAGATTGCAATATCCCCTGTTCGCCGGCGAGGATTGCCGAGTTTCCGAGATTTCGAATTGACGTTCGTGACAGAATCACGGCCGATTTTATGGCTTTTGTCGATAGTTCGCCGAAGATAACGCACGATTAAAGGTATCGCTGGATAACAGGTACACGTACACGACGAATTCTATATTGGAGCAATCGGATATTCATTTGCGGCGAACCGATTGGGGAGGGACCCCAATGCACGGAGTGATGCATTCTTGTTTTGGTATACAATTTCACCATCTGCTCTCTTCCATCCCCCTATCACTTTTATACAGGGTGTTCATGTTAACGTTGCACACCGTTTCTAACCCCTTGTATTCCGATTTAACTCTTTCGGAATTATACAATTACATACGTTATTTATAATTTTCTTTTTAAAAGCGTGAATTATAATTCTCTATTTCCATACGTATATAATTATTCTTTATGTCAATTTATGAGTTGGTATTGTCACGGTTAATTGTCATAACATGCATCTTACACGTTCTTTGTAATCTCATTTCCTTCCCGAATTATTGTTATTTGAGTGCAAGGTTTTTTATTGTGCATAGCAATTTTGTGCCAAAAATCAAATGATTGTCCTCCCCCAGCCTCCCTACTTCCCAAACCCTGCTCCATGCGATTTCTACTTGTTTTCAAAATTAAAATCAGTGCTGAAATGGCGCCGTTTCGACTGAATTGATGACATTAAAAACAATTCGTCACTGGCATTGAAGGATATTCCTAAAGAAGCTTTCCAGGACTGCTGGAACAAGAGTGTGAATAGAGAAGGGGAGTGCTGCGAAGGAGACAAAGATCAATAAGCTGTATATTATATAAAAAAAATTAAACGAAAAAAAGTTCGGTTATTTTTAACCCTTAAAGATATAATCAAATAATAAAGTTTGCATACAAGTGATTAACTGATTAATATATTTAATTAAAAATTAACACACCAGCAGTAAAGTTTACATACGAAAATCAATGTTATTTTGTGGTATAAATTTATTAAAATTTTGCAACTTTTGAAAGGGACGATTGCTTCCATTATCAGTTGTCTGGATCCACCGCTTTTCTTCGTCCTGGTGAAATATTTTCCCCCTTCGTGCACGTTTTCTTACGTACCACGACGGAAGATATTATAGGGATAATTTGTCGAACCACGAGTTCAGGTGACTGTAATTATTGCTAGGTGAACGAACCCGTTGTCGGGATAATTGGGCTCGCTATTGTTTGGCGGAAGCTTCAAACATGACACACACGCGGGCTGCACTTTATTATCTCGCACGGATTGTTTAGCTTGTTTCCGAGCGTCTGATCGTGTAACGATGTATAAATAAAGGTGGCCAAGGGAAATCCTTTGAAAGGGTCAGCGAGCATGCGGCGAATAAATATTGATCTACAGACGGCCAGAAAGCAATACTGTGTTATTCGTAACGGGGATTTAAAAGCGGATTGAAATGAATTTACGGAGCTCGTGTACGACGGTGTCCTGCTTTAATCCATCCACGGATATTGGAGTTATCAGCGGTATAAATTGTTACCGGAACGAAGATTTACGACGGCAAGATTATGGAATACGTGATTCTCGTGAAGATTAAGATACTCGAAATTATCGTTCCAATAATTCTTCGAGTCCAATAGATATCAACCCTTTGATTTTCATGGTTGAAGCTATTGGAGATTTCATTAGATAGTAACTTTATTCTTAACAAATTTTATTTATTATTTTCTCAACACTTCCCTTTGAGGATGTAGCACTTTCTAACTGCGACAGTGAACACAAATAAAATAAATAATTTCCTTCTTCGGAGCTCTGTTGTCCACACTTGTAGTTATTATTTATGCCAAAAACGTAGCGCAATATTTTATAAGTTGCTAGGACTGTTCTGTTTAGACCGCAAAGGGTTAATAATTTCAAGTACCTATTATGTGTATTTCTGGTTAAATGAATTAAAGAATTTCTAACAGTATCGGCAATGACTTCTATGGGAATTGGATCGTAGCCCAGATTGGATAACGCGGCAAAGTACCAACGCAGGATCAGATTTGACACTGTTAAAATTAAATCTATAGTTAGTGGATTATACTTATATATAAGGAACGTGAAATCTAAAGGTACAAGGTGAATTTTAAACCATAATAGCTAAATAATAAAAAGAAATAAGATATATTTATGATATTTATTTTATTAAGTGTGGCAAAGATAATCTATGATATTATCTATGATATCAAAAACTGAATGTGATTGGTTGTCAAGTTTGAGTGTATTAGTTTAGCAACTCGTTCGATTGAAGAATATAAACAGAAAAATAAAAGGACAAAGGTGCTAGTTATCTCACGAGTTAGTTAGTCGGACATCGAATCAAAATTTGAAACGATGGTTGAATCACCGAAAAAAAAAACCTCGACAAACGTACGTATGGCCAAGGTTGGTAGTGAAAGAACCGCTAATAAATGAAATATTCAAAGGAGGAAGAAACTCGGGAACGATGTGAAAGAAACTTGGATGCAGATCGGAAGGGGCTCGCTTTCAATGGTAACACAGTCGTAATTAATTTGGGACTGACTGAACCGGAGAGGGATCGATAAATTTATTCTATACCCTTGCAAACGAGTATCCGTCTTCAATGTATTGTAAATGTATAAAGTGATCCGGATTTACGATTGCAAATTTAATTGGCTGGAGAAAATCGTGAAAAGAGAGTACAATAAGGAGCAAAATTGTATCAATATTATCATTTTTTCTTTAAATTATTGTTCATGTGGCACCCTAAAATAGTAAAAAAAAATGGAATTTATAGTTTTGTTTCTGACAAATCTGATACGTTATTTTTATATTTCACAAAGTTTCAAGTTTCTAATAAAATTACTAAAACTTGTGAAAATTTCCAAAGTATTAATATTCAAAATTGCAAACAAAATATTTTATTATGTCTTTAAGATAATCAAATTTTTATTCTATTTTTCAATCAAGATGAAAGACTTTAACAACCCTGAAAATTCTAGTTTTAATAAAATTTGGTAGGAAATCGAATCATGCATAGAGTGATTTTCTTCTTCGACCGAAATTCAATATGCAAGATGAAATTACTCTTAAAGTTCATGAAATTTTTCGAATGTTAGATATATTATCACGGCCAGTATTTTAAAATAAAATAATTTTTGTAACTAAATCAAAGGGCTTTAGTTTCTTTTTTAATCTAAAATAACTAAGAATTGTAACGAAAATAATGAAGCTTGCTTTTAACAACTTTTTATCCGAGCATGTAATACTTGTAATTATATATCAAATTAATCACAGAATCCAGAATGGAACAATAAAATTCAACCAAAGACATAATTGTCCCAGATTCAAAGCATCTAATAAAACCGTATGACTTGTTCACTGGTAACAATGAAGTATTTTCGGTATGCTAATTACAGTGATTAGTCGCGTTAAATTTGTACATGGACCCGGGATTATTATGAAACGTATGGCTTTGAACTGATTTACCTAACGTTTTATTAAAGTATACACACGTTAAACAGATCGATACGATTCTCATCAATTTCATTTCTTTTCTGCTCTTTGAATCCGCTTCATTAGCCCTTTAAATCCCGTTCATGTGTCGCTCGCAATATCTGTTTCATATATCCTCCAGCATGTACGGTACTGTAAAGCAGAATAAATGAAATTCAAATTTGCAAATTGTGTTTCATGTTCTGCTGGTGTAATGCACAATTTGTAATTACAGCGTGAAGCAATTATAAAAACCAATTGAATATTAAAGGTGGACGAATAATTTAAAGAAACAGATCTAAAATTGAAAGCATAAATTTATTATTTATTGTCTTCAACATATATTAGAATGTATAATTATTTGCTAAATGCAAGGACCAATTTGTAATTTCTTCTAAACAAAATTTTACGTTACTTATAATCAAATTTTTATTAGAAGAGTAATTTTATAAAATATTATAAAACGTACTACATATAAAATTTTGGTACCTTCAACTCTATTATTGCAGAAAATTCCACCATAATCACTTATACTGATTCCGTTTGATCATTTCGCTGGCAAAAATAAAATACGGTCCGCAAAGTGATAAAAATCCGATACGTTAACTTTTCAATTCTCATCGACAAAAAAATGTATTTATGAACTAATAGACGCGGCATCCCCTCGTCGTTCTTCACTTTTCCCATCGAAGCACATTCATACCCTACCCTATTTTATCCCCGTATTTCACCGTATTACGTGCTCGCACGATACTCAAACCAACTTCACCCCAAGCACATATCATCGAACCGAACAACGATAGCTTGAATATAAAATGTTCAAGAACGAGGAGTCCACAAATTGCAGAGTGTCGCGTCGACGCTCTATTCTTGTACGTTTTTTTTGCTCGATTGAGTCAAAACGACAACCATGCATCAAGCCGAGGGCAAATTAAAACCTCGTGAATGACGATTTAAAATTTTTAAAAATGGCCCCGCTCTTTAATTGTTTTAGTATAATTTAATTCTTATTAAAAATTACTTATTAAGAATTCGTTCTATTATTGTATTTAGATTTAAAAAAATATTACTCGTATTTTCTTACGTAACATTATTAATGATTATTGATTATTGCTTAAACCTTCAAAACTCTTGGAAATATAGGTTAATACATAATTGTATATCTGGTACCCGATTTACCACTACTCATCCTCTGTTTCTTTTATTATGCCCTCGTTTTTTTTTACAACTGCAATTTAGAAGAGTTATTTTCCCATCAGATGGTTATTACAGGCCAGCATAATTGACTCCCCATAAACTGGCCGAAACTATGTAGCACCTAAGCGCGCACCCATCGGTACCCTTGCAGGTCATTAGGAAGAAGTGTTTTCAATTCCCACTACCAGCAAGATGGGCGTCGGCAAAAAGCTACCATCGGCAATACCCTGATCTCTGGGCGTTTTTAATTCGATGTATATGCCGCAACTAATTAGTGAGAAAAAATAATTCAACTAGTCGATATAGAAAAATAAAATCAAATAGTCTAGATTTAAACCCACATGTTTCTTTTGTTCATTAAAAAATGCAGTACACTACGAAACATCAAGATCACACGAGATTAATTCGTGGTGTGATAAGTGCTACATAACGTCCACTAATACTGGCTGGACAACGTTCACGAACACACTCTAATTTTACTTCTTTGCTGAGGTTATGGTCTTCGCAGGTCTAGAGTGGTACTTTCGTTATTAAACTCCGAAAGGCCAAATGGACTGCTAAAAGGTTGACACTGTTCTGTATCAACGACGGCTAACTTAGCGCATTGTGTACTCGAGGTATCCTGGACTTTAAGATCTTTAGAGGAACCTGTAGAGAAATTTAAAGGGACGGTGGCTATTGTAGCGTACTGTACTGTGTCGTGTATTCGATGTATCCTAGACCCTAGGATCTCTAGAGGATTCTAGAGGAACACTGACTGCCGTAATGTACCTTGCTATATTATGTATCCGAGGTATTCTAGACTCTAGAATTCCTAGAGGACTCCTATTGAATCCTGTACACCGCGGTAGCTACCCAGGAACCAGTTTTTTCATCCTACATCCTACGTATACAGTCGTTAGTTCACTGACTATACTACTTTCTTCTATTGCCGTTCGAAATCATTCCGTTCAAATTGTCGTCTTCATTTTGTCGGTCGTTTTACAGCCAGCGAAGAACAGCTTCTATTACCAAGGCGCAAGAACAACGGTGGTTTAGAGTAACGAGATCGCCATGTTTGTCGACGCTTTGTGCATTTTTACGGAAATTACAGAGGGGGGGTTGTTTGCACCGCTGCAGCATGGTTTCCCCAACAGCTGGCACTCGGTGACCACCCCTCGCCGTGCTAACAAACTTTCGGCTTTGACGTTGTCGCGCTTTGTATTTCCGGAATCAGAAAAAAACCCGTGCATCGTCACCGGTTATACGTAACCGGAAGAAAATAACTTGGTCTCGATGCTGTTGGAATGTCCGGACACCGTGCGACCACTGAACGTTTCCCCCCTGTTTTATTGTCTTTTTTTTGCCCTTTCATTTGGCAGCTCAGGATTTCTTCTGTCTGGCTTTCCTGGTGAATAACAATACACGCTTCCGGTTAAACGTACGGGGGCCATCTTTTGGCGAAGACGGACGAGATTTTGTTTAAAAATTGTTGGAAACAGTGGTGAGCCACGACGATGAATAAATTAATAGGAGAATGCCAAAATGAATTTTGTGCAGGGGTTTGGTGTTTGTAAACTATATTTTTCATTTCTCTGCAGATGGCAAATGTTGCGGATGGCAAATGTGAAATCGAAATAGGGGAGTAAGGTATCTTTTATCACGGCATAAACATTTTACTTTTTTGGCTTCTGCGTTACATTGTGTTTTTAAACTGTTGCGATATTTCTTTCTTCGAGGGTGAATCTTCAGTTTCTTTTATCCAGGAATAGAGTTCCAGTGTTCTTTGCTTACATAATTTACATCCTCTTAGATTACTCTATTTCAAAGGGGTACATATGAGAGAAAATTCTTGCTCTTTGTTTTACAAACATTTCTATCAGTGTTTGTATTAATTTAGTAAGTAATCTGGGTCCGTCGATGGCACAAACAAATTTTTATTTTTATTCTTACAAGTTTTAAACATTTGACTTGAGAAGCACCTCAGAATTTTTGCAAAACATTCGAAAGGCAAAGCCGATAAAATAATATAAATCACCCAGTTTGTCTACGAAGGGATCCAAAATAGAAAAATTATTTCTGTTTTATTCTATATCATAAACTTGAGCGCAGCTGGAAAATGTCAGCGAGTACTGTTCCTGTTACAGAGAACATAAATCCACAAGAACTTCGAAATTTGAATGAACGGGCGAATGATGGGTTTGTTTTCGCAAAAACTTTTGCAATTTTTTTGCAACGCATGTATAAAATTTAGGGGCTACTAAAAAACTTTCCATTGGTATTTTTATATTTCTCTTCCCGTCTCTAAACTGGAATTCCTCTGTCGTCTCAGATTATCATGAAAAGTCACAATTCGTTTCCGAATTCTGGTATTGGATTCCTTTTAAAATTTAACAAAATTTTGAACCAATCTAATTTTTATATTAAACTATTATCTAATCACTTAATTTTTGAGCTCTTCTTTTATATACAATTAATATAAACAATTCTTAAAGATTAAGAATTTTATTATTGGTTAAAAATAATTGTACTCGTTCTACATTTTATAATTTTTTAATCATAAAATTATTTGCAACAAACGTTAAAAGCGTTTTAAATAATTTGTTCGAAACTGGTCCAACATTTTATGCAAAAGCGCATCGTTGACAGAGAACGTAAAATTTGAATTTGAAAAGGAAAAGAAGAAACAAAAAACAATGCCAATGGAAAACTGTATACGAAAAGGTGGAATGCGCTTCAATTTATCGAAAAACCAGCTTTGTACGGTGTGTAAAAACAGTTTATACAAGGTTGAATCACTTTCTGAAAAGCATTTTATCCTTTTACACGAAATACCTTTATGTTGCTAACGGGGGAGAAAAAATAGACACGTTTATCATAGCTTTCCAAACTCTGTCAGATAATCCTTTATCGATGAAATTTTTATTTTAAATTGAGTTACCGCATCCCGTTATATCAAATGAAAAACAATTTTTAGTTTAAATAAAATTGCACGCATCTCGGCAAATTATAATCATAAAAAGATGATTAAAATTGAATTAAAAGAATTTTATGTTGTTGATAGATAATTATTGTAATATATTTATACAAAATTGAAGGTTTTCTCAATTTTTTTATATTACATTTATATTAAACTATAACAATTGTTACTTTATATTGCATAAAAGTATGATAATAAAATGAAAGTTGCAATCCATTCGCTCATAAAAGTTATCAAAATAATAAATATAATGATAATTTAAGAATTATAAGAAAACAAACTCTGGAAAATTATAAAAGTAAAATTAATTGAAAATAAACGTATACAGAAACCGTGTTTAGAATCAAATATGATGGTTTCCTAATATTATTTAAAAATATTTAAAAATATTTACGTGTAAAAACGTGAAAAGTAACAAATATCGATAGTACGATTAATACATAAATATAAGATCAAAGATCGTTATGAAATAAATAAACGGTCTCGTCGCCAAGTTCAGGTACGTGGATGTAATGCAAGGTCGATACCCCGATGAGAAAAACAGATTATCGGGCACCTTGGCCTCTGTTATTAGTGGCTCGTGTTCGCAAAGGGTCGAATTTATTTAGTTTTGACGCAGTCGTCGAGGAATCCACATCTCCTTGAGGATTGTATATTGGTACGAATTTTCAAATCTTGCGTTCGTGCACGTGGTCTCTTATGGGGTTTCCGTGTATGGTTTGTGTGTGCGTTTAATGTATTTCATCATGCTGTGTAAGGATGTTTTATTGCACTTTCCGGTCCCGCGTGACTGAACGTGTATGCATTTGTATTCTAGCGTGGTTTCTCGTATCCTTCAACATCTATTTCCCAGTTTTTCTTTTTACTATGGTTTCCCATCTATTTATGCATATGTATACATATATATTATTCACATTTTCTGTATAATTCCTCATGTGTCTACATAAACATGTATTTCTGGGCTTTTGGTGTAATTCTCCATACGTTTCGTCATATGTTAGTAAGTTTCTTGGTGTGGTTCCCTATCACATATAATATTTTATATAAAATGTACATACATATGCATATGCAGTTATACGAATTCATTATTTTTTGTACATTTCAAATATAAATCGATGAAAGAAGCTTATTAATTCTTTGTAATTATTAAATTTCAATAGACAGTGGCAGGAGATGGACAATGGTGCAAGAGAGGCTGGTGAGCAGTGGGTCATTTCTGAGTCAACGCAAGGATGCATAACGGGTGCAGTAGTGCAAGTCAACGAATGGTGAGTCGCATGCTTTATGATTCCTTTAATCTCCGTCGTATCGTAGGATTAAAAACTCTCTAATTAGAGAGTCACGAAGTAGTCAATGACGTTATTTCTCGACAAAATTTAAACTGCGAAATTTAATTTGTAAAGACGTACTAACCACATAAATGAACGTGGAGTAACTATTACGTACTTGATTGGTTAATTTTTGAACTTGAAACTTCAATTCAGGTAAATTCATATTATTCTGTATAATTAAAAATATAACAGGTCATTTAAAAGATTCATTCTTCCTCTTTTGTACGTAATAATACCGTTTACGTGACCAAAATAGTATCGCATTACAGGAAAATTTCGAGAATGGAAATAATGTAAAATACGAAGCAAAATTAAAATTTACATTTTTTCGATTGCCCACGTTTCCAACAGTTAATTTCCCAGTTACACCGAGGGGGTATCGTCCTTTGGTTTAATTTAAACTGAATCAAAGGCGACCGTGTTATCCGAGCTTTATCCACGGACAATTTACTCGGTACAACAGGAAGTCTGTTCATCGTTTCCGCGTGTTGGCTGCGCCATCGAGATTTGTATGGGGCATAGGGGCAGGGCGTCTAGTATTTGCAGCTCGAACGGGCTAATAAAATAGTACGTTTAGTAGCCCGTTGCGTCGATAAAATCGGCCCGGGACGAGCGTCGGCGTCAATTTTTAAGATCACCACGAAAATTCCTTTCAAGCCGGCGGAATATCGGGTCGAATTCATAGTTTTTCGAGAAGGGAGAGAGAAAAAAAAAAGTAAACACGGAACAGACCGTCTCTATCGGGACGCCAGACGACGAACAATGATGTCTCCTTCTTCCCTTTGAAATATTTATCGTAACCACCCTGAAAAGCATCACGTGCCATTTTTACGTTATTGCATCGCTCGTTCCTGTGAACACGTCCCCTTTTTCCTTTCTCCCTCTCTGCACACGTCGCATCCTTTTGACATTCCGACGACTTTTGGACGGGATATTTCGCGTGAGCCCGTGAAATCTGCAGACAAAAGGTTGTCCTTGTGTTAGGCGGCAACGATTATTTGTGTTTCCTCCCCGTGGAAACGGAAGCACCCCCGGTTATTGAAGATCGAAATACGTTACGAGCGTACGTGGATACCTCGGAGCGTGGCTCTTTCTGTCGAAATATTTAGTATTATGTAATATCTGAAACTTTAAGTTTTTTATTTTATATACCTTATCATTGTGATATTCGATGTACATACGTAACGTGACTGTACGTTTGCTTTTATTGAAAATTATTTATTAAATTTTATATAGAGTATCACTATATCAAAAATTGTCGTATTGTATAACAGAGTACTTGAATTTTAATGGAATAGGTTCTTAGACACATTCAAAACACAAAGCTTCAGGAAATTTATGAGGCATCTACTTGTTGTTAGTCTAAAATGGATAAACATTAATTTGATATTAAATACTGTAATATCACCTAATACCTTCACTATCATTTTATACCTGATATTAACACCCTAAGTATGCAGGGTGGACCATTAATGCAATTACCTCAGTTATTTTCGTCATTAAATAAGCTTTATAAGCCACCTTCGACTTTTTATATGCAATGCTACAATTTTTTTATCCATCATTTAGTAATCATTGAGATCAATTGAATGAACTCAAATCCAAAAACTTTTCCTTTATCTAATTCAAAGATGCGGTGATAAATTCGTTTAGATAAAAATTTGTAGGTTTATTATATAAACCTCAATGTTTTTTAGTAATTAGTGCACCAATAATTTTGGAAACCTACATAAAAATATAGATTGTCAAATATTACCACTCTGAAGGTTTTCAAAATTGTATTGTCTATTAGTTAATAAAAATATTGAGTTCGACAAATTATACAGGACGAAGTAGTAGAATTAGAAGTAAAATAAATATTTTATTAAGGAAAAGATATAGAAAGTTAATTATCGAAATATTCGCCATTGTTTTCTATGACCTTTCGCCACATTTTGGGCAAACTACGAATTCCCTGACAATAAAAACTTGGTGGCTCACTGTTTCACCTGGGTTAAGCATTTCATGTCCCACCGTATGCAGAGTAACATTTTTTTGCACGAACATCAGGCTTTGCGGTTAATGTTGGTTTGCTAGGGTCTACCCACGACCTTTTTCGTTCGGGATTCCTACATGACATCCATTTTTCATCATCTATAATAATCTGATGCAGGAAATCTATCTTATTGAAGCGACTTAGTTTAGAGCCGTCTCGTATCGACGAATTTTATTTCCTCCGGATAACTCGTGGGGAACCAATTTTCCGAATTTCTGTATTTTTCCAATTTTGGTGAGCGAATAGATACTGCTGTTCCCGGTTCTTTCTGCGGAAGAATATTTCGCGACAAATGTTACATTCATATTATAGACGATTTGTGTCAGGAATACGTACAGGAAGAATAACGAATTACTTAATAAATTTCATAATTATAATTAAAACGCAAACGAGCCAATAACATCGCTAATAGTAAGAACACAGCTCGCCGAAAATGCTCAAGAGCAACAACACTTTTACGCAAAACAACGAGTACGTTCATGGCCAAGTCAAACAGAGGTGGCTTGCGAAAACAGAAATTTGCATAATCGCCGAAATTAGCAGGGACGGTTCCCTCCGGTCGCCGACGACCCAAAGCTTTTTCAAGCTTCCCCGACACGTCTTGGAATCAGCGTGTACGTGCGCGTGCACTCACGGTAAAGAGTAATCGAGCACGGCTAAAAGTCAACGGGCGTGGGGGGAGGGTCGGGGGAACGTGCGACGAGGCTTTTTTCTCTGATACACGTGGCGAATCCGTTAAATTGATAAAGTTTCGCTAGAACTTTTATAATACCAGGCCGTTGAAGAACGCTCAAGTATATACCAGCTGGCAATTTATGTTCCTTCAACGAAGGGTGGCCAACGTCGAGTTTTCGACCGTAGGTGGTGCACTCCTCACCCTCTCCATTCCCCTTTGGCCGTTTCACGTTCACCCCGCATCCATGCGGGTAGGTGCGGGCTGTTTATCACACTTTCGAGGAGTATAACTGTCGTAAAATCGTCTCGCGATCTACATTACAAAAGATTCGAAGCCACCGCCGGTTTGGCAGTGTGTGTAAACCGAGTTCCTGCAGGGAGATGCCCTTTCGTTCCTTTCCTTCCTTCCTTCCTTCCTTCCGTTCATCCTTTTCCTCTTTGGCTGCCTCCTTTCCGACTTTGCAATTGTAATCAACGATAACGATTCCGGCAGTTCGTTTCGTTACTCGTGCGGAATAATTCGCGTGAAATTGCGAAACGACCATTCGAACGTTCCTGTTTAAGCGATTATATAATACAGGATGTATCACAACGCGTGGACATAACTTTAGCGGTGAATTCAGTTGCGCGTAAATAATAAAAAACATCGAATGATTAACGACCAACTTTTTGTCTTAATTTATGCAGAATTTTTAACACTAGTCAAAGGCTGGTTTTAAGTTTTTTATTCTAAATTACAAAATTTACTGAGATACTTTTATTCATTTTTAGTGAGATAATAGCTAGTATACGCCAGTATATGTTTCAAACTATCTTCATTTATTTTTATATTTTTTCTTCAACTTGAAAGTAAATGTATATAAAACGTTGGTAGTTCCAGTGTTAAACAAATATCTTTAATCTTGATGATCGAAAAACATATTGCACCATTTTGTCGTGATCAGATTTTCTGTAACGCGATTGATTTTCTACTTCTTCTATATTTTGAGAAACAGCTAATTAATATAAATGATACTTCAAAATTTGTATTTAATCCATAGATAGATTGAAATATAAACTCTTAAAATTCCAGAAATCAGAGCAAACTCGTAATAGGACCGTGTTCACTAAAATCAATCAATTAATTTTTCGAATATTTATAATTTTCAAGTAAAACATTATTTGCAAGCTGGATTTATTGAAACAGTACGAAAGATATGAATTTCATATGCAGTATAAAATTTCATTAACACGAATATTAATTGTTGGGAATATTATTTGATTTACAATTGCTTTTAATTGATTTGCTTAAATTACTCAAAAAGTGGAGTTATCTTTTCAGTACAGTATTGGAATATACAAATAAATTGATCGATATTTATTTTATAATAATTGTTACATTCGTGTCTGGTTTTTTTTTATGCATGAGGAATTCATTGTCGATTTTAAATCAGATAATGTCGTGGCAGCAATAATCTGGCGCCACGCCCCTGCATTATTTAGGTTATCGTTAAGAGTGCGAGCTAGGATGAGAGTGATAAATGGGTATGACTGTGCGAACGGATCTGCGTGAGTGCTGTATAGGGTAAGTTTGAGAGGATGTTTGGGACGATCGGTTCGAGTGTCACGTAGAGTGGTCGAGTTCTAGAAATGTCTGAGAAACGTGTGACCGCATCGACGAGTGGTTAGTTTAAAGCGATAGCGAACTGCTGAGAAAGAAGAGAAAATAATTTCTGGGAATTCTTCAGCGCGAAAAATCGAAAAGAACGACCAATCAAGGACCGCACGCCTAATAAATCTTTTTGATCACGGTATATCGAGATCAATAATTATCTCCTACGTTCCGAAATGTTACGGTACACCCTGCATAGAAATACTTTTGATCTCGTGGCCGCTGTTTCGTTTGTGGCATCACGAATATTCGAAACAACCAATGGATCCTTGTCATTGTTACCGTCGAGGGAATATCCTCATAATTGCGAGTTAATTAATTGTCCGGCGGACCATGTGATTTTATGAACACAAACCGAGATAACTGGCCGGTAATTTGGATTAAAATTAACGCGCAAGCTACAATTCGATGCCGACTATTCGGCAAGAAAAGGTTTGTCGGCTGGTTGAATAACTTGAATGATTAAAGCTGTCTTCCGGTGGAGGAAAGATACGGGCTCTTATTCCGATTCAGCAGCTTAAACGACCATTTTTTTTCTTATTTTTTCAAGCGAAAGGAATGCTGAAAAATGTATTCAGCGATTATTTTCCTTCGTAAAAGAAATTTTTCTATACTTGAGGATTTTTATGTGGTATTATGGGGTACAGAATAATATAAAAAAGTTCTGAATTTCTGGAATAGGAGTTCAAAATTTAATTTTACGTTTGCAAAATTTTTAATGATCTTTTTACGCGTTATTTTTCGATATGGGAAAGTTATTTAATTCTTGAAGCTTTGAACAAATTTGTTTAAACGAATTAATTAGACAGTCATGAAAGAACAAACAGTTTTTGATGAATAAGGTTTTAATGAAACATCAATTATCTACTTGCGTTTTGCGTTACAGTGAAAGGATTGAGAAAGAAAAATTCAAATAATAGGTATATAATCTATAGGCAAGAAGTACTAGAAATTCCATTGAAAGTTGTACAATTATTAGAATTTTATCAATCGTTTCATCCCAACAACAAATACGATACAATCGTTAAAAATAAAAAAGTTAACTAGGATATTATTTAAAAAACCGTTTAATATAATAATATAAAAATAAAAACAAGGGCAATAATCTATGAGAATTTCGTATCATGAAAATTTCAATATTTCAACGTCCATAAGAAAGGAATTGAAAATTTCAATACACAGTTCGTTCCATTTGCAATATCTTCAAGTATTTACTAATTGCAAGATAACGTAAAATTAAATATAACCGGTATGGGAAAAGGTACTGGTACGATTGCAGCGCAGAAAGTAAAGTACTTTACCTCGTCAAAGTTAAGTGATCTAACAAAGCGAAGAGAAAATAGCAGTATGCTGAATATACGAAAAGAGGTATCAAGAATACTAAGAATTCCTCGAAACTCGCATTTCTCTTTTCTCAAATATTAGAACTAGCTGGTGAAGATGCTTCCGTGCATATAGATACGTATATAGAGATACATCAACTTCGCCAAGTATACCGGAAATATTACATCGGAACTGCAGCGAAGTTTCGTAGCGAAATACGTCAGGTTACATTAAAACGTTACCACGGGTGTGGGCGCAAGTTTTGAGCATTTGATGCGAATGCATCGGAGCCCATCACGTATATAGGACATACGTATACAACGTGTCCCATTTTAACCCGTTCATTAAGCATCCCCTGCTACGAGCGCCGGAAGTTTGTTTCAAAGAAAACAACGAAATTTCTTCAAATCTAATTTACCAAGTTTATTCTTTGTCAGAACGCTCTGCCTTACTAAATTAATATTTTGGTAATTACTAATTTGGCAAAATTTCATCAATTAGTTGTTGGCATAATATTTAATTTATACAAAAATGAATTAAAAATTGCCTGACGCCCGCTTGCTTTATATACAACAAATTTCTACTTTTTCATCTGTATTCACGCGTTATGCAGTAAAGGCTACCTTTAAAGCATTGATAATAAAATATTTAATTTAGAAACATTAATTTTCCATTACTAGTCATTTGGTAATTCAATAACAAATTATAATGTTTAAAGTTTTGAAGCTGCTGGTACACTCGTCGAGGTTCAATCCGTCAGAGCGAGTTCCCGAAGAGTCCAAAGAAAAACGCCGGGAGGAATATGTCCGTCGTTCGACATCCGCTTTCTTTGTCCGCCATTACCATCGATCCTATCTAACTCGTTCGATCGAACAACGAAAGTTTCGCGTCGATTTCGTTCGACGTCCGCTGCTATCGTCGCCGTCGTCATCCTCCTGGTCGTTTGCTCGTCCCTGCTCAGGGATTCAACGGGTGTGAAGCCGGCATACCGACGACTTTGCTCCACCTTGCCCCGCGGTTCGTCCCCTTCGAAAATGAGTCATTCCTGTCCCGACACGACGACGTCCGCGTCGACAGGAATGCGGAATATATCGTCGATCAGATAGGTGAAATGGAGTTTCCCCGTTGACGAGAACAGGGAAACGCTCCACGACTTCTGCGACTGTGACCCCGTCACCGGCTTGTACGACGCGATTTGCGTTCAGAAGCAACCTTCGGGAAGGGACGTTTGTTGGCCGTGTAGCAGACGGGTTCGTGGCCCTTTTATACGCCTCGGAGACCAGCTTGGATTGAACGATAATAAACGTCTGCACGACTTTGTACCTCGATGATGGCAAAAATCGTCGGAGAAGAGGATAGGTCGTCGATAGATGCGGTGTCAGGACATAAAGATCAAAGGGAGGTTCGACTGGGAAAGTTAGCTTTTATTATAAAGAATCACGAACACCGGAAATTGCGTAAAATATCACGATAGGTGATAACAAAATTTATTAAGGAAAAAGAAAAGTTGGAGTAAAAAGAATTTAAATATGGAAGATCCTAGGGGTATTGGGATAATTGATCTAACCTGATTAACACTTTAATTGTCACGTCACTCATATTTGGATGACAGTTTCTATAGAAATCCACTATTAAGGGAAAGTAGCAGCTTTCATTTTCTTGTAAATCAATAATTTGTTTACAATTATTTTTACAATGTCCTAGTGGACATTACGTTTTTTGAGGTATTTCACTTTTCTCACAAATATGGAATGTGCGTTATTGACAATAATAAAAATTTCTTAAAATACGTATTGAATCTTGTAAAAAAATACATAAGTAAACATTCGTGGTAGAAATATATTAATAGCTAGAATGAGAAACGTGGTACTTATAAATTTTATTGAATGAACTTAGATTGAAGTTGTAATTATGTAGCATACATTTGACACCTTGAAGTCTTATTTTTGCAATCTGTAACATAAAATTAATATTTGAGTTGCAATTGGTGCACAATATTACGTTGGCAGCTAAATTCGTAACCTTCAAGTTGTTTATCAAAAATTGAATATAAAATTTGGGCAATTTTCGTGCAAAATGAATAACTTGTACTTCTGTTTGGAATTTGGAGCCGCGGTTATCTTAAGCTTCTCAAGGCTCGAAGATTCTTGCAATATAAAAACACAACGTTGACGGGAAAATCTAAAATTGTTCATCTTCCTGTGCAATCAGTTTGTCAAAGCGTGCAATTCCACGCGAAAATGTTTGCCGTTCGAATATTTGTATAACAGAAACCTTAATGACTTTTGATTCGCGGCAACGTATACGCGCTGTCTTGGAAATACCTCGAGATACTTCGGTTATGAACGGGTCGAGCGCGTACGGCTTTTTCACAGACGATATCCAGCTTTGAAGTTTCCTGAGAGGATATCCTACCATAGCAATTAAAGCGAAACTTTTTATCGTTAGCCGTGCTCGGTTTCTCCTAGATACGAGTCTGGTTGACTCCCGGCCGAACGAAGAACTTCGCCACTTCGTGGATTCTCTTTTCTGTCGTTGTGAATGGCTCGAAATCCGTTTGTTCGCGTTTCAATTACGCGATAATAGGAGCCCTCGTCTACTTCACGGAACTTGGACCGAACAATACACCACTTACACAAGCGGCAGACAGTCGCGTTGCACCTAACACAGCAAACTTGTCTCTTAAAATTAACACAGAACTAAAATACACGGATCGTGTACGTCATTTTCGTTCTCCAACGATTTCAATCTTATTCCGCGAACGCGTACGTGCAACGATCACTTTAATCGATAATTACTTAGCTGTTTTAGCTAAGTTTATTTTATAGGCAAAATTTTATAATACATTTTAACCTTTTGCTGACAATCGACGCATATATACGTCCAAACCGATCTGCTGACAAATACTGTCCTATATTTTTTAAAATGAAGAATAAGCAATAGTGATTTATAATATATGCGTCGAAGAGAAACGCCTCCACCAATTAGAAATTAATCGATAGAAATTATAATAATTGTAATTTAAGTGTGTCTTAATTTTAAACTATCATAACAAGCTTCGGAATTCGTAAGAAATATTAGGATTAATAATAAATGAATAAATGATAATAAAACCACTAATTTATTGAGAAGAACCTGGAAGTTTATAGAAAAATAATGAAACGGAGATCCTGCGTTATTCCAACTGATAATAATTTTAAATCTTTTGATTATTGGAAGAAAACGTCAAGCCTGATTGAAACTCGTGTAATCAAACGATTGTTCAATTTCCTTTTGATAATTATTCGAGGAAACGAACGGTTTGAGGTTTTATAAACGAACAAATGACGTATCACGAATATTGATTCGCGTGATTTCACCGATGGCGGAGGGTACATATGTATAATACTATCCTTTTTCTATTATTTGTTTCGTAGAAGTTTCATTTATATAGGGATGATGTATATTTCCGGGATAATTAGAGACTTCAAAAATTAACATCGCGCAAAAACATATTATACTGCTTCTTCATTACTGTTTACAACCCGGAATTTTCATTTATATTGAAATCGTATATCGGATGAATCTTTGCTTTATGTATATTTGTTACAATCTATCACGAGAAATCAGAATTGTCTGTATCTTTCCAACAATCGATATGAATTCGATTTTGAATTCGAATTAATTGTCTTCAATATGCTACCCTTATTCTTATCATCCTATACAACATTTTCAAATATTCGAGAAAAAAGGAGGTTTATGTTAATAATAAGAGCATATTAATTTTAATTAAAAATACCAATTATCATTTTAAAGATTAATAAAATTATGAATGCATTTTCAGTTGTTAAAACATTTTAACGTAATATATATTTGTTTAAAAACATATTTATACCGTATTTATATTCAAGGAAATTGAAGTGTCATTTTATTTATTTTCAAGAATTCCAGCGAGCTCGCTTACTCTTAATTTAAGTCAAACTTTCCTTTGCATAGGGAGAAGAAACATTTTATCTTCTTAACAAGCAATGAAACTTTTATTTAGAATTTCTTATCTTGGACATGACGACATTTCTCAACGAATTAACGCCGGAAATTTGTAGACCATTGTGAAACTTCATTTTAAGCGTTGAGCTCCCCCTTCGTTCCTTATATATTCTGAAATATTATCTGTTAAAACTTTGAATATCGAGATAAATGTTTCACAATTGTACTACATTCAAGGTTTTGGTTTTAATCACTCCTTTCAAACGCAAATATAATTTCATGCAGTGTTGTTGGTATACTTTTTATACAATATTCATAGACTTATACTATTAAGAAAAAATAAGCATTGTTAACAAAAATATTGTGTCATTTGCTTCAAAATTATAGAAAACTTTATGTACTATAAATGATCAAAATTGTATAACTTTATTGCTGTGTATATTTACGAATAACAAAATATAATATAAATTGAATTTTGTATGAAAAGAAATATATAAAATCTCAAATATGACTGTAAAAAAATTCTACAAGAAATATAGAAAGATATCAATGATACATTATTAAAAAAAGATATATAAAAGGAAGTTTCAATTATTATTAATGATTTTGACGGAATCTTGAATAAGTTATTGCACAAATTACATATTAATTGTATTCTATATTTATATCTTAATGATTGCAGTTAAATATATATTTTAATAAATTATTCTTTCTCTCCAGACGATCAAAAAATTTGTTAACTTATTTTATCTTTACATGCATACCATATATTTTACATATTTTTTGCATAACTTGATAAAAATAATTTTTTGATGGTCAATTTAACTTCCAACAAAAAAACACCTTTATAATATTTAGTCTTTTTAATTGAATGAACTTTTAGGTATATGGCAGAATTATTTTTAATTGGCTAATTAAATCGTTTCCACAAAAATAGATAAAAGACTTGTATGAAAATTTATGCGGCACTCAAAACGTTAACTAAATTTTTTAGTTTGAATTGCTTTCATTTTCATTAACAGGCGAACCACTATAATTTAATGAGGTTAAATAATTTTTAATTTAAATTCCAAACTCCCGAAATAGGAAATTCACCAATATTGCTAACATACCTCTCTCTGATCTTCGTTTATGTACATCCTTATCCAATCTACCCTCAGTTCTTCGATCTCTAAACACGGTAATCTTCGAATCCTTTCCTCCAAACAGGAAGAAACTTTCGGTATCAAAATGTTTCCGCATTCGAGCGAAATGTTTGCAATGGACTGAACTTGTAACCGGTAGCTTAATCCTGTCCAATTTCTATCCTTCTTTTAAATTCGATCGCAACCAATTCCTTGTCTATCTTTCTTCCTTCCTGTACCTCTTTTTACATACCAATAGTGTTACGTCTCGGTCTAACATTTGCAATACTATTTACCGGAGACTTTAAATAATTATTGCATACATATTTTTTAATTAAATCACAATTGGTAAACGGGTGACTACAGTCGCTCGACACAAAGCGACCATTCAAAGGAAATTGTTGCAAATAAAATTTATCCTTTATATTTTATTCATCCTTTATATTACTATCCTTTATATTTTGATTAAAACTCAGTTTTAAATTTAATTCTAATCGCAATTTATGTAGCCAAGGCTATTAAGTTATATATATAATGTTTTGATTTTCTTTATTTGTTTTAACATTGAAGCGCTAATTGGGGCACCCGTTAGAAAAATTATAGGTTAAGGGGTTAATAAGAAATTGGAAGCAGAAATTATTCTTCCTGTTTTCTAAATTTTGTTAACACTAGAACTAACAAAGTTAAAGCTAGGAACACGAATTTTTAAATAAAACCGATTTACGCATTCAAAAATAATATTTAAAGGAACAATATGAAACAAAAGGAATTCAAATAACGTAAAGCATAAAATAACATTTAAATTTAAATTGCATTCATCAGATTTCAGACTCTGCAAAAAATACGTGTACGAAAATGAAAAAATTTTTGTTAAACCTATAAAATATGTAAAATTTACAAATTGAGGTATCATCTTTGATCGCCCGTGGGGAAAACTGATTCGTGAAATTTCCATGAAAATCCGCAGTCAAATTATAAAGTAACTCAGCTCACTTTGTCGCTTCAGGACGATAGATATGTAATTTATCGAACGTTCCGTGTGTCCGAGCCCCGTGCAATCGCGTGGCCGGGCTAAAAACAGTTTCGAAAGAACGAATTTCGAATTTCGCGAGCACACGACGGTGAATCTTTCAGCAGACGAAAGACAAACACACTTCGCGATCTATTTGTTCTGCAGCCTGGGCATTCCGGTGTGTACGGCGCAATCTGAAGCTCGGCTGCGGATGATAAACGGCCGCACGAAGAGAGACACATTGCTATCACGATAGAATGCTCAACGGAAATTGAAATTTTGACGGGACATAGGCGCACCGGCAGAAAGGGCCGGACTCTCTCTGTACGAGGCAGACGTTGCACGCGTATGGGAAGATCGTACGTCATGTTCCGATGTTACGTCTCGAACACGTCCTATGCCAATAACTTATTCCCAATGATGCGTATCGCGTATCTTTACCCAGGCCACATCGAACCGATTTATGCTACTGACAATATCGGAATTTACTAGTCGAAGGATAGTGAACGGAGAGAACGGATGAGTGGTACGGCACGGCGTGAAGAGCCAGGAAGAAGAAACACAGAGTCGGAACCGAGAGGGAACGAGGTGGCGGGCAAAATTGTGTGTCAAAAGGTACGGTACATACGAAACTTGATGGACACTAATGAAAAGAGTTTCAGAAGCGATACAGCCAGGTTTTAATGAGATTTTGTACGTTGATAGATCGGGTTACCAGGGGAGGAACAAAAATATAGGGTGGTTGTAGATTAGGGTCCATAATCAGAAGATATACTCATTCAGGGGAGGAAAAAATGTTAAGTTAATTTAAGCAAAATTAATCATTCGATTATGAATTCTTTTTTAAGATCAGTGTGTATAAAAATATGGACTTAACCCTCTATGAGCCACTTACTAATGTATCGACATTTTGTTAAATAATTTAAGTTTTTTTCATATGATGGCTCTACGTCTTAATTATACTGTATAGTGTTTTTGGGATAACCAATAACAATATTAATGACGATTGGCAGCACTTTCAGAAGTATCAAAGTAAATGATACAATCAAAGTAAAGTCATGGTGATGTCAAAGTAAATAATCTCAAAGTCTTGATAAAATAACAATAGATAATTTACTAGTTCAGTTTCGAATTATAAGAACTTTCATTAACGTTAATTACTGATTCTCGAATTGTAAATAACAACTATTATTCTTAGGACTGTAAGAATGGTAGATTAGAAAACTATTAATATAGCCATGCCCAGAATGACGATAACAGAAGTTACCGAGGATATTAATCCTTAGCATTCGAGTGGTGCCTTCGGAGCACCATATGCAATTAACTACAATATTTTAAAATATAAAATTTAAGTCTTATTTATAATAGAACATAGCAAATTAACGAAAGAAATAAAAGTAAACCGATTATAAATATTTGTAGCTGTTTTATCTTAAATTAAAACAATTAAATTTTTAAAGTTTCATTCGAAAGAAGTCTACATTTAATCATATCCAAAAATGCTTCGAGGGCAAAGGGTTAAAATTTAATCCTTTTATTCTTTGCTTTAATTAATCTTATTCGCAAAATTTATGACACATATTTCCTTCGTTTGGATTCTTATACCCCAATATTTATGCTCAGGTATGGTCTAAGCTTTAAAAATTCGATATTCGAGGGAAAGAAAGGATAAATGGGCGGGAAAAGAGGAAAATTTTTAAGAGTAATACCGTAACATAAACGCAGAAGAAATCGGCGGTGGAAAAAGTCGAGAAGAGATAGAGGTTAGGAGAAGCGACACAAAAAACGGGAAAAGATGTCAGGAAAAGTGACAGAAATAAATAGTGAAAAAAGAAACACAGACAACACGGCAAGAAGTGAGTGGCGAAGAGGATAAGGATTATGCGAGCGAGAAAAAAGTATGAAAAGGAAAAAATGGAGCAGGCTGAGAATTCAAACAGGAAGAAAGGAAAAGAGACAGGAATGAAAGGTCTCGCTTCGGGGGGTAAGAAGAAAGATAGAATGTAGTGGAAAAGAACGAGAAGTACAAGGGGGATAAAATCGAAGACGAAACGACTAAGGAAGACGTGACGTAAAGGGCGAAACGGGGAAAGTTCTGAAAGTAAACATATAAGAAAAGAAAGCGAACGAGGGGAAACAAAAAAGGGATGAAGGGTGAAGAAAACATCGAATTCAGTAACCAACTTTCTTTCTAAAGACGGTACAGACTATTATTTTCGATGCAATTTGTGTCCTGTTAGTGTGAAAAAGGACATCAACGATATAATTAAAGATGAAATTCATTAATTTCAGATGTTCAGAAATGAAAAGGAAGATAATTGATAAAAATCAATTATTCTCTGAATATCAAACGAGCCACTGAATCGGACATCTGCGTTAATTACGCAACGATCATTAAAACATTCATGCATTCATATAGAACATCGTTCGCAGCATCTTTTCAATATTTTATACAATCGTGACATGTATAATTACATAAAATTATATACGCGTGGAAACTCATTACCGAATGAAGCTTGTTGGGGAAACGTTAAATTTCGCGATTTTATAGGCGGGGCCAGAACGTAATTAAGCTACTCAATCAAAATTCCTGATGTCAAAACGCAAACCCTCGCAATTAAACGTATCTTTAACTACGAGCCGAAAATATTTACTCGTATACCGGCTGGTAATCGAGCTTTGCAAAAAAAATGTTCACAAGTATTTAAACATCTGAAATCAGATTTTTCAAATGTCAATAGTTTAAATATAATTTTAACCAGTTTTATTCCATTCTTGTTCCATAAATTTGAAACTATCGCATTAAACATTCAGGGATGAAAAGGTTTTTATAAATACTGTTGAAATATCACATTGGAGTACTAATTAAAAAAAAGAAAGAAAATAACTTAGTATCTTTAACACTAAGCGTTAATGAAGAGGATACAGAATAGATGCCATTTGACTGACTAATTTTTTACTGCATTTGTCATTATCTTTTGACCCGGCTAGGACAGAATTTATATTTAATTTATAATTAAAGACTGGTAGGTAGGACAAATAAATTAAATTAAATAAAACATCTTAACAATATAAATCATCTCTACGTAATTAAAGTAATTTATCTTATACTTTTCTGTAATTCTTTAGTTAAAAAAAGAATAAAGCATAGCCTTCTCGCGTTCTAATTAAAAATGTACCTCCAGAAAATGTTTGTCGTGTACTGTACACGTTAAATGTTATATGATTTTAAATGCAATTATCGCAGTTTTAATGTGACCAGTCTTTTTGAAGTTAAATTAGTGTTTAAATTCAGTTCAATTCTAAACCACTTTTATAAAAAGCTGTGTTATTAATATCATCTTAAGTTAAAAAGGCCAATTATTAACACCCTACCGACAAAGGTTATTCATAAATGTGAGAGTAAAAAATGTTAACTTGCTGAGGTCAAAATATTTCCCAAAATTATATTAATAATTTGTTAATATCGCATATGAGTATGTTCTATGAAATCAATAATCAGTCTAATGCGCTTATGGCTATTAGTGAATTAATTAACGGAACAATGGCGTGATTGAATTCATCGAACGATTATTCGTCGTTTGATCGAATCTGATACCGTAAAGATCGATCAACTGAGAACAACTGTCGCGGCAAATGCAATCGATGGAGCAGTTTCGTAACATCAACAAAGAAGACGTTGAATTTAAAGGAAAGAGGATCGTTCTACTCACTTTCTGTGAAAGAGTACACCGCCTTGAAACCTTTGGAGTGGCGAGACGACGTGATGCTATGAAATTCCAAGGAAAGCCGTGGTCCGTTACTCATGATAGGCCGTGACGGCTTCTCACCGCAGAAAGAATCTATTTTCTCCTTTTTCCTGTCTATGTGCACGTACGCCACTAACGAGTCCACGCCTTCGCACCTGAAATTGTGAAAAAATGAAAGAACAAAAAAAAAAAAGACGAAAGAGAAAGGAAAGTAGAGAAAACTTCAGAAGTGTCAACGACGTTCTTGTCGCGTCTCGCTCCGCTGAGCAAGAAGGGTGGCACGCGAGAAAATTCCTTTAAACGCAAAGTAACTCGGCCTGGTTTCATAAGCGAAAAACGTTTCACTTTTTCCGCGGGGGTTAATTGGAAACACAACCATGCGAATTCGACGTTTCCATTGACTATTTTAATGTTACAAACCGACTAGTCGAAATGCTTCTCTTCGAGTCTATCTTAAAAAATTGCTCGTGCCAAAATCTATGTTAATTTGATTCAAGATAAAGAGTTATTGTGTAATGATTTTCCTTCATTTATTTCAATTTTAACTTTATTTGCAATTTAAAAATAAGAGTACATTGAACGACGGTGGTTATAGTATTATTAACAAGGAGATTGAATTATAATTCATTTTAGATTCCTTTTCTTTCTCATTTTCTGTACTATAAATTATTTCTTCAGATATCTCCAGCACAAGAAATATTGTACTAAAAAATTATTAAAGAATTCCCTTTAACTACAATGTTAAGTACATAAATACTTGGTGTTATTTTTAATGGTATCATTAATTAAATTTAAAAAAATGTATAGCGATAATTGAATAATTTAATCCTTAAGATAAATGATTCTGAATTTTATTATTATATAAATAGTTAAATTTAGATAAAATTGTACTAGCATGTCTGAAATATCTAACTTCTTTTTTATGGAGTTTATTTTTTATTTCGCGACCTTTTTCACTGCATTAATTCAAATTGCTTAAATTTCAAAATCAATTTTTCCACCAGTTCTTATAAAATGTGCATATTCATATTCACGAAATAACAAAACATCGCGGGACAGTTTCGTGATAGGGATACGTTTCTTTTTCAACAAGAGTTTACTCACTCGCCCCTGTATTCGATTTGCAAGCAAATAACTATGTTGCGTGCCAGAAATGTAAATTTTATTTTAAATAAATGGATACATGGTATTTTAAAGTTAGATCTCGTTTGAATGCAAAAATATAGATTTTTAAAAATGTTTTTCAGACGAATTCAAATGTAACGTGTTGTTTCAAATTTCACGTTGAAATTAACTTTGCATAAATGAAATGAAAACTTTAGGTACTAAAATCATTCTAAAATCAATTGATAATCATTGTATCAGATTCTCCTTTATAAATTATTAGACGATTATTAATTGATTATATACTAATGCTATATTAATTATATGCATCATACGAACAGTATTATTCAAACTATCAAAACTGCATCGATCATATTTTACACCCTCAATTTTCCCTTTCTCACATAAATGTGTAATCACTATCAACGCTTTTACGTATTAATCATGTGTACACTGACTGAGGCTAATTAACTTGATTTTCATTACTTTCGATCGCTAGAATTCCAAATTTTAATTAGATCCTTGATTATCGGTATCCCAAAGCTTGGCAATGGGTTTTACTATTTGTGGGGGTGGTATTTTGAAAATTAGAAACGTGTAAATAGCCTGTATTATTAGTATGAAAAACGAGAACTCTTTATAATTTGAATTATTTTACATGTTCAGAAGAAATGGCAAAATACTGTTAGAGGTACTTATATTTCTAAATTTCAGACATACTATAGTACTTGCCTAATCATATTATAGTTTATTTGTTATAGTATGTTAAAGTGAGTCGAAAATCTTTGAATTTATAATAAAGGTTTAGTATATTACCTCAAAATCACATAATTATTTCAATTAACATATCTTGATAATCAAAGTAACGTAATATATGCTGCCACGTGTTATTCACAATTCACAAAAAGCAATTACGTGTAATTTAGCAATTAACCCTTTCCATACTGCGGGGTGACTCATATAATCGCCATGAAATGTCGTTTCATTTCAAAATAATAAGTACATAACAAAAATTTTAAAGAAATCTTGGTAGTTGAAAATACTTAATTACAGAAAAAGATTTACAAATAAAATCTAACGTATATACATAAAAAAATTACAATTAAAATTGTACAATTTAATATAAGAATTAATCGCTGAATTAGTCGCTGAATTTTTTAGATAGGCGCTTAATTGTGCTCGAGCAGGATCCAAAATGTATCGTTTCGTCGACACTTATCGCGCCAGTTACAGGTTCAGTTATTTGGCTCAAGTTCAAGCAAAACGGGAGAATAGATTTTGCCAAAGTTAAAGTTCAAATTTCTATTCACACGTAAGGAAGATGAAGATTTCAAGTTACGACGCGTTGAAGTTATGTACCGTAAGAAGCAGAAGTTTCTTGTCATTTTGTTTGCCAATTTCTGAGTAAGTGCTATATGAAACTTGACGTGTAGCAAGAACTTCGAGAACGATACGAGCATACCCGCTTTAATTGATGAAGTTCAATCTCTTTCCTTCTGTTTTTTCTGTTTTTTTTCCGGCTACAATTCGTGCGTGCCAAGAACTTTTGATTTCCAAGAGGAAATGGCCTCGCCATCGCGTCAGAACAAGTGTAAACAGGCGCAATATTTTAAAGTACTCCGGCAGGAGCTCAGTGTACAAATTGCTTTTCGATACGTTACCGAAACAGAACGGCGGTGTTGTTCGATCGATCTTTTTCATATGCATTCGAGTTCCATTCTGTGCCCCTCGTATATTCGCGCAAATAGACGAGCCTTCGCAAAACATGGAGGTCGCTTTAAGCGATCGATTCATAACGCAAAAATGATAAAACAAACATGAATTTTATATTTAGATTTATATTATGACCCCTTTTATTCGTTCCCTTTAATGATACTTATTTTTATCAGACAGCGATATTTTTATTCCATATACTTTCTTTTTAAAAACATCAATGATATTATTGTTTCAAGTATTTCATTTTATGAAAATATTTACAAAATTAGAAAATTGATCAAACACTTATTAAGAATACGTGATCTTTGATTTCAAATACTCTGTATTGAGTCCCTTTAAGTTATTTTAAGTTTTCAGAAATGTCATATTAATAAGATAAAAATGAATCATTTGCACCAATGGCTAAAATGGCTAAAGAAAACCGATTGTATTTATTATTACTTAATATGGCAGTGTCAGGAGTTTTTGACCCTTGGCACTTGAATGGCACCTCTGGGGCGACATACGTGATTAATCAGAATATTTTTAAACGTAGAATTTAAGAGTTATTTATATTAGAACGTAGCAAATTAATGAAATCAACGTAAATAGTCGATAATCATTTATAATTCTTTTCTTTCAAAATAGGGCTTTTGAATTTTGTAAGCTTTATTGGAAAATGTATTTAGACTTATTCGTATCCAAAAATCGTGGTAAGGTATTTTATACTGGGCACCAGTTTTATGTTAGGACAACTTGTATAGTCTGATATTTTATTATTACAAAAATGATCTAAAACTTCTACAACTCGAAATATAAACTTCTTTCAACTTAAATTATTCTTCAGATGTTTAGTACAAATTCAGAAGTCCAGTATTTCCAAATCAAAGTTCACTTCAACACATAAATCAATCGATCCAATAAAATCACTAATCACAATAATAATCTTCTCAGCAAACTTCGTCTTCCTTCGTATTTCCACAAGTTCAAACATTAGCCGTCTATTAAATTTCTTCTGCTCGAAAGCCCGATAAAACGAAACCCTTTTTCCTCTTCCTTATCGAGACTCGACTGTATTATGTTGCACAAGCCGTAAATTAGCCAAAGTGATTTCGCGATAAAATCGACAGGCTGGATCGTTGAGAGTTTAAATGAAACAGTCTGGCGATCGCATCGGAACAGGAAAAGCAAGGTTTCGGTCGGTATCCAGGAGGAACCGCTAATATTTTCTCTCGCAGCCGGGATCGTTGAACCGACCATAATAAGTACGAATGTTGCGCAATGCCGGCCGCCCGGCAAAAACGGCGATACAAAAGATGTATAAGTTCCTTTAGGGACGGAAAATTTATCATGCCGTTAGAAGGACCGCATTCGAAGATATATCATGTGGAACGAATTATTCACAGTTTTCTGCCCTTTTCAACGCCGCGATTTGTATACGCGTAATGAGCGTCGGGGGTGCATTAATTAGGAGCCTTAAATTCAAGATAACAACTTCTAGTTCCACGGATGATCAAGCTTATCTTTCTTCTTTTATTTTATACCTTTCTATCGATCGAAAAACTAAAATTAACTTTTTATTAAAATTCAGTAATTATTTCCTCGGTGTTCACATTTTTATACCAGAAATTTATGATTCCTTTCGTTTGAATTATTGATAAATACATTCGGCGAAATTTTAAACGATCAGCAATTTAATGTAGAAGTAAAAGCAACATTTTCAAATGCAAATTCATGTAATCTTTAGCTTTGACATAAAAGTATTAATTTCAACAGAAAAAATTTGATTAATATAAGAAAAATAACTACTTCTGATTGTATATTTGTTCCTAAATCAAAACTAAGGAAATCTATGTTTTAACAAAAGTACTGCACTAAATTCTAATAACGCTTGAAGGCAAAAATATTGTATTATTAACTTTCTCGTATTTTTCACTTAATTATTTAATTAAATTAAACTCGTTACCTCGAATAAAATGGCACGGCATTGAAAATAATTTGTCTGGACAATAGCTATTTAGAAAAAAAAAAAACTTGAAAAGGAAAAAGTATACAAAACGTAAAGTTAGTAAACATGTAAATCCAAATGGTTAACATATTATCGAAAGTTCGATCCATAATTCTCGCGTCTGGCAAACTTTTGATACAATTTATTCCCATCTCAAAATAACATCTCGCGGTGTTCGTGAAGGTCTTAGCCCGGGGAACCCCGTCGCACAAAGCAACCCCCCAAAAAAGGAAGAAAAGAGAAAGAAAAATAAACGAAGTAGAAGTTACCGTTCTGTCGCGTAGGTTTGACCCCTGACACGTCTGTTTCTTTCCGTCCGAATCGTTTCTCGCGCGACGTGTAACATATTCAATGGGAAAACTTTTCATCTCGTCGACAAAGGGCGCCGCACCTAAGGGACCATCGTCTATTTCCATTCGCTGCTGATTTTCGCCTCTCCGTTAGAAACACAGAAATCAAGATGCATTTTCCATTCGGCGCGGTCGGCGGCCGCCGCCGTCCTCCAATTTTATATTCAACGTCCATCCGCGACGCTAACTTCCGGCAACAACAGGAAGACGACGCCTCTGATATTTCTCAATCACGCATCGGACCCGCTGACGTTGAAATTCCTCGCTTTTCTACTTTCTTCTTCTCATTATCCGCTCGCTTCTTGCATCTCGTTTCTTCTCTTTTTTTTTTTCCAAAGCCAGAAATATTGCGCTCTCACCGCCGGACGTTCCGTTTAAGGGCCTTCGACCGAGAACTTCGTTTTAAAATTAATGGAGACCTCTTTTTTTCTTCGGACCACCCTTAAAAATTGCGAGGCGAACGAACCGCTCGAGTTTCGGAACTCGGGCAAAGGTTTGGAACCGGGACGATGGGATTATTTGATTTTCGAGATGAGTTTCCCGTACGGACTGTGCATTAGCGAATGGAAACGCTCGTACCCTTTGAAGTAGGTATAAACTTTTTAAGATGTACGATTGAATTGTTTTGTTTCGTTGCGGAATTTCTGTCCGCTTTTTAATCGTTTTTCTTATTTTTGCGGACGAGTTTTAAGACACCTGTTGTATTGGCTCATTCCGTAGGTAATTCGTTTAATTAAAGGATATTTATCGCTACTGTTTACAAGTTGTTCCCGTCTTAATTTTGTGTTTGCCTTATTTTGTGTTTAACTTTCGTATCTTAGTCCAAGGAATGAATCGAGTTCTCTTTGGACATTTTAGTACGAATTAAAAGATTCCTCGTTGAGATGACTCTGAAAGTTTCAAAGATAATAATTTGACAATATGCCCGATGATGATTTCTCACTTAAACTCTACAAATTCTTTCAAGTCTTTCTTCAAACGTATCCATACTATTGTAAATATTTAATAAATTCAATAGAATCTAGCACAAATAAAATTTAACGTTGTGTTTGAAGTAAATTTTGCAAAACTAACGTTTCTTCAACATTATTCACAGAAACGGCAAGAATTCAGCTCAACTTCGTTCATTATATTTTGTACTGCTTTGTAAATAATGTGGCAACTCATAATTCTTTGAGGGGACATTTTCACCCCCTTCCGTCTTCCGGAACCATTTCATTACCAAAACAAAAAGCAGTTTACCCACCAACGCTAATTGAGTAATAATTCTACACAAATTCCAATGTTTCTTTTTAAATCTTTTTCAACGTCGGCGCGACGAAAGGATTAAACGTATCGACAATTACCCGCGTAACGACCGCGGTTTTTCGGTTGAATATATTTCCGCGTCTCGTGTCGGCGTTGCGTTATTTTCTGGTTATCTGTTTCCATAATCTGACACTTTGCGGTGGCCCGTTAACAAGCGAGCGTACAATTTTCGTGCGGCCAGTCGCACGAACGAATCGGCATAAAGAATATTATTGCGTGCTCGTCGGTGTAACGTTATGCGCAGAAATAACCGTGCTCGTGCAGTCGTGTTCCAGGAATGAATGGCCGGTCGAGTGGCGCGGATGTTACGTGTGTGACGCCCGAGGAAAATTTCGACCAATCCACTCGGCTGATTGGAAGGAAACTGGCCAGGAAAATCAGATGTCGGTCGTTGGTTATCCCACGTAACTATTCACTGAAATCTCCTGCTGCATTCGAATGCGTTTCTCGCTGCGCGTACTGTGATATCGCGTGGAGCAACACAGCACTTGATGGAACATTCTTTTTTTCCTGAAAAATACTTTTTATCAAACGATTTTTGCCTTGTCTCGCATTCACGAATAACGAATAAACGTTAATAACTTTTCTTTTGATTTTCCCTTTAATTTAGGGAAAGGGTAGGTGGTTTTGAACAGTTTTAATCCCTAATCGTGTAGCATTGTTGCTCTGTGTTTCGACAACAGTTAATTTGCTATGACTGGGACGTCTAAGGGTTTTAGATTTACGTGTTAACAAATATACAGTCCAGAGATTTATTCGATATTTTTGTCTCTGGAGATGATACTTATTGCGTTCAAATAATAGGTGATGGGTCGAGATATTTTTCCTACAGACAGTGCACATCGGTGGTTGTGTTTGAGTTTGCAGTGACCGGTTCTGAGCCTGACCATGATTATCCTGTCGTTCCTCTTAATATTATTGCTGGGAATTGTTTCGTAGAAACTTCAAATCCATAATTCACCGAATCTCTGAATCTGCTCTCAAAAAACTTAACCAACAACACCCACTACTCTCTATGAAATGGAAAGCGAAACTTTCACCCGTTAACTATACCGGTAAGAATTACCCAATTTCCTTGTCTCTGCTGTATATAAGCCCAGATTTAATCTAATATGCTCGACTTAACTAACTATTGTCATAGATCCAACTAAACTTCGTTAACTGTCACCCTTAAGGAGATAGTTCAAATTTCGAACAGAGTTGCCGTTGTACGTGACTTTTGAGGGAAATTACCATCGAATGAAAAGCTTTTAGAGCAGGAGATTCAAGTTTATAAACTCATCGTGTAAATCAGAGAAATCATCGCGCGGGCGAATCTATTTCCACGGTTCCTCGCGTGAAATTACCATATGTCTTATTTACAGTTTTCCGAAATCCATTTTTCATGCGGGGAAATATTGCATCGTTCATTTTTATCCGACGAATCCTGTATCAAAACCCTGACTTCTGCTTTCTCAATTGAAGGATCGGAAACTTTGACCCATCTTATCCGTCCGCTGCCATTTTCTAAATCCTTCAGAATTGCGTTTCTTATTCCAAATCGAATTCGATTGATCGCAATCCCGATGCAGTTCTTGCTGATTTCCTCTACCGGCGCCATCGTTCAATTCAATAGACAATTTTCAATCAGCTGATAATTGAATTCCTTTTTATTTCAAACGAAACTATACGACTTGGAAAAGATCATTCTTTTTCATTGTTTTAGCTAATAATTCTTATTTATTTACTATCAAGTAAATAATAACTTGAAGAATTAAATGTAATTATGCAAGCATAATTATCCAAGTTGAATTTAGTCCAGTCAGATTTTATCATTTTTATTCGAGAATCTAGAAACTTTTTTGTTTATATTTTTGATAGAAAAGGTAATATTTTTTCACACTATAATCTCGAGTGACAATAAGTGAAGCAAATACAAGTTTCATGTTACAGGCAGAGAAATTTTTCATAATTTCAAACCTACCGAAGAGGTCACGTTCGTATCATAAATTCAATCCTTATCACCGTCTATAATACTTCTTTTCAAAGAACGTATCATGGGTCACCTGTTACCTTACCCTCCTACCAAATTCCACGTCCATTAATCATCGAATTGAAAAGTATTTCAAAGTCTTTCATATTAAATACACCATGAAACGACATCCGACAAACAGCTTTAACACAATTTGTTAGGTTTAAATTTCCATCTCGTTAGTGCAGTGAAAAAATTATTAAAAATTATATTTCTTTTTTCGTCCCATCGAAGTAACACTTTATAAAATTAATATAATGTAATATTATATTATATAAAAAAATTTGTGAGAGGGGCGGGGGGATGTAGGTAGCCAAAGGGGTGCAAAACATTCCAAGTTTGATACATAAGAAAAAGGGTTGAATATTATCATATTTACATTTAAAATTTAACTAATTATTGTAATTATATCTTGTTACATACAATATTAATTTATTATAATTTTTATTATTATCATAACAGTACTATTATTTACCATATTTCATTATTCTTTCTATATTAGCACGAGTTCGAATCTCTTGAAAAACTTGTATAAAAATTCAAACCACGATATTCGTTCTGGTAGTGCATAATTTATCAATTAACAAATGTAAGACATTTTAAGCCCTGAATTTACGATAGAAATTACACGAGTACGCAGAGATTCAGAAAGAGTGATATCAGGGCGAATATAAATTGTTCCACGATCGATCCACGGGGTCTATTTTAGTTATTTACCTGTCCGTGCGCTGGGTACACGATGCTGTTACGTATGATTATCTCGATTTTCCTGAAACGTAGCAGGAACAATTACGGCGACCAGAGAAACGTTACTCGAGCGACCGCACGATGAAACGTGCCAGCGGTAATTAAACAGCGTTTAAGGTCAGGTACGTGGAAAATGAACGAGGGGATGACCAATCGCAGTTGCCGTGTTGTCAGGAAAGCGTTGAGTTATATGGAGATTCTGCACATTCCGTGGTCAAATCAAGTATTCCCTTCTTGATTAACGTTATCGCTTATAAAACCTTATGTCGCTCGTTAATATTTTGACAGTCGATGCTTGTCATTTTGAAATATAATTTTTTGTCACTTTTTAGTTCATTTCCATTCATCATATTATCTATTTTATGGTCTATATTATTTCTAAAAATAATCTTTCTGGTAATCTCCTTTTTATCATTTCCTTTTCTTTACTTTATTAAACATTTTCTAATGTAACATTTGTTATTACAATTCTAATTGTTCAATGATTCTTACATCATCACAAAGTGACAAAAATATTCTTCTTTCACGACCACCCCAGTGGTAATATCTTTCGTTCAAAAAATGTCTTGTTTCACTATGGTAATACTGTGGCACCCCATACTGTCGAAAAATTACATTTCTTTCGATTCTCCGAAGAAAATGTTCCAATACTAGAGACAATATGTTACATATGTAATACAATGTAGATAGAGAATATGCAAAGTCAATTTTCTCGAAACCGAAGCCATATATGAACAAATTTTTATGCATAAAAGAAAAGATAATTCATATATTAGGATCCAACCTAGATAGAGTGGTGGTCCAATCTAGGCGGCGGTCCAAATTCGGCGACTCTCCCCTATATAAAAGTATAACTTTTCCAAAAAGAAACTTTTATTCAATTAAGGTAGTAAGATAATCCTCTTTTAATGTCATATCAAACTATGAGATTCATTTTCTAACAATTCGCTATTCTTTAAAGAAACTTTTCAAATTAACGCACAATCTAATAAGATTATATTATTAATCAAATGTCATGTTGCTAATAATTATTTACATATGGAGTTGATACGGCGTTAAAATTATGTGATGGAAGTAAAAAGAAAATTGATTAAATTGTTATTCCGTAGTGCTTTAACCCTTTTAATATTGCCAGGTATTTAATATACCATTTTTCAACAATACTACCCCTAAGTAAGTATAGGTATATCCATTAGGTAAATAACTTTGAATATATTTCTCGAGTACAATTTTACCCCAAATGTACACAATTTAAATACTCCAATAGTTGATAATCTTTTATAAATTTTGTATTCTATGATCTGAAAGGTAGAGTACTCTATTAATACGTCGCCTCGCAGCGTTTAATTGGAAATTCCTCCAATCAAAATAAAGTGAATCGATTACATTACTTATATTGTATGGTAGATTTGATTTCAATCTGTTTTAAAAAGGATAATTAAAAATTACACTAAAATTATTATCGAAGTAATCACGTACCTATCTCAGCCCCTAGATGGTTATTACTAAACAATAATTAAAAATAATTACGGCAAAAGAGAATACTTTTTTATTTCATTTTATGTTATGGTAATCAAAAATAAAAATTAGTTATTTTTAAAAGAATGCTGCATTAGGAAAGTTAATTCCTCATGCTGCTAGATCCGTTCCATTTATTTATAAAAAGCACGATTCATTTTTGTGTGTCACTGTTTAAAGTCCAAAAATGGCCCGAAACAACGAAGTTTATCCTTTTTGAAATTCAAACAACAGCTTCGCAAATTCGTTTTTATCCGCAAATCGAATCTTGATTCTTTATATTTCGCCGAAACGAATTGATACATCCGATATCTTCCCATCGAGCGGCAACATTAAATGAAATGTATAATGGAACGGCGCGATTTATCGTTAAAACAACCGTATCAACATCGAATCAGTGTTGTACACCGGCGTCTATTTACATTCTTTAATTACGTGCCGCTGAAATTTCCGTACGATTAAAACTCGCATCGAACTACAATACCCGTACTGGAGAACGGGCGTGCAGAGATTTGCTTGCCTCTAAAATCGCGAAAATACATTCGTCCGGTCAATTTTTCCACAATTTGATTATCTCACGATCAAATCTCGTTGCGTTCCCGCGTCGCGAACAGGATTAAACATTAAAACAATAAACAATCCAATTCCACATTTGCAGCGCACTCATCAATCCTCTAGTATTTTTATTATCCTTTTGAAATCAAAATGTTCGCTTGAATATTCTTTCATTGAGATATTTGTTATAATTTAATTCTTGATTGGTAATATTGTTTCACCTCGAATTAAACTGCGAATCTTCAATTCAAAGTAATATTGTAATTCATCGATTTCATTTTCGTATTCACATTATGTTTACATTCTTTGTATAAGTTCCGCTGTCTGCTTATTATTCTTTTATTTGCAAAAATAGTAGTTTTGTATAAATTTATAATTCTTTAGTTCAGAATCGATCTCATGTGTTTTCTTAAATTTGACCCAGTATGCCGAATATGTAATAATATAAAAGCACATCAATCAAGGTTTAATTATAATAAATTTAATGTTTCTTTTTTGTTTTTTGTTTGATTAGTTATATTTAATATTCGGTGGGAAAGCTTATTACTATCAATAGAGTGTATCTTTTTTCTATTAAAATTAATTAGAAAACCAACTCGCAATAGTACCAGACAATTTAATAACTTTAAATATCTTCCTTTTCCCAGAACATTCCGAGATATAATTTTGTACAGTTACTGTTCTTGGTATTTTTCTTTCATAACTTGGACGAAATCGATACCCCAGAAGTTTTGTATTCTTCGTGTGAAAAAAGAATTTAAACAATTTAAAGCATTAATGATTCTTATTTAGAATAAAATTATGATTCATTAAAATATACTATAATTGAAATTTTCTAAGGTTGACGAATTTAAATGCACCTTTTCTAGATTTCTATTATAAGAAGTACGAATCAGTGCTATTTTAAAAATATATAAAGTATAATAAAAAAGAAAACTTTTCATAACTCCTTTTTGTTAATAAACCAACTGTGGTAATAGTATAATTGCATATTGCTGAGAACTGAGAATTCCGTTTATTTATCTGAGATTATTTCAAGTGGGGAAGAAAGGAAAGGGAAGAAAAAGAATACTGTCACGAAATCCTTGTGCACGCGACACAAATAATCGTTTCAGAGACAGTGCATACGTGCACACATGAAATTGATCGCAACTGTCGGTTCCCGTGCTTTTCACAAGGACAAGCAGCATTCCGATCGGGAAACGTCCGATTCTCGTCGTCGGACAACGGCAACGAACCGGTCGATCAATCGGCGCACTAATACTGGAATTTCGGGGCGCACCACTCTCGATGCACTCCGTGCAAATTGCATTTGAAGGCACGCGAAGCAGAACTCAGGATCGCGGTTGCCTAAATTCTCTACGCTGTCTTTTGATTGCGCACCGAACACCCGAGAATAGATTACCCCCCCGGGCTCGTTTCAGTTCTTTTCTCCTATTATCCGCGCGATGCCCGAAAATTAACGTTCAACAGAGCCCGCGGCGATTGTTCGCGATTCAGTTGATCGTTTCTGTCGGCCCGGAAAGAATCGAACGATTCGGATTTTTTCCCCCGCTCGAAGGTTATCGAACTCTCGACGGATTCCCTGCTACTCTTGAGTTCCGGTATTTGAAAATTTCACTGCTCGTTAAGCGATTTAATCTCCAGAAGAGGTAGTGGAACGCGGAAGAGGATGATTTTATATGTTCGAGCTAGTTGGACGATCGAAGGATGTCGAACTTGTTGCCCTTGAGTTTTGGTGCTCGAAAATTTTATTGCCCGTTGAACGATTTAATATTGTACGATATATGGTGTTCTATGGGAAGCGGTACAACCCCAAAATGGAATTATTAGACGTATTTCACCCACTGGATTTCCAATTAGGGTTGCTAACCGTGCTATAATATACAGAGTAGATGAAAATTCGTGGTGTAGATGGGATCAGAGAGAACACGATTTCAAATAAGAGAAATATCAATAATCAAAAGCTTTGTTTTCGAGAAGAATTCATTTGAAAATTCTTCAAAGTATTTGTAGGAAGATTTACTTGTGTTTTTTTCGATATTTAGAATTTGGAGATAATGTACTATGTTTGAAAAGAAATTTTGAAATCTTATGCAGGGGACGTGCCTATTTTAATTTAAAAATAATTAAAAGTATAATTAATGTAATTGTAGAGAGAACTAATAACTCAACACTTTGACTGCCTCGTTGTAGCTACTAAAAATTCCATTTAATAGTAATTTTATTTTTGATAAATTTTATATTCTATTTACACAATGTTCTGTTATTTTTATTATCTATAATTTTTTATATTTAAGGGGAATATTTTCTACCAAGAAAATAGGAAATTATTAATTTAAATTAAACAGGAAATTGTTTGTTGAAACAAAACTCATTCCATGATTTCGATTTATTTTTAAAACGTAAAATCACCCCTTTTCCAATTTTGATCATTTTGCATGTATTAATATCGTGTGAGCATCTATAGCTATTAATAATATTTTTTAACGTTGAATATAATGTTGATATAAATTAAAACACAATGCTAAATATTAATAATATTATTATAAATAATATAACTGTAATATTCAATAAATTTTCCTGCACCCTCTGCAGGAAATGTAAATAAATAAATTGCGTAAAAACATAATTTAATAGGCAGAAATATTCAGAATAAAATTATAATAAATTGTCATAATGGAAATAGTACCAAAACCAAGTACATTGTCATAAAGATAATTGGTTCAACTTTCTTTTTTACTTATCCAACAATTTGCACGGTTCTTTCGCAATATTAAAACATTTCCATTTAATGTAAGCACGTCCTGGCGATATTACACCTACGTTAAGCGACAAAATAAATGTACTCTTCCTGCGTGACCCGACCACTCAGCATTAAAATTAACCGTGAGACGATTGTAAAACGAGATTCTCAATTATTTCGATAGTTTTACGGCAACAAAGCGATTAAAAAAAAATAATGTTTACACGATGTTTAACTTCAACGGATATAAAAAATTGCCTCAATAAAGACCACAGTAACATTTCCTTCTCGTTTTTGTTCTTTTTAATTAAAGTTGCGCGCAGAATATCGGGAAACTATTTCCGAAAACGTAAACAGAAGTTGTACGATGTTTTTTTTACCGATTGTGCTTCGTAACTTTATTTCAGTTTCACTCGTTTCACCCGGGGAACGCGGGATCAGCGTTCGTTTAACTAATTAATTCTATACGTTTAATTTTAAGACAGAGTTTCATTAACTTTTCAGCTCGATTCGCTTTTATTTCCTTATAGTTTTATTTAAACTTCTTTTTAAGGCTTCATCCGGCGAAAATTGTTGAATTTTTCAATGAAACTTTATATCATTCCAAGAAACTTTATATCATACGAATTTTTTATTTTTTGTATTACTCGAACGATCTCGTTTTTTGTTAAATTTTCCTGTTTTATTAAAAAGCGTGAAATATTCGAACTTCTGTTATTGATTTTTAACAGCGACGTTACAATTTTATATAAAATCTCAATAATTTCAAAACTTTAAACTTATGACCCTTTTTTTTTTACATTGATTCAATATTTTAATCTTATTTTGCGACGAAATATTGAACTTTGGCGATACCATGTACGCCCACGCCCAGGAATTTGTAGACCCTTCTGTTTTATTTGGACGAAATGAATTTTTTAATATATCTGCTGTCATTTTATTAATATCGTTGGATTTATTCATTAAATTAATAGTATAGAAATATATTTTTATGATTGGAATTGAAATTATACCGAAAAATATGGCTAGTATGAACGATTTTGTTTCCTTCTGTACAAAGTTTAATTATTTTAGTTTCCATGTTCTATGTAAAAATGATCGAAAGAATGGCTAAACCCAATTAAGCATTTAATTATAAGACATTAAGTCTTTTTACATTATTAAATATATTCCCTCCACTTTATTTCAGCTTTAAAAATTCCTACGTTTTAACTCTTTCGCTCGTTCCATCAATTAAAATTTGTCACTGATGATTGAAGGATGTACCGTCAAAGTGAATTGAGCTACTTGTCGAGCATTGAGGCGTTCTTCGACGTTCGGATCTTCTAATTAATCAATCGCCGTCAGGATTCTTTTAATCCGTCATTATGAACAGTGCAGTGATTGAAATTAATTATTTAATCACTGTGAAAATGTAGAGACGAAGGATTAATTTCGTGCTTCCTTGCCTCAATACCCTTTAATCTAACGCAAATTTCAATATCGAGACTTTCTCGAAATTCTTAAATTGTTTAACGTTCAGATTTTGTTCGGTACATCTTTTAGGTCGGTAGAGAAAATTTTCGTTTAGTTTCGCAGGTTTTTCCGTGTCTCCTTACATTATAAGCCAGAGAAATGATTTCTCTACGGGGACAAGACGGAAGTGAAACGTAGGATGTTTGAAAAGTGAAGATTTTAGGAATACGAATGTTGGTAGAGCCAAGTGGTGGTTATGAGTGTTTGCACAACGGGGTGAGTCCCCTTAAGGGTGAACAGTGTGTTGAAGTTGGAAGGAGATTTTAGAGAGACTTTTTTTGGGGGGACATTTCATTATGTATAATACATCCTGTTTATTTAACGACGCGTACTTGAGATTCTTAAAGATTTCTTCAAAACTTGTTTACTATCCGAAATTAAATCACACGTCCTAGAACCAGAGAGCTATCGAGCTTGAATCATCGTAATTAGACATTCTTACTAACTCTTTAACGTAGAATCACGTCTTGGTTACGTTCTACTTTTCTTTTATCTCACTGCAAACACTGATGTCTTTAACACTTTGACTACCACGTCACCAACATATGGGTGACACTTGAATTTCCATTAGAAATTATCGTCCATATTATTAGGAATTCTTTCAACTATTTGCTTGGAAATGTTTCCATTAGATATTTAAAATTTTATTAAGTTAAGAAATCATTCTGTATTATAATTCATACTTCATCCCTTATTTATTTCGTTTGCTATTATATTTCCAATTTAAAAGAAAGTATAGATTAGTGTTAATTATAAAATCCAGGCAAATTCAATAATTTACAGAATTATTGAATTATTGCTTAGTTTGTTATATATTTATTCATCCTTGATTATAGTTTTGGAAAATAAACAGCATTCTTTGATCATGTCGAAATTGTTAATTCATGTGTTGATTGGAAACCGAAACGATTGTAATCTGAATAGTAGGAATTACATACGGCAATTTAAGTTATATTGGGTTATCCAACAAGAAAATCGTATAATTTGAGGTTGTAATTCGAGGTTGGGAAACACCGCCTTAGAGCCTTATTGCAATTTAGAAACGTTAATAACAAAGATATTTCACTATTTCTCTTCGTGAACGTGGAAAATTCGGGCTGTAGAAGGTTAAAAATACCTTGCACACTTGTTCGTCTTTCGTTTAGAAAATGTACTTTCAAGAGAGTACACGAAACGCGACAAGAACGTGTAGAACTTACAAACATTGTTTGCACCAGAACATGGCGAATGAATGAAAATTAAATTAAAATGAACAAATCGTAATTATTTTCCTTTTAAAATAAAGCTTCTGGAAAGCTTTATATAAAAGTATAATAGATCAGCCTCGAGCGTGTCAAAAAATGCAGAAAGGACGGAATTGATCAACCAAGATACAAATAAAATTACAAACTTTAGAAATGAGAGGGCGAAGAATAAACAGAGAACGTAGACTTACTCGTTGGCACCGTTCGACGTGTGGTACAAGTTCAAATCTTGAAACACCACTTGGACCCGTTCCTTGCCTCGTCCCTGGAATTCGTATGTACAGTGTGTCCTCGGTGGATAAGGATTCGGATATCCTGGCGACGTGACCACTCCTGTTTTCGTCAAGTCACTGTTGAACACCATGTCGCACAGTGATGCTGCAAGAAGAAGGACAATAAAGTTGAGGACGGACAATAAACAAACGTGGCGGACAGAAAAAGGAAGGTTAACAAGTATAATTAATTAAAGGACGACGAGAGAAAGGTGGTTAATTAAAGTGCGACGAAGATCGTCCTTATTAGAAAATTAACGATCATTGAAGACAGAGATGAATCGTTTGAATTATTTTTAATTCTCTTCAATATTCTTTCGAATATTTTTTACCCTTTTCTTTCTTTTCGTTGAATAAGAACGGCGGCGTTAATAAGCGAAAAAATCTTATGGTACTTGAGGGACAGCTATGCGAAGTAAAACGGATGAAGACAATTGTATGATATCATTGTGCACCTCTTTTTTTTTTCACTTTTTTTAATTTTCCTTTTTCTCTCTCTCTCGGTGCTCATTTTAATTCTCGCTTTTCTTGGATCATTAGCCTGGCCGCGTTTTAATCTCACTCTGGATGAAGCACCCTTTGTAGAGGGTTACCTCGTGAAGAAGCTTTCGTCGTGGATGAATCATGCATGACGCACCTAACACCCTAGCTTAAGGTGTTTTATAAATTATTAATGTAGCGGAAGATAGTGTTTAAGAGAAATTTATCTGACACTTAGAAGGGATGTGTACCAGGGAGATTTAAATATCGTTGGAAAACCTTTATGGAAGTAACTATAATCATATGCATAAAGGGTCTTTCAATAAGAGGTATTATTTTAAATTCTACGCCATGTTCGACCTGTCAAACGTGAAGCTGCGAATGTTTGATGTCTGTGAAACGAAAGGTGCACGTACTGAACCCCCCGTATTCGCGGAGGTGAGTTCCACAACCTTTCACAGATGCTAAGACCATGGATGAATTTGTGGCAAAAATTAATTAGATGCAGTTAAACATTGACGAAAATAAATAATAATAAAATGTAAAATTTAATCAAATATAGCTAGCAATAAAATATGAAAATTTTATTATTAGTAATTAATACTAAAACATTAAAATGTAAGTAATAGTAGCTATTAATAAAATATAGAAATATAATTAATGACTGGTAATAAAATTCCAAAATTTGACTAAACAATACAAGATGTTACATTAATTTTATGAATTTTCTATTTTTTAAAATGCGAAGTGTTTTGATGTATTTGTGTACATGTATATTTAAACTTTAAGCTATTTCTATAGATATTGGACTTTCTTAACTTAATTTTAGTTGGAGCATTCTTGTATACATTTCGTAGATTTGGATTATAACTGATCCAGCATTCGTCGTTGGATGGTTAAATGCAGAGTATTGATAACAATCTTTGGGTACAATTTATCTAAATACGAGATATTAAATGGAGTAGCAGAACTTGTAAAGTTTGAAATGTATAATGTATTATGCGTCTTTACTACAGTTATGCGAATATATACCCATCAAATTCATTTTCTTAGAAGAAATTTAAAAGCATACTTTATATATTTTGAACATTTTGTATTAAATGGCGTTATTTTAAACCGATCGTACCAAAACCTTAAAGTTAGATATACCACCGTTCTTAAGGGGACATACAATTAGGCGGCACAAAATTAGTCAATCTTAGAGGATTTTTAAAATAAGAAATAATTATAATAATTAATAAGGACTCAGAACGAAATATAAAATAATTTTCGCTAATAGAAAGAACGAAAAATTGATACAAAAACCATGTAAAACGTGATTTTCTACAAAAAGTAGAAACACTTTGCCTCTGTGATTCCGTTTTATCGCCTTAGACCTAATATACATTTTGTGCGGTCGGACATGTCGTAAGTGTATTGCACTTGTAATCCTGAGAGAATACCTGATTGAGATTCTGGCAGAGATAATCACGACAACCAGGAGGCCCAGCCGATGACTGACTGTCCGACCATGAATCTCGAGGTAAATCCAATTCAAATGAATCCGAAATTGACATGTCTATATCGATCTCTAAATGACATAATCCTAACAGTTGCATTCACGTGACAGAATAATCTTAACCTTAATATCTTCCATGCTGTAACAACAATTTGTGGTCTCGATATGCATACGTATACCATTTCCTGAATATTCAGCTAACATCCACAAACTCATAAATAATAATTCAAGTTGTTATTAGGCTGTAACGTAAGGGACACGTTTAGGATAAAAATACTCGAGTTTTCAATTTAAACTAATTAACTAATATTGGTGTTACTCAACACTTTCTTTAATTTTGTTTCTCTCAGTTATTCGATTATTAGCACCGGACGCGTTAAATCGAACGATTACTGCATTCAAAATCACATAAATATTTTTCAAACAGGGACGAGCTAGCGAAAGGGTTAAATACGGGCTAGAAATGTTAGGTCGCAGGTTGGAAGAGCTCGTGGCAGCGCCCCGGCGCTTGATTATTCACAGCACGGTTTTCACGCGTCGCGTGGCAGCCAACTAATTACGCAAACAGCCCAATGAGCCAGACGAACAATAAATTAATACTCTTTGTATCCGATAATTAACGCGATATCAATTAATTAGGAGCGGGGCTCGAGACTGAAACGATCCGTCTGTCGAAGCGCGCGGGTAAATCGGCGCGGAAACGTTCGGTCCTCTCGTCGATACGAACGAGGCTCGTTTCTTTCGCTTACAACGTGCCTCGAAAGCTCGCGATGAAGATGATCCTAGAACGAGGCAGCTCGGAATGTCACATTTGTACCGCGTTGTCGAGCTCGCGACCCTGCAAACAGTCGTCTGTTTATCCGCACGAAATTTACGAGTCACGGTGAAAATATATTTTCTAGGCTACATATGTACGTACCGTACGTATGTACTATACATGTACGCGTAGATACAAGAATGTATACGGGGATAAGTACATAGGGGATGTAGCCTGCGTAGAATGAGACTGAACTGTGACGTTAGAGGCGACCGTGTTTTATGAGCTGTTGAAACACACAGGGAATTGTGTTATTTTATATTATACGATGTTTTTAAGGGGTATATTTTATTTTCTTGAAATTTCTCGCACACTTTTGCGAAAATCGTTACGTTCCTGTTATATCCACCACAAATAATTTAACACTTTTCTTTATATTTCAATCTCTGTTTCGAAGTTTTATCGAGGAAGTCGGCAATTTTTCGTTTATATTTCTATTCTAAAAATTAAAGCAGCAGGTCCAAAGTTTGTCCATCACACCATTTATCTCTCGATAGAATAACACGTTGAATTTTGAATTTCTTAACGTTGAATTCCTTTTTATTCAAAATACATCCCTTCTCCATCACCGCCGGGCACGTTCTAATAATGTTAACATAGATTTTTTAATGTCATTTTGCGGAATCGCCTCAATGACCCTTGTCACGACTCCTTGGACTTGTGTAACACTATCATAAAACGTTCCTTTCATGGCCGGTTTGAGTTTTAGGAACAGGAAATGGTCGCACGGAGATAAACCCGACGAATACGGATTTATTGTTTCAATAGATGGCGTATTTAAAAAGTTCCATTATTTTGTGTAATAAAATATTTAGTAAAAGACAAATTAAATCGGTAAATGTTGTCGTAAACGAATCGAAGAAAATTGAAACATTATTTCACACCTGACAAGCCTGAACTATGTAAACTGCAATCAGAATTGAATTTAAAATAGGGTTTTAATCAAAATATAAATGAAAGGGGTCACATATGGTTAAGTTAACAATGTGAGGGACTAAGCAGAAATCACTTGTAATATGACAGCATTAATTTAAATGAAAGAACTTAAAAGGGGAGTTAAAAATTAGCTGCAAATGAATTTTATTCAAAAATTCTAAAAAGTAAGTAGATAATCCCATAAGAATTTAGAATCTTTTCTTTTTGAAACGAAACTTTTGGTGTGTAAAATGAAAAATTCTGACCGCCTAAAGGGTTAAGAATAAACTTAAGCAACACCGTGGTTAATTACAGAAACGACGTTATTCCATGGAACGACTTTACCGTCAAAAGAATATTCAAGGAAGTTCTTTGAAGTTACAAAAACAGAGACAAAAAATGGTGCACGATTCAATTTAAATTCTTAGCTCCCTCCAGGGTCCCTCGTTCCAGGGTTAATATATTCCTCGATGATATACTTTTCAATTTCGAATTCTTTATATCGCAACCCCTGTCTCTCGATTTCTCCTTCCCATTCGTCTGTTTCCCGTTTCAACATTGATGCCCTTCCGCGACGTAAGGTGCGCGTTCGTAAATCAACGGAAGAAAAATCACACTTTTTGAAGAAACGGTCGCGAGAAGGTTCTTTAATGCTTGAAAGCCCCGGGACACGATATGACAAGGATTTACTGCACGGAAACTGAAAAGGTGAAGTGATACCGTACGATGGTTCTCATGAATGTTCGGGGTATCGTGCTCGAGGATTATTAGCATATCAAAAATATCGTTCGCATTCGCGTTTGTTTCTCTCTGCACTGATTGAGACCGATACTTTGTCCTTTGAAACGACCCTGTATCCTCGACACTTTTAGTAACAACGTTACGCTCGAAGAATTTCTCAGCCTGGCTCGATCGATCGTCTTGCTTCAGAAATTCTGTTCAATTGCAATTGTGCCGGTGTAAACATTCATTTCTTCAACTTTAAAAAACGATAGAATACAAATGATTTGCTTGTTTTCTCAATTTCTGGGTGACCAGCGTTATTATTCATGAGCGCAAACACCACAACCTCGACTAAGCACCCTAATCTCGGTTCCTGTACCCTTCCTTAGTCACAATCCTTTCTCGATCGTTGTCCCTACCATTACTCATCCCTGAAAATACTGTTAGATTCCCTTGTTATAGTGTCAATTTAGAAACCTTACAAGAGCACTTAGAGTTCTAGATTCGTTGCGATTCCTTGCTAAGCGGTGGAATGAAATAAAATAAATTATTAATTGGTAGAAATATTCCATGAGCTTAAAAGTTGAAATAAATTCAATTTTTAATTTTAATTTTCTCAATAATAAATAGATTGAAAGAAAAAAAGTAGAATTTTCATAGAATATTTCTACCTTCAATATTTTTTAACAATTATTCGCTGTATGTACAAAGTTTAAAATTAATTTCACGACTGTGAAAGGTGAAATATTGTTACATTTTAAATTATCACGTTGCAAGTGGCAAGCGACGCTGTGCAAGATTAATTACTAAAAAATGGACCTTATTCGTCCCTCTTTATCGTAGCTTCCTGTCTTAAGCTAAGTCCTTTCTTCCCCTTTAAACCCCATTTCGAAACAAACGGGAATACCTTTGCGTTCATTAGGATTTGCTTACGGCACTGAGAACAGTGAGGATTAAAACGTTACATTATTTTATAGCTGATTTTAATGTGTGTAGTTAAAATATTAACTACAATATATATAGTTACCTGATTATTTCTAGATTGCTCGTTGTCAGTCACGGATAATGTCAACGTCAATTAAAAGTACGAATATAATTGAATCTTATTTACTTAACAGTAGAAATAATTGGAAAGACAGAAACAGGGTAAACGAAATTAAGTGATATTGAAAGTTTTCGTGGTAGTTTTCGATACCTTAATTCGCAAATGTTACATATTTTATGGATTTAAAAAAGATTCATTCCATTCTCGTATACGTATCATATATTTGTAGGATTGGGGGTGGGATCGGGGAATTTAATTAATAAAAATGCTTCACTGAATAATAATAATGATACATATTTAAAACTCTGAAACACTAAACGCTGTCTATTCGCTCTCTTACGCATGCTCTCTCACAAAAATCTGTCCACTCGCCCGAACACCCACTCTATATATTCCTCCACCCCCTTGCATTCATCTCGCTTGCACTCTGTCCCTCGCATTCATGGCTTGCATTCTTTGAAACGCATACTTTCCTATCGCTCGGTCCCAAACGCTCTTCGTTCACACTTTCGCAGTCACTCGAATTTTCCAAACGTATTGGCGCCGGTCCGTCGCAATATGACCCGGTCGTCGCACACACGCATCGCAAACCATTCATTCCCACATATTTTACATACTTTTTGTCTAGTCTCGTATTTTATAAATGAATAAAACTCCACAGTTGTATTATTAAACCTTTGCGCTCGAAGCATTTTTGGATACGGTTAAACCTAAATAAAGAAAAGAGTTACAAATGTTTACGATCTATTTACTTTCATTTCTTTCATTAATTTGCTATATTCTAATATAAATAATACTTAAATTTTACATTTAAAAATCACGTGTGTCGCTCCAGAAGCGCCACTCGAGCGCAGAGGGTTAATAATTGATTGGCTCTAACAATAATTCTCTTTGAGTCAGATTAATTCTTTTATAGCCTCTTATCTTAAATCAAGCGATTTCTTTTAACCGAACCTGTTTCCAAAATAAACAGGGATATTTTTTGGCGATCGTTCGTAAATTCTTTGATAACTGGGTTAGTAGCTTTGGCGGACTTGTCTGGCGATTACGATGCCGTTTCGCTTCGTTAGCGGCCAATTTCCGCGGAAATGGGGGATTATGTAAGCGAAAAACGGCCAATGCGACCACAACGGTCAACAAACGCGAGCGTTCTTGCTGTCGAGCAGTTCGTTAAAATGTACAATACAGCTCTGTCTAGAGAGGGAAGTTAATGAGCCGGTTTATATTTCGGCCCGAAAAAAAAAAAAATTAAAAAAAATAAAACGCAAGGAACGTTGGGCCACCGACGAGTGGCTCCTAATTAAATAATCGTAGTTTCGGCCATGATTCTTTTTTGTGATCCATGATTTTTTCTTTTTTATGTATTTTCGTTCGCTTTCGACGTTTCATCCAAAAGACCGCGAGGAATAGCTTCAGCATAGGACGAAACGAAAAATGTGCTTGCTCGAGCAAGCCAAAAGGTGAAAGAATGTTCATCAACGTGCCCTGTTTACCGCCTATTCATTATTGAAGTGTTCACCAGCCTTGGTGGACCTATCGACTTTTAAACACCGCGTATACGGGATGAGTTCGATTTGAAATAGAAAAAAATGATAAATTTTTCTACTTTCCTGTAAGGTGCCTCTTTATCTTTATAAGTGCAACGATTTATTTAAAAAATGTAAAATGTGTTAGGGAATCGATTCGTTTTTAGAAGATCAAAGGTAATTAATTTTCTTATGATATTTTAAGCTACAGTTTAATTTTAACCACTTTCCAGATAATAAACTGGATTAAGATATACTTATTTAATTAGAAATTTTGATAATTATCTAAACCTAAGTAAATAATGATCCATCTTCATTTTTATATATTTCATATCTTATTGCTTGATAAATTACACAAAATTCGCATCAACGAAGGGTGCTCTGTTCAAATAATAGAATTTTGGGTAATTTATTGCATAAAATAGGTTCTCATGCAGTTTCGTTTCGGATTGTATCCCCCAATACATTTATAACTTGTCATTAACAGATCACAGAGTGTCTTCTTTTTCCATCTTCGGAAGTAAGGGATACAATTAAGACGATCAAAGTTATTTGGACGTCATCTATATCTACGAGGAGCGAAGTAACGGGAAGTAGGAAAGATCGACGCTGCGGGGGAACGGGTAAACGTTTTAATTTGCATTCATGAGACGTCCTCTCAAAATTCTTAGAGTCACCAAGTATTCCAAGTACGTCTCTCTGGTTATATCCGACGGACGAATTCACTTATGACGATCGATGCGTCTACTTCGAAGAGTATGCCCGGTTAGCCTAACGTATTCTCTGCTAGCCGATCAGGATGGGAAATTTGAGCCGAGGACAAAGAGACGTTTAATATCGTACGGGGATAGATTATTGGACGTTTAGATGAAAATCGAGTTCTCTCCGTTTTCGAACTACCCTTTCTACGTCTTAAGGGAGTTAGCCTAAGTACACGGTGAAATGGATAATCACTTGAAGTATAATTACTTATCTGATAACACAATAAAATTCTATAAATGGATATCATCGATATCTAACGTTGGAAATGATCGAATTCCATTAAAATGTCGTTTAAATAAAAAAATTGAGGAATTTGATTAAATAATTTATCCCGCTATCAATGAAAATTTCAGTACGCATTATTTATCATAACGTTCAAGAAAATGGCTACCAATTGTATTACAATATTTAAGCTTTGCACAGTAAGAACAATGACGCCCCGTTCGTTCTCGTCAAATTAAATTTTCCCCCTCGTACAATGTTTTATAAACACTTTTCACAGTTTCGCAAACATTGCAAACTTCCATTCATCGAATTCCCTCATCCTGAATGAAAAAAAAAGAAAACATCGATAAAACCGAGTTGATAAATATTCCTCGGGTGACAGAAACGAGCGTAGATTTCCTCGTTGAAAGCTCGCTAGCGAACAGTCGGGAAAAAGCCCCTGCTAACCCTCCCGTACCCGCCGCCGCCGCCCACCCTCGACCCCGTGTTACAGGACAGGACAGCGAAATTTTCGGCTCGTATTTCCGTAGCTTTCACGGTTGACGAAAGAGCGGCGCGCTGGTTGAAATGTTCGCGCGTGAATAATGCAGAAATCCGCAAGAAAATATGAAGGTACATTACAGGGAAACGGAACAGGATATTCGGTCGGATATATCCAGGGTGGGCGAATCTGCTGAGCGGTACGCCTCTCTGGACATCGGTAGACGATACCGAGGTTCCAGGACAGTCTCGTTTGATATCTATACCGTAGTTACCGTTGGGAAGACTTACAGTCAAGACGGCGTTCAAATTAATTTCACCGAAGTTATACACCCCCCCCCCTCTCCCCCACCGTATGTTGTTACCGACCCTTTCCCAACGAATTATTAATAACGGCGGAACCGGCGCCTGCTGACTCTCAGTTCGGTCCTCGGCTAAATGCGCTGTTCAATTGGGAAATCCGCATTTGCGGTAAGGCGGGGATTGTCAACGAGTTTGCCCGCAAACCCCCCTTTCGCTCTTCGCGTGATGTACAGGCGCTACGTTTTCACACTGCGACCATCGACCGGACGACAGATTGCCTGTATATCGGGCGGCGGCTAGTGAAATGGGCGTGAAACTATTCCGACGTGTTTCGTTTTGGACGTGCAATTACCTCGGCGGACAAGAGTTTTCGAAATTACACGACCGAGCCCGCTCGACGCGACGGAATTCGCCGTGGCCTTTCAAACCTCCTTTTTAAAGCCGGCCGAGTTAAACGGGCCTTGGTTTACGGGGACGGGGACGGGAACGGAGGGGAGATTTGTATCGCGAAGTCGGAAGGGGTTCATCGCGGAACCGGCTGTGAACTGACTTCGGCGACGGTGTTTAAATTAAAACGGGAACCGGGGGCGCGATTGAATTTCGGGAAACAAGGGACGTCGCGTGGACGGTCGTATGAAAATGTTTTGGCGGACGGCGATTCGATTACGAGCGACGAGGGAGAGAATCGTGAAATTAATTTCGATCGGTGAATAATCCCTTGCGATTTAAGAATATCGCAGGGGATGGTGGAACATGGAAAGAAATTGGCAGAAAAATGAAAAAAAAAAAATAAAAGTTTGATGGTGATTCTGTCCAGGTGAATTGATACAGAGTTGTTTCATTAATTTAGTTAATTAAGCAGGAATAGTGGTATACACTGCTATTATTAATCTTTCGAGAAAAGAGAGCTTTTGTATAAATTAACATTAATTTATTTTTAATCAAACTGGAGTTTAATTTTACTGTCTGCTAAGAGTTAGATGGAATTTTGATCATTTGTATGATTTCTTTTTTATTAAAGGTATCTTTGAAATTGAAAAATGCTACCCTTAATATTTTCTTTGCAATCCCGACTGAATGCAATTTTTTAAAATATTACGTAATAAATTAATCCTAGCTTATAAATGAAAAAGGAAGGATTACATTCGATACGTAATGTAATAGTTTTACCGCGAAATTGCTTTTTAAAAACTGTTATATAAAATTCTATAAAAGAAGAATTCCAATTTATTTTTTGACGTTTCTTATATTTTAAAATCACAATAAAAAAAAATAAAATCAAAGATGCGAATAATTAATGCAATGCAAAAGATTACAAAGTTCACCTTAATTGAATCTGATAATTTTGTTTCGTTAATTGTACACGAACAAAGTATCTCGAATTTCGCACAGAATTCAAAAGTGGATATTGCATTTTACAAAATTAAATCGCTCATGTATATAATATTCTTTTAACAGAATATTAACAGAGAAAGATTTTAGATGATTCAGTCATTGATTGATGGTGAAAATTTAAAACGCATTGTATACTCCATTCACGTGCAAAAGATAGAAGAGCTTTTATACGTAGCAAATGTAATTATTTTACCTTACAAAGCGTCCATTGCCAGTAACAATATACAGGAAATTTAATCAAGCTTTTTCGTATCATTTTCTCTTTGTTTCGCCGAATATCCACTTTGTCGAATCAGTAATTTTTGCACTTCGATCAACTGCAGGTGATCATTTCCTGACAAATACAATTTCAGTATTATCTCGTAAAGATCAAAGTAATTAAGGAAGTGATGTAACGGTTACGTCATTCAACGAAAGTAATTTCTTTTTATCAAAATTGTCCAATTATATAACAGTATATTTTTACTTTAATATGCAGATAGGAATTGAATTTGCGTTTTCAGTGATTATTCAAACATCACCTTATAGCTTACTAAAACAATGAAACATAACGATTATTAAAATTATCAAAAGTATTATCAGAAAAATTGTGCAATTTTGTAATCCTATATATATCGTGAAATTATCTGCAATTCTTTAGAACCTTCTTTTTGAATAAGAGTTTTCGAAAAATTCAACCGAATACGATTTATATTATCATTTTTGTGGAAATATATTTAGCGTAAAATGAAACAATAATGTTTATAAAATCTGGGTGATTTTAGCGATAAGGTCCGATCAAGCATTTACTGATAATTCAACAAGCGAAGCAACAATTTCACCCCCCGTTGTCCAATATGTCCGCTGCTTTATCTCATGGTTTAAGGTGGTACACAATTTCCGATATAACACACTGATGAAGCTTGTGCCAGGCTTGTTTCATTGTGCTTCACGAATCCCCATTTTACGGTCTCTTGACTTAAACCGATTAACCACTGAACTCTCCATGTAATGGTATCTCATTTCATAAACGTTGGTAAGTGCACTTCAGAGTGTTCACCCTCTCTGTTCAGCCCATGTGAACAAGCAGTATCACCATGAAAAGCATAAACGTATACAGATTAAAATGTGGAACAACATGTGGCCAACATAAAGATTCTAGTTTAACGAAAGATTATAATCTGGGGGATTGCCATGCAATGGCAAACACATTAAACCCTTCGTCGTACTACGGGGTCACATAGGTCCTTTAATGAATGTTATAAATGGATTAGTGCATGTTAACATGTTTTGGGCATATTTAAGTACTTTCAAGATGAAAATGGAACGGTTAAACATGTTAATGCATAATAATATCCTTTAAAATTCATTTTAAAGGATATTATTAATTCCACATTTGATAATACATTCGTTGAAAGTTCTTGCACTTGATACTTTCGTTTCCAATATTTACGTTATTTTAACTTATCTACTGAGGAAATATTCAAAATAAAAAAAATTATTTATGATTGGTTAAATAAAATTGTTTCCCTCTTATTACATATTCGATTCCATCTTTATGCAAGCTGCACTATTACCAATTTCCAGCTTTTAATTAATAAGAACGTTTTGACTAGAAATTTACTTTAGAAGACAGCATCGAAGATTCATAAATCTTTTTTATTTAATAAATCATTGAAAAAAGTTAACATTAGTTGTGTCGTTAATGTTTTTTAAGAAAAAAAAAAGAAGAGTGAAAGGATAAGTAAAAGAGATAAGCGTTAAAATTTTCGTGAACTGCACATACGATTTTAATCTAGTTGCGAGACTGCATCGTTCCATTTTCCTCTTTTCTTTTATAGTATATTTTTTTTCCTTCTTCCTCTACATATATTTCAGGTTTATTGCGGGAGTAAATTGATGGCACGTTTAATGACGCGTTCTCCTTTCAAAGTTAGTTTTAATCTCGTTAGGAGATCGTAGTATGGTGCATGCTTTTTGTGTTCCCTTCCTTCTCTTTTTAGATATATAATACATGGTATCGTTTAAAGAAGTAGAACACGATGGCACGTTTAATGGTGTATTTTCATTTTGAATTTAAGCCTGGACTCGTTATGAAACCAGCTTTCGACGAAACGTATCTCGATTGTATTCTTAATAATATTTTTATTCGTTGAATTTGAATTTAATCTGACGAAACTCGCATTCAGTGCTTTTAATATTGCGATAGAATTTTATTACACGTTGAAAATTTATTAAAAATTGATTTTTACATTCAATATTTATGTTTTCATGATCAGTTACGAGTTTAGTCTCGTGTTAAATCAATAATACTATGAGTTATTAAAAATGCAATATTTCGTGCGTTTATAAATTTCTATAAGGTAATTTTTAAAAATTGGCAAGTTTTCAAAGTAATAGTATTTTGAAGTTTCCAAGTATCCAAAAATATAATATTATATTTAAAAATTTCTATGTTCCTATAAATAAAATATCTAAGATTTGTACGTACTAAACTGTATATTTAAAAGTTTTCAAGTTTTAAAAAAAAATAAACAATTGCCAAATTTCAGAAAATATAACACTTCGATATTTCTAAATCACTGAAAGTGGAATATCCAAAAATTTCAAAGTTAAAAATATAATATATCTTTCCTTCAATTATATTTAAAAAGAACTCATTTATATTTAAAAATTTACTGAATTACAAAAGATATGCGGCCATCATTATGCTAATAATAACATTTCAAATGTGAAAATATATAGTCCAAGCGTAATTTAAAATAACGAAAAGAAATATTGCGTACAATGGATTTATATACATAACATATATAATATTATATTTAACCTTTCGCGATCGACTGACTATATGCTTCGAAGAGAGGAATTATTTTTTATTTAATTTGAAATAAATAATATTCCGTGTGTTCAAAGTCCCAGATTCAAAGTGCTCCGACCTCAAAGAGATAATATATGTATATATTATTTATATATTATTATATATGTATAATCTTGATGATATTATATTGATGATTCTTCTTTGTAAAATTGTACAAACCCGGCCAGCGATATGAAACGTTTGTATCAATATTGAAATTGACTTTTATATTTAAGCCGAATAAAATTATTTTCATAAGGGAAATAAATGGTTAAAATCATGCGTTATAAATTTTATATATATCGCCCAGGAAAATTAAATCCAATGAAATTAATTAATTTATGCATTCTTCTTAATTTTACGTATATTTTATTTGCCTGTATTTAAATGAATTAACATTGCAATCCCTTCAATTATTTTTAATTTAACAATGAATCGATATTTTTACATATTTAATTGCCATCTTTTTAATTTGCGGTTTATTAAACGGTTTGTTTTCCCACAGTTAACAATAACAGAATTGTAATTTTGGCGTAATAACTCTTTTAACATTTTCTGTACTAATTTGAATTGTTACATAAACATATATCATAGGTATATTTATCAATTATTTTCTTTGTCTGGATAATATTGAATATCATACAAGCTTTGTAATTTCATAGTCTCTGTAATTTTCCTTGTAAAATTCGAAATCCGTCAGAATGACGGGTCCCCTAAACCTGGTGTTAAGCAATTTAGTTCGTTTTGATACATGCATGACCTGATACACTATGAATGCTCAAAAATCCGCGGTCCAGTTACATTTTTATCCGATACTGTATCTCGTGGATAGGAAAAAGCAGAGGTAGATAAATATGTACTTTTCGGCGATGCTGTATGAATCCGCTTTTCGGAGTCAAAGGGTTAATGATGCGACTTTTAAACGTTAATATTGTTAGGTAACGAGAGTTTAAATTTCGCACACTGCAGAAAAAATGAAGAGTTCCGTATCAGCGAGGTTTTAAAACGCGGCCTGGCTTTTCTGCGTAGCCGGTAAAAGGACTTATCAACGACACCGGTTGAAAGTTGCACGTTGCGAACATCGTGGCATTAAAAACTTGAGTTGAAAGAACTATTCTACGGCGTACTCGCGGAAATTTAGCCAAATAAAAACGTGAAAGCGGTATTTTGCTTTTTTTTTTCGCTCACCTCGCGAAACTACGTGTTAACCCTTCTTTTGTCAAATGATTTACCGTTCAGAACGACCGTTAACGGGTCAAGGGTCAACTTCGTAGTTTCGTAGGAGTCCCGGCGGGTATTTGTCATTTTTATGTACAAGGAACAATATCCAAAGTGCAAATTGCTAGCATTTATATCGCACGCAAATCGGTAAATCCGTTTTTGAGGGACAGTTCATTTTTAAATCCTGTAACTTTTATTTCTTTGAATTCCTTCGTCCTCGGTGGCTAATTGCGTGTGTCATAAACTTGAATTTCCAAAGAATTGGGTTTCGTAACCCAAGCTTAGTAGAAATTCCACCATTATGCCAAATTTTCCACTGACACTACTTAGCCTCCTGTTTGTTTTTTGAACATTTACTAATTAAGCGATGCGACTGGCTCCTTGAATTTTTGTCAGTATTAAAAATTCGCAGTCGACAGTTTTAAGCTTACAATATATTTTCAATTAAATAATCTAATTTTGTTACACATCATCTCTTTACACCTCTAATGTATATATATATCCTTAAACAGTCGTAAGAATCAAGATTGTCGATTAAAAACTCGGACAGGGATTTACGACCTCTGTTGACCCGGCTTTAAACGCATCGCATGGTCTAAGCGCGACGCGTACTCACGTTAAAAACAAGAACACTTACATCCTTAACAACACGTTCTGAATACAAGCCAATGTACATTTATTTTTTAAAGGCTGCTTTAAACATCAAACAGGACTGGCTCTGTTGCTCGCACGGTATTACACAACTCCGTCAGATTCTCGTGCAATTAAATTCTAAATTTACGAGCTACTCTAGAGGGTACTCTTTCAAAAGAGTTTTTTACGAAGCCGGCTTTTCTTTCGCTTTCCCGGCAGAATAAAATAGCGTAAAATAAATCATTAGTTTTCATTGACATTGACTTTAATTTGATAATTAAGGGGACATGTTTCCATCAGATAAAAGTGTACCGATACATTTTGATTCTTGAATAAGTGTTTAAAAGAATTTCTATCAAAGATCAATGACTGATTAATATTAGGATTAGTTTTTAATTTTCCACTATTGTATTAAATATCATTTGCAAATTTCTGAAACCTTTCAGTTTGAAAATTTGTATATTTAACTTTAATCGATACCTCATTTTATTGATTAATTAATTTGTAATGAAACTGTCTGCATTCTAAATTAGAATTTTAATCCATAAAAAATTGATGAAATACTTTTTGTATGGAAATTGTAAAAGTTTGTAAGAAGATTGAGATCTGAATGAAAGTAAGACAAAACTATCTTCAAGTTTTATACTTTTGACCTTATCACATTCAACTAGGTAGATAGAAGATAATTTTTCAAATAAAATTTTACAACCTTTGGAGCAAAATTACGTACCTACTAAACAGCAAAAGGAATTCAATTTTACAACCTTTTAAAATGATCAGCACTATGAAATTTTTTATCATTTCGCAGAATTACGACTTCAAAGATGTACTATTTTGCTAATAACCGAGTAAATTAGTAACAGAGAAGGCAGCACAAAATATTATAATTGTTCAAAAGATATGAAGTATAATTAAACAGTAAATTTATATTAAAGGCAATTTAGAGAATGCTTGAAGTAACAAAAAATAAATAAATTTTAAGTAATAGTAGATTATAATAAAAAAGTAGCTATCCAATGATATACAGGGTGTCCCAGAACTCCTGTAGGAGCCGGAAATAGGGGGTAGCTGAGACTATTCTGAACAACAATTTCCTTTGCAAAAATATCGAATAGGGCTTCGTTTTTGAATTATTAAGCAAAAACACTGACCAATCAGAGCGCGTCTCGGGCGCGCGCTCAGTATCGTCATTGTACCGTCGAGCCTAGTCGCCCCGGGACAAGCGCCTCGGTAGAACAGGAAGCGTTAAACACAAGTAATATTGAACATAAAAGTAAAAAACAAATGGTAGAATGTTATGAGAGTAATCGTACCTTAGAATAAAGGGAATGACTGAATGGCTGGATATCCGAACAGAAGGAATAAGTAAAAATTGCAGAATATTTTCAAATACATTTTCGGTAATTCCTAGAATTTCAGTGACGTCAAATTCCAGGAATTTTCGGAAACCCTTTATAACCAATTTTACTCTTTTCTGTACCTTAAATATATTTTTCGCTTTTTTTTTTACTTTTATGTTCGAAACTTCTGTGCAATGTTCCTTTACACTATTTCTCGCTTTTTAAGTGAAATTTTTTAAGGATTGGATAATGGAAGTTAGGTTTATAAATGAACAAACAATTGTTTTAGTTTCATTTGATGTTTATTGAAAATTCTTTCAATTATGTATGTTACATAAAGGTTACATTCTTAATTCTAACACACTTAATTCTAACTACTAACTGTAAAAGCTGCATTTATTCAATAAACTACATGATTTATACATTCAGCTTTACAATAGTTATTATATTATTTATAACTAACATTTACAATTGTAACTTTGCGAGATTGCAGCGGAGGGAGTGGGAGGTCCGATTGGCGGCCGAGTATTGCTCTCTCGCTCGTACAGTGACGCGAAGAAAGTGAGAGGTAAGATGCTCGTTGCACTCTTCTCTCTCGCTCTTACACTGACGCGGAGGAAGTGAGAGGAACGATTGGTGGACTAGTGTTCACTCTCTCGCACATTGTGGGAGTGAGAGGTCCGAATGGCGGACTAGTGTTAACTCTCTCGCACATTGTGGAAGTGAGAGGTCCGAATGGCGGACTAGTGTTCACTCTCTCGCACATTGGTGTTGTGCGCAGGCGCGAGTTTGGCGTAGAGGGAGTGAGAGACTAGATGCTCGGTGCTCTCACTCGCACATTGACAGAGTGAGAGGTCCGATTGGCGGACTAGTGTTCACTCTCTCGCACATTGTGGGAGTGAGAGGTCCGAATGGCGGACTAGTGTTCACTCTCTCGCACATTGTGGGAGTGAGAGGTCCGAATGGCGGACTAGTGTTAACTCTCTCGCACATTGTGGAAGTGAGAGGTCCGAATGGCGGACTAGTGTTCACTCTCTCGCACATTGGTGTTGTGCGCAGGCGCGAGTTTGGCGTAGAGGGAGTGAGAGACTAGATGCTCGGTGCTCTCACTCACACATTGACAGAGTGAGAGGTCCGATTGGCGGACTAGTGTTCACTCTCTCGCACAATGTGGGAGTGAGAGATCAGAATGGCGGACTAGTGTTCTCTCCCTCTTACGCATTAGCATACTGCGTTGGCTTGGTGCGAGTGAGAGGGGTGACGCTCTCGCGGAATCTTTCCACTCGCTGGTGCATCGGCGTACCTGGCGCGAGCTGTGATGTATAATTTTTAATCGTTGCGTTACAATAATTAATAGTATGAGTTATTCAAGGTTCAGACTATTGTAGATCGGTTTTTCGTGTTCGAAAATGTAAAATTCGATACCAAATTAGCCAGTGCTTCTACGTTTTCTATTATTCATTAATGGTCGGGTAGTTACGTTCATCCCTTTTGTGTGAGGTTATGACTAAGCCCCTGTAATTTTATGTACAAGCTGCCTTAGTTTAATGATACATGACTAGAGAAATACAATTTTGCAAACTCGAGATCATTGGTTTCTGAGTCTAGTTTCATGTTACCAATAAACAATGGGAAGGATTTATCTACTGAGAGTAAACATAATCCATCAAATTCAAACCTGATTGAAAATGATCAATTTTGTTATATCGTATGTAAGTATAAAGTATTATAATTTTATTCAAGTAGTTAATAATAACGTATTTTGCTGTGTTGCAGATTAGAAGATGCATTTGTTATACATTTCTACGCCACATAAGCTGCACATTAACATCATCAAATCAACAGGAAACTTTCTGGCAGTTTCTCAGATATCAGTGTTCGGTAATTTTTGGAATTGGACACTACTAAAATTTCAAGAAATGGCACGAAGAATACTTCCTGTCACATCATGTTCTCCTAATACAAATCTGCAAACTTGAGATCCTTGGTTTCTGAGTCTAATTTCATTTTACCAATAAACAATGGAAAGGATTTATCTACGGAGAGTAAACTGTTCTTCAATAGTTATACTGAATATATAAGTACATATGTAATTGTAGAATGTCTTTATTTCATAAGAATATTGTACTGCGCTTAAGCTATATCTTAAATAATTATAAAAGTATGTTGTATGTAAAAATACTGATATGTAAGTTTTACAATTTGTAATTATAAGTGCGTTAAAGTTAAGAATCTAATATTTAAGTAAGTTTTACAGTTAGTAGTTATAAGTGCGTTAGAATTGTGAATGTAATATTTAAGCAAATTTTACAATTTGTAATTATAAGTGCATTAAAGTTAAGAATGTAATATTTAAGTAAGTTTTACAGTTAGTAGTTATAAGTGCGTTAGAATTGTGAATGTAATATTTAAGCAAATTTTACAATTTGTAATTATAAGTGCATTAAAGTTAAGAATGTAATATTTAAGTAAGTTTTACAGTTAGTAGTTATAAGTGCGTTAGAATTGTGAATGTAATATTTAAGCAAATTTTACAATTTGTAATTATAAGTGCATTAAAGTTAAGAATGTAATATTTAAGTAAGTTTTACAGTTAGTAGTTATAAGTGCGTTAGAATTGTGAATGTAATATTTAAGCAAATTTTACAATTTGTAATTATAAGTGCATTAAAGTTAAGAATGTAATATTTAAGTAAGTTTTACAGGTAGTAGTTATAAGTGCGTTAGAAGTAACAATGTAACATTTATGTAACATGTATAATTGAAAGAATTTTCAATAAACATAGAGTTAAACTAAAGCAATTGTTTATTCATTTATAAACCTAACTCCCTTATCCAGCCCTTACAAAATTTCACTTAAAAAGCAAGAAATAATGTAGAAAAACATTGCACAGAAGTTTCGAAATACAAAAGTAGAAAAAGAAACGAAAAATATCGGTTTGATTCAGAGAAGAACAAAATTCGGTACAAACGGTTTCCAGGAATTCCTGGAATTCGACGTCACTAAAATTCTGGGAAGTGGCACGAAGAATACCTCCTGGCACATCATATTCTCCTGATACAAAGTTCTTATGTCAAGATTCTGATTTTAGGAGTGCGAAATTTTTGGAAACCATTTTGGAAGGTATGTTAAATAAATACATTTATATCACACTTTATTTGTTTATTTTTATCTTTCTTTCTACATTATTTTAATACTAAATATATAATTTGTATAATTTATACTATTTACAAAACACGTACTATCTCTACAGACACTGATTAATAAAAGTAAAAATTATAAACTATTATAGCAAAATTCTATATAGAGAAGTACAGCGATACTATTATTCTTCTGATACGTTTTTAGAAATTCTGGAACTTGGTTTCGCAAAAGGGGATCCCGGAAATTCCTGGAATTCGACGTCACTAAATTTCTGGGAAGTGGCACGAAGAATACCTCCTGGCACATCATATTCTCCTGATACAATTTCTCAAAATCGGGAATTTGGTGCCGATTAAGGGGAATGTACAGGGTGTCCAACTTAAGTGATTACAGCAGGATATTTCGGAAGGAGTTGTAGTTATTAAAAATGTGTTCGTACAAAAGTTGCTTGGCAAAATGGGGTGCATCGTGTGGTAATAATTATTTTCTTCTGGGTGGAGTAGTAGAGGAGATCTGAAGGTCAATGTAACTTTTTTAAATGGGATGCTATAATTTTCTCTTCAGAATGTAACAGCAGGCACCGAGACGAATTCAACGATGTGCTACATGTTGGTATTCTGATTTGGATAAAGGTGAATGTATGTAAAAAACCTAAAAACAGCATCGTGAAATAAGAATTTTGTATCAGAATTTTCGGGAGCCCCTTTTGCGGAATCAAAATCCAGATTTTGAGAAATTGTATCAGGAGAATATGATGTGCCAGGAGGTAATCTTCTATAATAAACTATTATAGCAATATTCTAAGATATTTCGGAAGGGGTTGTAGTTATTAAAAATGTGTTCGTACAAAAGTTGCTTGGCAAAATGGGGTGCATCGTGTGGTAATAATTATTTTCTTCTGGGTGGAGCAGTAGAGGAGATCTGAAGGTCAATGTAACTTTTTTAAATGGGATGCTATAATTTTCTCTTCAGAATGTAACAGCAGGCACCGAGACGAATTCAACGATGTGCTACATGTTGGTATTCTGATTTGGATAAAGGTGAATGTATGTAAAAAACCTAAAAACAGCATCGTGAAATAAGAATTTTGTATCAGAATTTTCGGGAGCCCCTTTTGCGGAATCAAAATCCAGATTTTGAGAAATTGTATCAGGAGAATATGATGTGCCAGGAGGTAATCTTCTATAATAAACTATTATAGCAATATTCTAAGATATTTCGGAAGGGGTTGTAGTTATTAAAAATGTGTTCGTACAAAAGTTGCTTGGCAAAATGGGGTGCATCGTGTGGTAATAATTATTTTCTTCTGGGTGGAGTAGTAGAGGAGATCTGAAGGTCAATGTAACTTTTTTAAATGGGATGCTATAATTTTCTCTTCAGAATGTAACAGCAGGCACCGAGACGAATTCAACGATGTGCTACATGTTGGTATTCTGATTTGGATAAAGGTGAATGTATGTAAAAAACCTAAAAACAGCATCGTGAAATAAGAATTTTGTATCAGAATTTTCGGGAGCACCTTTTGCGGAATCAAAATCCAGATTTTGAGAAATTGTATCAGGAGAATATGATGTGCCAGGAGGTAATCTTCTATAATAAACTATTATAGCAATATTCTAAGATATTTCGGAAGGGGTTGTAGTTATTAAAAATGTGTTCGTACAAAAGTTGCTTGGCAAAATGGAGTGCATCGTGTGGTAATAATTATTTTCTTCTGGGTGGAGTAGTAGAGGAGATCTGAAGGTCAATGTAACTTTTTTAAATGGGATGCTATAATTTTCTCTTCAGAATGTAACAGCAGGCACCGAGATGAATTCAACGATGTGCTACATGTTGGTATTCTGATTTGGATAAAGGTGAATGTATGTAAAAAACCTAAAAACAGCATCGTGAAATAAGAATTTTGTATCAGAATTTTCGGGAGCCCCTTTTGCGGAATCAAAATCCAGATTTTGAGAAATTGTATCAGGAGAATATGATGTGCCAGGAGGTAATCTTCTATAATAAACTATTATAGCAATATTCTAAGATATTTCGGAAGGGGTTGTAGTTATTAAAAATGTGTTCGTACAAAAGTTGCTTGGCAAAATGGGGTGCATCGTGTGGTAATAACTATTTTCTTCTGGGTGGAGTAGTAGAGGAGATCTGAAGGTCAATGTAACTTTTTTAAATGGGATGCTATAATTTTCTCTTCAGAATGTAACAGCAGGCACCGAGACGAATTCAACGATGTGCTACATGTTGGTATTCTGATTTGGATAAAGGTGAATGTATGTAAAAAACCTAAAAACAGCATCGTGAAATAAGAATTTTGTATCAGAATTTTCGGGAGCCCCTTTTGCGGAATCAAAATCCAGATTTTGAGAAATTGTATCAGGAGAATATGATGTGCCAGGAGGTAATCTTCTATAATAAACTATTATAGCAATATTCTAAGATATTTCGGAAGGGGTTGTAGTTATTAAAAATGTGTTCGTACAAAAGTTGCTTGGCAAAATGGGATGCATCGTGCGGTAATAATTATTTTCTTCTGGGTGGAGTAGTAGAGGAGATCTGAAGGTCAATGTAACTTTTTTAAATGGGATGCTATAATTTTCTCTTCAGAATGTAACAGCAGGCACCGAGACGAATTCAACGATGTGCTACATGTTGGTATTCTGATTTGGATAAAGGTGAATGTATGTAAAAAACCTAAAAACAGCATCGTGAAATAAGAATTTTGTATCAGAATTTTCGGGAGCCCCTTTTGCGGAATCAAAATCCAGATTTTGAGAAATTGTATCAGGAGAATATGATGTGCCAGGAGGTAATCTTCTATAATAAACTATTATAGCAATATTCTAAGATATTTCGGAAGGGGTTGTAGTTATTAAAAATGTGTTCGTACAAAAGTTGCTTGGCAAAATGGGGTGCATCGTGTGGTAATAACTATTTTCTTCTGGGTGGAGTAGTAGAGGAGATCTGAAGGTCAATGTAACTTTTTTAAATGGGATGCTATAATTTTCTCTTCAGAATGTAACAGCAGGCACCGAGACGAATTCAACGATGTGCTACATGTTGGTATTCTGATTTGGATAAAGGTGAATGTATGTAAAAAACCTAAAAACAGCATCGTGAAATAAGAATTTTGTATCAGAATTTTCGGGAGCCCCTTTTGCGGAATCAAAATCCAGATTTTGAGAAATTGTATCAGGAGAATATGATGTGCCAGGAGGTAATCTTCTATAATAAACTATTATAGCAATATTCTAAGATATTTCGGAAGGGGTTGTAGTTATTAAAAATGTGTTCGTACAAAAGTTGCTTGGCAAAATGGAGTGCATCGTGCGGTAATAATTATTTTCTTCTGGGTGGAGTAGTAGAGGAGATCTGAAGGTCAATGTAACTTTTTTAAATGGGATGCTATAATTTTCTCTTCAGAATGTAACAGCAGGCACCGAGACGAATTCAACGATGTGCTACATGTTGGTATTCTGATTTGGATAAAGGTGAATGTATGTAAAAAACCTAAAAACAGCATCGTGAAATAAGAATTTTGTATCAGAATTTTCGGGAGCCCCTTTTGCGGAATCAAAATCCAGATTTTGAGAAATTGTATCAGGAGAATATGATGTGCCAGGAGGTAATCTTCTATAATAAACTATTATAGCAATATTCTAAGATATTTCGGAAGGGGTTGTAGTTATTAAAAATGTGTTCGTACAAAAGTTGCTTGGCAAAATGGAGTGCATCGTGTGGTAATAATTATTTTCTTCTGGGTGGAGTAGTAGAGGAGATCTGAAGGTCAATGTAACTTTTTTAAATGGGATGCTATAATTTTCTCTTCAGAATGTAACAGCAGGCACCGAGACGAATTCAACGATGTGCTACATGTTGGTATTCTGATTTGGATAAAGGTGAATGTATGTAAAAAACCTAAAAACAGCATCGTGAAATAAGAATTTTGTATCAGAATTTTCGGGAGCCCCTTTTGCGGAATCAAAATCCAGATTTTGAGAAATTGTATCAGGAGAATATGATGTGCCAGGAGGTAATCGTCTATAATAAACTATTATAGCAATATTCTAAGATATTTCGGAAGGGGTTGTAGTTATTAAAAATGTGTTCGTACAAAAGTTGCTTGGCAAAATGGGGTGCATCGTGTGGTAATAATTATTTTCTTCTGGGTGGAGTAGTAGAGGAGATCTGAAGGTCAATGTAACTTTTTTAAATGGGATGCTATAATTTTCTCTCCAGAATGTAACAGCAGGCACCGAGGCGAATTCAACGATGTGCTACATGTTGGTATTCTGATTTGGATAAAGGTGAATGTATGTAAAAAACCTAAAAACAGCATCGTGAAATAAGAATTTTGTATCAGAATTTTCGGGAGCCCCTTTTGCGGAATCAAAATCCAGATTTTGAGAAATTGTATCAGGAGAATATGATGTGCCAGGAGGTAATCTTCTATAATAAACTATTATAGCAATATTCTAAGATATTTCGGAAGGGGTTGTAGTTATTAAAAATGTGTTCGTACAAAAGTTGCTTGGCAAAATGGGGTGCATCGTGTGGTAATAATTATTTTCCTCTGGGTGGAGTATTAGAGGAGATCTGAAGGTCAACGTAACTTTTTTAAATGGGATGCTATAATTTTCTCTTCAGAATGTAACAGCAGGCACCGAGACGAATTCAACGATGTGCTACATGTTGGTATTCTGATTTGGATAAAGGTGAATGTATGTAAAAAACCTAAAAACAGCATCATGAAATAAGAATTTTGTATCAGAATTTTCGGGAGCCCCTTTTGCGGAATCAAAATCCAGATTTTGAGAAATTGTATCAGGAGAATATGATGTGCCAGGAGGTAATCTTCTATAATAAACTATTATAGCAATATTCTAAGATATTTCGGAAGGGGTTGTAGTTATTAAAAATGTGTTCGTACAAAAGTTGCTTGGCAAAATGGGGTGCATCGTGTGGTAATAACTATTTTCTTCTGGGTGGAGTAGTAGAGGAGATCTGAAGGTCAATGTAACTTTTTTAAATGGGATGCTATAATTTTCTCTTCAGAATGTAACAGCAGGCACCGAGACGAATTCAACGATGTGCTACATGTTGGTATTCTGATTTGGATAAAGGTGAATGTATGTAAAAAACCTAAAAACAGCATCATGAAATAAGAATTTTGTATCAGAATTTTCGGGAGCCCCTTTTGCGGAATCAAAATCCAGATTTTGAGAAATTGTATCAGGAGAATATGATGTGCCAGGAGGTAATCTTCTATAATAAACTATTATAGCAATATTCTAAGATATTTCGGAAGGGGTTGTAGTTATTAAAAATGTGTTCGTACAAAAGTTGCTTGGCAAAATGGGGTGCATCGTGTGGTAATAATTATTTTCTTCTGGGTGGAGTAGTAGAGGAGATCTGAAGGTCAATGTAACTTTTTTAAATGGGATGCTATAATTTTCTCTTCAGAATGTAACAGCAGGCACCGAGACGAATTCAACGATGTGCTACATGTTGGTATTCTGATTTGGATAAAGGTGAATGTATGTAAAAAACCTAAAAACAGCATCGTGAAATAAGAATTTTGTATCAGAATTTTCGGGAGCCCCTTTTGCGGAATCAAAATCCAGATTTTGAGAAATTGTATCAGGAGAATATGATGTGCCAGGAGGTAATCTTCTATAATAAACTATTATAGCAATATTCTAAGATATTTCGGAAGGGGTTGTAGTTATTAAAAATGTGTTCGTACAAAAGTTGCTTGGCAAAATGGGGTGCATCGTGTGGTAATAATTATTTTCTTCTGGGTGGAGTAGTAGAGGAGATCTGAAGGTCAATGTAACTTTTTTAAATGGGATGCTATAATTTTCTCTTCAGAATGTAACAGCAGGCACCGAGACGAATTCAACGATGTGCTACATGTTGGTATTCTGATTTGGATAAAGGTGAATGTATGTAAAAAACCTAAAAACAGCATCGTGAAATAAGAATTTTGTATCAGAATTTTCGGGAGCCCCTTTTGCGGAATCAAAATCCAGATTTTGAGAAATTGTATCAGGAGAATATGATGTGCCAGGAGGTAATCTTCTATAATAAACTATTATAGCAATATTCTAAGATATTTCGGAAGGGGTTGTAGTTATTAAAAATGTGTTCGTACAAAAGTTGCTTGGCAAAATGGGGTGCATCGTGTGGTAATAATTATTTTCTTCTGGGTGGAGTAGTAGAGGAGATCTGAAGGTCAATGTAACTTTTTTAAATGGGATGCTATAATTTTCTCTTCAGAATGTAACAGCAGGCACCGAGACGAATTCAACGATGTGCTACATGTTGGTATTCTGATTTGGATAAAGGTGAATGTATGTAAAAAACCTAAAAACAGCATCGTGAAATAAGAATTTTGTATCAGAATTTTCGGGAGCCCCTTTTGCGGAATCAAAATCCAGATTTTGAGAAATTGTATCAGGAGAATATGATGTGCCAGGAGGTAATCTTCTATAATAAACTATTATAGCAATATTCTAAGATATTTCGGAAGGGGTTGTAGTTATTAAAAATGTGTTCGTACAAAAGTTGCTTGGCAAAATGGGGTGCATCGTGTGGTAATAATTATTTTCTTCTGGGTGGAGTAGTAGAGGAGATCTGAAGGTCAATGTAACTTTTTTAAATGGGATGCTATAATTTTCTCTTCAGAATGTAACAGCAGGCACCGAGACGAATTCAACGATGTGCTACATGTTGGTATTCTGATTTGGATAAAGGTGAATGTATGTAAAAAACCTAAAAACAGCATCGTGAAATAAGAATTTTGTATCAGAATTTTCGGGAGCCCCTTTTGCGGAATCAAAATCCAGATTTTGAGAAATTGTATCAGGAGAATATGATGTGCCAGGAGGTAATCTTCTATAATAAACTATTATAGCAATATTCTAAGATATTTCGGAAGGGGTTGTAGTTATTAAAAATGTGTTCGTACAAAAGTTGCTTGGCAAAATGGGGTGCATCGTGTGGTAATAATTATTTTCTTCTGGGTGGAGTAGTAGAGGAGATCTGAAGGTCAATGTAACTTTTTTAAATGGGATGCTATAATTTTCTCTTCAGAATGTAACAGCAGGCACCGAGACGAATTCAACGATGTGCTACATGTTGGTATTCTGATTTGGATAAAGGTGAATGTATGTAAAAAACCTAAAAACAGCATCGTGAAATAAGAATTTTGTATCAGAATTTTCGGGAGCCCCTTTTGCGGAATCAAAATCCAGATTTTGAGAAATTGTATCAGGAGAATATGATGTGCCAGGAGGTAATCTTCTATAATAAACTATTATAGCAATATTCTAAGATATTTCGGAAGGGGTTGTAGTTATTAAAAATGTGTTCGTACAAAAGTTGCTTGGCAAAATGGGGTGCATCGTGTGGTAATAATTATTTTCTTCTGGGTGGAGTAGTAGAGGAGATCTGAAGGTCAATGTAACTTTTTTAAATGGGATGCTATAATTTTCTCTTCAGAATGTAACAGCAGGCACCGAGACGAATTCAACGATGTGCTACATGTTGGTATTCTGATTTGGATAAAGGTGAATGTATGTAAAAAACCTAAAAACAGCATCGTGAAATAAGAATTTTGTATCAGAATTTTCGGGAGCCCCTTTTGCGGAATCAAAATCCAGATTTTGAGAAATTGTATCAGGAGAATATGATGTGCCAGGAGGTAATCTTCTATAATAAACTATTATAGCAATATTCTAAGATATTTCGGAAGGGGTTGTAGTTATTAAAAATGTGTTCGTACAAAAGTTGCTTGGCAAAATGGGGTGCATCGTGTGGTAATAATTATTTTCTTCTGGGTGGAGTAGTAGAGGAGATCTGAAGGTCAATGTAACTTTTTTAAATGGGATGCTATAATTTTCTCTTCAGAATGTAACAGCAGGCACCGAGACGAATTCAACGATGTGCTACATGTTGGTATTCTGATTTGGATAAAGGTGAATGTATGTAAAAAACCTAAAAACAGCATCGTGAAATAAGAATTTTGTATCAGAATTTTCGGGAGCCCCTTTTGCGGAATCAAAATCCAGATTTTGAGAAATTGTATCAGGAGAATATGATGTGCCAGGAGGTAATCTTCTATAATAAACTATTATAGCAATATTCTAAGATATTTCGGAAGGGGTTGTAGTTATTAAAAATGTGTTCGTACAAAAGTTGCTTGGCAAAATGGGGTGCATCGTGTGGTAATAATTATTTTCTTCTGGGTGGAGTAGTAGAGGAGATCTGAAGGTCAATGTAACTTTTTTAAATGGGATGCTATAATTTTCTCTTCAGAATGTAACAGCAGGCACCGAGACGAATTCAACGATGTGCTACATGTTGGTATTCTGATTTGGATAAAGGTGAATGTATGTAAAAAACCTAAAAACAGCATCGTGAAATAAGAATTTTGTATCAGAATTTTCGGGAGCCCCTTTTGCGGAATCAAAATCCAGATTTTGAGAAATTGTATCAGGAGAATATGATGTGCCAGGAGGTAATCTTCTATAATAAACTATTATAGCAATATTCTAAGATATTTCGGAAGGGGTTGTAGTTATTAAAAATGTGTTCGTACAAAAGTTGCTTGGCAAAATGGGGTGCATCGTGTGGTAATAATTATTTTCTTCTGGGTGGAGTAGTAGAGGAGATCTGAAGGTCAATGTAACTTTTTTAAATGGGATGCTATAATTTTCTCTTCAGAATGTAACAGCAGGCACCGAGACGAATTCAACGATGTGCTACATGTTGGTATTCTGATTTGGATAAAGGTGAATGTATGTAAAAAACCTAAAAACAGCATCGTGAAATAAGAATTTTGTATCAGAATTTTCGGGAGCCCCTTTTGCGGAATCAAAATCCAGATTTTGAGAAATTGTATCAGGAGAATATGATGTGCCAGGAGGTAATCTTCTATAATAAACTATTATAGCAATATTCTAAGATATTTCGGAAGGGGTTGTAGTTATTAAAAATGTGTTCGTACAAAAGTTGCTTGGCAAAATGGGGTGCATCGTGTGGTAATAATTATTTTCTTCTGGGTGGAGTAGTAGAGGAGATCTGAAGGTCAATGTAACTTTTTTAAATGGGATGCTATAATTTTCTCTTCAGAATGTAACAGCAGGCACCGAGACGAATTCAACGATGTGCTACATGTTGGTATTCTGATTTGGATAAAGGTGAATGTATGTAAAAAACCTAAAAACAGCATCGTGAAATAAGAATTTTGTATCAGAATTTTCGGGAGCCCCTTTTGCGGAATCAAAATCCAGATTTTGAGAAATTGTATCAGGAGAATATGATGTGCCAGGAGGTAATCTTCTATAATAAACTATTATAGCAATATTCTAAGATATTTCGGAAGGGGTTGTAGTTATTAAAAATGTGTTCGTACAAAAGTTGCTTGGCAAAATGGGGTGCATCGTGTGGTAATAACTATTTTCTTCTGGGTGGAGTAGTAGAGGAGATCTGAAGGTCAATGTAACTTTTTTAAATGGGATGCTATAATTTTCTCTTCAGAATGTAACAGCAGGCACCGAGACGAATTCAACGATGTGCTACATGTTGGTATTCTGATTTGGATAAAGGTGAATGTATGTAAAAAACCTAAAAACAGCATCGTGAAATAAGAATTTTGTATCAGAATTTTCGGGAGCCCCTTTTGCGGAATCAAAATCCAGATTTTGAGAAATTGTATCAGGAGAATATGATGTGCCAGGAGGTAATCTTCTATAATAAACTATTATAGCAATATTCTAAGATATTTCGGAAGGGGTTGTAGTTATTAAAAATGTGTTCGTACAAAAGTTGCTTGGCAAAATGGGGTGCATCGTGTGGTAATAACTATTTTCTTCTGGGTGGAGTAGTAGAGGAGATCTGAAGGTCAATGTAACTTTTTTAAATGGGATGCTATAATTTTCTCTTCAGAATGTAACAGCAGGCACCGAGACGAATTCAACGATGTGCTACATGTTGGTATTCTGATTTGGATAAAGGTGAATGTATGTAAAAAACCTAAAAACAGCATCATGAAATAAGAATTTTGTATCAGAATTTTCGGGAGCCCCTTTTGCGGAATCAAAATCCAGATTTTGAGAAATTGTATCAGGAGAATATGATGTGCCAGGAGGTAATCTTCTATAATAAACTATTATAGCAATATTCTAAGATATTTCGGAAGGGGTTGTAGTTATTAAAAATGTGTTCGTACAAAAGTTGCTTGGCAAAATGGGGTGCATCGTGTGGTAATAATTATTTTCTTCTGGGTGGAGTAGTAGAGGAGATCTGAAGGTCAATGTAACTTTTTTAAATGGGATGCTATAATTTTCTCTTCAGAATGTAACAGCAGGCACCGAGACGAATTCAACGATGTGCTACATGTTGGTATTCTGATTTGGATAAAGGTGAATGTATGTAAAAAACCTAAAAACAGCATCGTGAAATAAGAATTTTGTATCAGAATTTTCGGGAGCCCCTTTTGCGGAATCAAAATCCAGATTTTGAGAAATTGTATCAGGAGAATATGATGTGCCAGGAGGTAATCTTCTATAATAAACTATTATAGCAATATTCTAAGATATTTCGGAAGGGGTTGTAGTTATTAAAAATGTGTTCGTACAAAAGTTGCTTGGCAAAATGGGGTGCATCGTGTGGTAATAATTATTTTCTTCTGGGTGGAGTAGTAGAGGAGATCTGAAGGTCAATGTAACTTTTTTAAATGGGATGCTATAATTTTCTCTTCAGAATGTAACAGCAGGCACCGAGACGAATTCAACGATGTGCTACATGTTGGTATTCTGATTTGGATAAAGGTGAATGTATGTAAAAAACCTAAAAACAGCATCGTGAAATAAGAATTTTGTATCAGAATTTTCGGGAGCCCCTTTTGCGGAATCAAAATCCAGATTTTGAGAAATTGTATCAGGAGAATATGATGTGCCAGGAGGTAATCTTCTATAATAAACTATTATAGCAATATTCTAAGATATTTCGGAAGGGGTTGTAGTTATTAAAAATGTGTTCGTACAAAAGTTGCTTGGCAAAATGGGGTGCATCGTGTGGTAATAATTATTTTCTTCTGGGTGGAGTAGTAGAGGAGATCTGAAGGTCAATGTAACTTTTTTAAATGGGATGCTATAATTTTCTCTTCAGAATGTAACAGCAGGCACCGAGACGAATTCAACGATGTGCTACATGTTGGTATTCTGATTTGGATAAAGGTGAATGTATGTAAAAAACCTAAAAACAGCATCATGAAATAAGAATTTTGTATCAGAATTTTCGGGAGCCCCTTTTGCGGAATCAAAATCCAGATTTTGAGAAATTGTATCAGGAGAATATGATGTGCCAGGAGGTAATCTTCTATAATAAACTATTATAGCAATATTCTAAGATATTTCGGAAGGGGTTGTAGTTATTAAAAATGTGTTCGTACAAAAGTTGCTTGGCAAAATGGGGTGCATCGTGTGGTAATAATTATTTTCTTCTGGGTGGAGTAGTAGAGGAGATCTGAAGGTCAATGTAACTTTTTTAAATGGGATGCTATAATTTTCTCTTCAGAATGTAACAGCAGGCACCGAGACGAATTCAACGATGTGCTACATGTTGGTATTCTGATTTGGATAAAGGTGAATGTATGTAAAAAACCTAAAAACAGCATCGTGAAATAAGAATTTTGTATCAGAATTTTCGGGAGCCCCTTTTGCGGAATCAAAATCCAGATTTTGAGAAATTGTATCAGGAGAATATGATGTGCCAGGAGGTAATCTTCTATAATAAACTATTATAGCAATATTCTAAGATATTTCGGAAGGGGTTGTAGTTATTAAAAATGTGTTCGTACAAAAGTTGCTTGGCAAAATGGGGTGCATCGTGTGGTAATAATTATTTTCTTCTGGGTGGAGTAGTAGAGGAGATCTGAAGGTCAATGTAACTTTTTTAAATGGGATGCTATAATTTTCTCTTCAGAATGTAACAGCAGGCACCGAGACGAATTCAACGATGTGCTACATGTTGGTATTCTGATTTGGATAAAGGTGAATGTATGTAAAAAACCTAAAAACAGCATCGTGAAATAAGAATTTTGTATCAGAATTTTCGGGAGCCCCTTTTGCGGAATCAAAATCCAGATTTTGAGAAATTGTATCAGGAGAATATGATGTGCCAGGAGGTAATCTTCTATAATAAACTATTATAGCAATATTCTAAGATATTTCGGAAGGGGTTGTAGTTATTAAAAATGTGTTCGTACAAAAGTTGCTTGGCAAAATGGGGTGCATCGTGTGGTAATAACTATTTTCTTCTGGGTGGAGTAGTAGAGGAGATCTGAAGGTCAATGTAACTTTTTTAAATGGGATGCTATAATTTTCTCTTCAGAATGTAACAGCAGGCACCGAGACGAATTCAACGATGTGCTACATGTTGGTATTCTGATTTGGATAAAGGTGAATGTATGTAAAAAACCTAAAAACAGCATCATGAAATAAGAATTTTGTATCAGAATTTTCGGGAGCCCCTTTTGCGGAATCAAAATCCAGATTTTGAGAAATTGTATCAGGAGAATATGATGTGCCAGGAGGTAATCTTCTATAATAAACTATTATAGCAATATTCTAAGATATTTCGGAAGGGGTTGTAGTTATTAAAAATGTGTTCGTACAAAAGTTGCTTGGCAAAATGGGGTGCATCGTGTGGTAATAATTATTTTCCTCTGGGTGGAGTATTAGAGGAGATCTGAAGGTCAACGTAACTTTTTTAAATGGGATGCTATAATTTTCTCTTCAGAATGTAACAGCAGGCACCGAGACGAATTCAACGATGTGCTACATGTTGGTATTCTGATTTGGATAAAGGTGAATGTATGTAAAAAACCTAAAAACAGCATCGTGAAATAAGAATTTTGTATCAGAATTTTCGGGAGCCCCTTTTGCGGAATCAAAATCCAGATTTTGAGAAATTGTATCAGGAGAATATGATGTGCCAGGAGGTAATCTTCTATAATAAACTATTATAGCAATATTCTAAGATATTTCGGAAGGGGTTGTAGTTATTAAAAATGTGTTCGTACAAAAGTTGCTTGGCAAAATGGGGTGCATCGTGTGGTAATAATTATTTTCTTCTGGGTGGAGTAGTAGAGGAGATCTGAAGGTCAATGTAACTTTTTTAAATGGGATGCTATAATTTTCTCTTCAGAATGTAACAGCAGGCACCGAGACGAATTCAACGATGTGCTACATGTTGGTATTCTGATTTGGATAAAGGTGAATGTATGTAAAAAACCTAAAAACAGCATCGTGAAATAAGAATTTTGTATCAGAATTTTCGGGAGCCCCTTTTGCGGAATCAAAATCCAGATTTTGAGAAATTGTATCAGGAGAATATGATGTGCCAGGAGGTAATCTTCTATAATAAACTATTATAGCAATATTCTAAGATATTTCGGAAGGGGTTGTAGTTATTAAAAATGTGTTCGTACAAAAGTTGCTTGGCAAAATGGGGTGCATCGTGTGGTAATAATTATTTTCCTCTGGGTGGAGTATTAGAGGAGATCTGAAGGTCAACGTAACTTTTTTAAATGGGATGCTATAATTTTCTCTTCAGAATGTAACAGCAGGCACCGAGACGAATTCAACGATGTGCTACATGTTGGTATTCTGATTTGGATAAAGGTGAATGTATGTAAAAAACCTAAAAACAGCATCGTGAAATAAGAATTTTGTATCAGAATTTTCAGGAGCCCCTTTTGCGGAATCAAAATCCAGATTTTGAGAAATTGTATCAGGAGAATATGATGTGCCAGGAGGTAATCTTCTATAATAAACTATTATAGCAATATTCTAAGATATTTCGGAAGGGGTTGTAGTTATTAAAAATGTGTTCGTACAAAAGTTGCTTGGCAAAATGGGGTGCATCGTGTGGTAATAACTATTTTCTTCTGGGTGGAGTAGTAGAGGAGATCTGAAGGTCAATGTAACTTTTTTAAATGGGATGCTATAATTTTCTCTTCAGAATGTAACAGCAGGCACCGAGACGAATTCAACGATGTGCTACATGTTGGTATTCTGATTTGGATAAAGGTGAATGTATGTAAAAAACCTAAAAACAGCATCATGAAATAAGAATTTTGTATCAGAATTTTCGGGAGCCCCTTTTGCGGAATCAAAATCCAGATTTTGAGAAATTGTATCAGGAGAATATGATGTGCCAGGAGGTAATCTTCTATAATAAACTATTATAGCAATATTCTAAGATATTTCGGAAGGGGTTGTAGTTATTAAAAATGTGTTCGTACAAAAGTTGCTTGGCAAAATGGGGTGCATCGTGTGGTAATAATTATTTTCCTCTGGGTGGAGTATTAGAGGAGATCTGAAGGTCAACGTAACTTTTTTAAATGGGATGCTATAATTTTCTCTTCAGAATGTAACAGCAGGCACCGAGACGAATTCAACGATGTGCTACATGTTGGTATTCTGATTTGGATAAAGGTGAATGTATGTAAAAAACCTAAAAACAGCATCGTGAAATAAGAATTTTGTATCAGAATTTTCGGGAGCCCCTTTTGCGGAATCAAAATCCAGATTTTGAGAAATTGTATCAGGAGAATATGATGTGCCAGGAGGTAATCTTCTATAATAAACTATTATAGCAATATTCTAAGATATTTCGGAAGGGGTTGTAGTTATTAAAAATGTGTTCGTACAAAAGTTGCTTGGCAAAATGGGGTGCATCGTGTGGTAATAATTATTTTCTTCTGGGTGGAGTAGTAGAGGAGATCTGAAGGTCAATGTAACTTTTTTAAATGGGATGCTATAATTTTCTCTTCAGAATGTAACAGCAGGCACCGAGACGAATTCAACGATGTGCTACATGTTGGTATTCTGATTTGGATAAAGGTGAATGTATGTAAAAAACCTAAAAACAGCATCGTGAAATAAGAATTTTGTATCAGAATTTTCGGGAGCCCCTTTTGCGGAATCAAAATCCAGATTTTGAGAAATTGTATCAGGAGAATATGATGTGCCAGGAGGTAATCTTCTATAATAAACTATTATAGCAATATTCTAAGATATTTCGGAAGGGGTTGTAGTTATTAAAAATGTGTTCGTACAAAAGTTGCTTGGCAAAATGGGGTGCATCGTGTGGTAATAATTATTTTCTTCTGGGTGGAGTAGTAGAGGAGATCTGAAGGTCAATGTAACTTTTTTAAATGGGATGCTATAATTTTCTCTTCAGAATGTAACAGCAGGCACCGAGACGAATTCAACGATGTGCTACATGTTGGTATTCTGATTTGGATAAAGGTGAATGTATGTAAAAAACCTAAAAACAGCATCGTGAAATAAGAATTTTGTATCAGAATTTTCGGGAGCCCCTTTTGCGGAATCAAAATCCAGATTTTGAGAAATTGTATCAGGAGAATATGATGTGCCAGGAGGTAATCTTCTATAATAAACTATTATAGCAATATTCTAAGATATTTCGGAAGGGGTTGTAGTTATTAAAAATGTGTTCGTACAAAAGTTGCTTGGCAAAATGGGGTGCATCGTGTGGTAACAATTATTTTCTTCTGGGTGGAGTAGTAGAGGAGATCTTAAGGTCAATGTAACTTTTTTAAATGGGATGCTATAATTTTCTCTTCAGAATGTAACAGCACGCACCGAGACGAATTCAACGATGTGCTACATGTTGGTATTCTGATTTGGATAAAGGTGAATGTATGTAAAAAACCTAAAAACAGCATCGTGAAATAAGAATTTTGTATCAGAATTTTCGGGAGCCCCTTTTGCGGAATCAAAATCCAGATTTTGAGAAATTGTATCAGGAGAATATGATGTGCCAGGAGGTAATCTTCTATAATAAACTATTATAGCAATATTCTAAGATATTTCGGAAGGGGTTGTAGTTATTAAAAATGTGTTCGTACAAAAGTTGCTTGGCAAAATGGGGTGCATCGTGTGGTAATAATTATTTTCTTCTGGGTGGAGTAGTAGAGGAGATCTGAAGGTCAATGTAACTTTTTTAAATGGGATGCTATAATTTTCTCTTCAGAATGTAACAGCAGGCACCGAGACGAATTCAACGATGTGCTACATGTTGGTATTCTGATTTGGATAAAGGTGAATGTATGTAAAAAACCTAAAAACAGCATCGTGAAATAAGAATTTTGTATCAGAATTTTCGGGAGCCCCTTTTGCGGAATCAAAATCCAGATTTTGAGAAATTGTATCAGGAGAATATGATGTGCCAGGAGGTAATCTTCTATAATAAACTATTATAGCAATATTCTAAGATATTTCGGAAGGGGTTGTAGTTATTAAAAATGTGTTCGTACAAAAGTTGCTTGGCAAAATGGGGTGCATCGTGTGGTAATAAATATTTTCTTCTGGGTGGAGTAGTAGAGGAGATCTGAAGGTCAATGTAACTTTTTTAAATGGGATGCTATAATTTTCTCTTCAGAATGTAACAGCAGGCACCGAGACGAATTCAACGATGTGCTACATGTTGGTATTCTGATTTGGATAAATGTGAATGTATGTAAAAAACCTAAAAACAGCATCGTGAAATAAGAATTTTGTATCAGAATTTTCGGGAGCCCCTTTTGCGGAATCAAAATCCAGATTTTGAGAAATTGTATCAGGAGAATATGATGTGCCAGGAGGTAATCTTCTATAATAAACTATTATAGCAATATTCTAAGATATTTCGGAAGGGGTTGTAGTTATTAAAAATGTGTTCGTACAAAAGTTGCTTGGCAAAATGGGGTGCATCGTGTGGTAATAATTATTTTCTTCTGGGTGGAGTAGTAGAGGAGATCTGAAGGTCAATGTAACTTTTTTAAATGGGATGCTATAATTTTCTCTTCAGAATGTAACAGCAGGCACCGAGACGAATTCAACGATGTGCTACATGTTGGTATTCTGATTTGGATAAAGGTGAATGTATGTAAAAAACCTAAAAACAGCATCGTGAAATAAGAATTTTGTATCAGAATTTTCGGGAGCCCCTTTTGCGGAATCAAAATCCAGATTTTGAGAAATTGTATCAGGAGAATATGATGTGCCAGGAGGTAATCTTCTATAATAAACTATTATAGCAATATTCTAAGATATTTCGGAAGGGGTTGTAGTTATTAAAAATGTGTTCGTACAAAAGTTGCTTGGCAAAATGGGGTGCATCGTGTGGTAACAATTATTTTCTTCTGGGTGGAGTAGTAGAGGAGATCTGAAGGTCAATGTAACTTTTTTAAATGGGATGCTATAATTTTCTCTTCAGAATGTAACAGCAGGCACCGAGACGAATTCAACGATGTGCTACATGTTGGTATTCTGATTTGGATAAATGTGAATGTATGTAAAAAACCTAAAAACAGCATCGTGAAATAAGAATTTTGTATCAGAATTTTCGGGAGCCCCTTTTGCGGAATCAAAATCCAGATTTTGAGAAATTGTATCAGGAGAATATGATGTGCCAGGAGGTAATCTTCTATAATAAACTATTATAGCAATATTCTAAGATATTTCGGAAGGGGTTGTAGTTATTAAAAATGTGTTCGTACAAAAGTTGCTTGGCAAAATGGGGTGCATCGTGTGGTAATAATCATTTTCTTCTGGGTGGAGTAGTAGAGGAGATCTGAAGGTCAATGTAACTTTTTTAAATGGGATGCTATAATTTTCTCTTCAGAATGTAACAGCAGGCACCGAGACGAATTCAACGATGTGCTACATGTTGGTATTCTGATTTGGATAAAGGTGAATGTATGTAAAAAACCTAAAAACAGCATCGTGAAATAAGAATTTTGTATCAGAATTTTCGGGTGCCCCTTTTGCGGAATCAAAATCCAGATTTGAGAAATTGTATCAGGAGAATATAATGTGCCAGGAGGTATTCATCGTGCCACTTCCCAGAATTTTAGTGACGTCGAATTCCAGGAATTTCCGGGATCCCCTTTTGCGAAACCAAGTTCCAGGATTTTTAAAAATGTATCAGAAGAACAATAGTACCGCCGTATTTCTCTATATAGAATTTTGCTATAATAGTTTATAATTTTTACTTTTATTAGTCAGTGTCTGTAGAGATAGTACGTACTTTGTAAATAGTATAAATTATACAAATTATATATTAAGTATTAAAATAATGTAGAAAGAAAGATAAAAATAAACAAATAAAGTGTGATATAAATGTATTTATTTAACATACCTTCCAAAATGGTTTCCAAAAATTTCGCACTCCTAAAATCAGAATCTTGACATAAGAACTTTGTATCAGGAGAATATGATGTGCCAGGAGGTATTCTTCGTGCCACTTCCCAGAATTTTAGTGACGTCGAATTCCAGGAATATCCGGGATCCCCTTTTGCGAAACCAAGTTCCAGGATTTTTAAAAATGTATCAGAAGAATAATAGTACCGCCGTATTTCTCTATACAGAATTTTGCTATAATAGTTTATAATTTTTACTTTTATTAGTCAGTGTCTGTAGAGATAGTACGTACTTTGTAAATAGTATAAATTATACAAATTATATATTAAGTATTAAAATAATGTAGAAAGAAAGATAAAAATAAACAAATAAAGTGTGATATAAATGTATTTATTTAACATACCTTCCAAAATGGTTTCCAAAAATTTCGCACTCCTAAAATCAGAATCTTGACATAAGAACTTTGTATCAGGAGAATATGATGTGCCAGGAGGTATTCTTCGTGCCACTTCCTAGAATTTTAGTGACGTCGAATTCCAGGAATTCCTGGAAACCGTTTGTACCGAATTTTGTTCTTCTCTGAATCAAACCGATATTTTTCGTTTCTTTTTCTACTTTTGTATTTCGAAACTTCTGGGCAATGTTTTTCTACATTATTTCTTGCTTTTTAAGTGAAATTTTGTAAGGGCTGGATAAGGGAGTTAGGTTTATAAATGACTAAACAATTGCTTTATTTTAACTCTATATTTATTGAAAATTCTTTCAATTATACATGTTACATAAATGTTACATTGTTAATTCTAATGCACTTATAACTACTAACTGTAATACTTACTTAAATATTAGATTCTTAACTTTAACGCACTTATAATTACAAATTGTAAAACTTACATATCAGTATTTTTACATACAACATATTTTTATAATTATTTAACATATAGCTTAAGCGCAGTACAATATTCTTATGAAATAATGACATTCTACAATTACATATGTACTTATATATTCAGTATAACTATTGAAGAACAGTTTACTCTCCGTAGATAAATCCTTTCTATTGTTTATTGGTAAAATGAAATTAGACTCAGAAACCAAGGATCTCAAGTTTGCAGATTTGTATTAGGAGAACATGATGTGACTGGAAGTATTCTTCGTGCCATTTCTTGAAATTTTAGTAGTGTCCAATTCCAAAAATTACCGAACACTGATATCTGAGAAACTGCCAGAAAACACAGCAAAATACGTTATTATTAACTACTTGAATAAAATTATAATACTTTATACTTACATACGATATAACAAAATTGATCATTTTCAATCAGGTTTGAATTTGATGGATTATGTTTACTCTCAGTAGATAAATCCTTCCCATTGTTTATTGGTAACATGAAACTAGACTCAGAAACTAATGATCTCGAGTTTGCAAAATTGTATTTCTCTAGTCATGTATCATTAAACTAAGGCAGCTTGTACATAAAATTACAGGGGCTTAGTCATAACCTCACACAAAAGGGATGAACGTAACTACCCGACCATTAATGAATAATAGAAAACGTAGAAGCACTGGCTAATTTGGTATCGAATTTTACATTTTCGAACACGAAAAACCGATCTACAATAGTCTGAACCTTGAATAACTCATACTATTAATTATTGTAACGCAACGATTAAAAATTATACATCACAGCCCGCGCCAGGTACGCCGATGCACCAGCGAGTGGAAAGATTCCGCGAGAGCGTCACCCCTCTCACTCGCACCAAGCCAACGCAGTATGCTAATGCGTAAGAGGGAGAGAACACTCGTCCGCCGATCGGACCTTTCACTCCCTCAATGTGCGAGAGAGAGCACCGAGCATCTAGTTTCTCACTCCCTCTACGCCAAACTCACGCCTGCGCACAACACCAATGTGCGAGAGAGTGAACACTAGTCCGCCATTCGGACCTCTCACTCCCACAATGTGCGAGAGAGTGAACACTAGTCCGCCATTCGGACCTCTCACTTCCACAATGTGCGAGAGAGTGAACACTAGTCCGCCATTCGGACCTCTCACTCCCACAATGTGCGAGAGAGTGAACACTAGTCCGCCAATCGGACCTCTCACTCTCTCAATGTGCGAGTGAGAGCACCGAGCATCTAGTCTCTCACTCCCTCTACGCCAAACTCGCGCCTGCGCACAACACCAATGTGCGAGAGAGTGAACACTAGTCCGCCATTCGGACCTCTCACTCCCACAATGTGCGAGAGAGTGAACACTAGTCCACCAATCGTTCCTCTCACTTCCTCCGCGTCAGTGTAAGAGCGAGAGAGCAATACTCGTCCGCCGATCGGACCTCCCACTCCCTCCGCAGCAATCTCGCAAAGTTACAATTGTAAATGTTAGTTATAAATAATATAATAACTATTGTAAAGCTGAATGTATAAATCATGTAGTTTATTGAATAAATGCAGCTTTTACAGTTAGTAGTTAGAATTAAGTGCGTTAGAATTAAGAATGTAACCTTTATAAAAATCAAATATTTATCAAGTTTTTAAACATCAAATGAAACTAAAACAATTGTTTGTTCATTTATAAACCTAACTTCCATTATCCAGTCCTTAAAAAATTTCCCTTAAAAAGCGAGAAATAGTATAAAGAAACATTGCACAGAAGTTTCGAAACATAAAAGTAAAAAAAAAGCGAAAAATATATTTAAGGTACAGTTCTGGGACACCCTGTATAAAATTGAATATTAATAAAACTGCATAAGGAAGAATTTTATTTTAATTAAATATAGTAAAGGCTACAGAACAAGTCAGGCTACAATCACAAGTCATTGATGAGAATTATTGACAGTGGGTCATGCTCAGATAACTTTGTAACTGAAGGTGAAAAATGACAAACGTATAAAAATATTCTAAAAAATCTGCGATTTTATTGTGTATCTTGTTCTTGATCCGCGCAATGATTGATCACTGTGTTCTATCCTTTGGAATTGAAACAGCATATACGTTCGATACTTTTGTATCTTGCGAGATATATTACTGAAAAAAAGTTGAAAACATTAACTGAGCGGATAAAATATAAAATCGCTAAGTAAACAATTGCGTTAATAATGTTTGAAAGTTATTAAGACCTTAAGATCTTGTTAGAATTACTTGAGAATTACTGAGATAAATTACGAGAAGATAATTAAATTTTATTTACCTGGTACACGAATGCTTTTGCCATTGATATTAAACCTTTCAAGTGCAGACTCAATTAAGAAAATTATCTTACTTTCTTCTTTACTATTTTATTTTATACAAATACAACTTCTTGCATTAAATATTTCAAATGTTCAGGATACTTTTTAATCATTCATAATATTAATCTCTTTTATGATTAATAATTCAGCAAATAAAGATATAAAAATATCTAATAAACTTTAGGCTAGTATAATAAATCTAGGCATTTTTTGTTTTAAACTCTAATTATAATTTCAATGGTCTATGCCGCAATAGCGACTGGCTTTGTCGTTTCAGCTTTAGCGCCAACATATTATCTCGCTTCTTATATATGGATACTTGAAACTGCAGATGAAGCTTTATCTTATAAATATTTATAAAAATATTTTTTGTACCTCTTATGCTTCTAAAGAAAGCTACTTTCAAAGTCTATTATTTCGAGGTCTTTGGAATAATCTTATTCCTTACCGCGTCTGACTATATACGTCTATTTCTACTGTAGCAGTCAGCCCGCTAACAGTAGAATAATCAGTGTTTGATTCCTTGACATTTCTCTGATTTATTATGTTTTCCATTCATACCTATAATCTGAATTAGAAAAATGACTTTCAATGCTACCTAGCAACATTTCTTTTAAATATATTAAAAATCAGAAATGCACAAAATTTGGTTTCACTAGAATGTGATTGGATAAAATTAAAGACACTTATATTTCTAGAAATAAATTTAAAAAAATTTGTAATGTTATAATTTACAATAACAGATCATTTTTTTATCTCCATTAGTTTTTAACATTCACTTATACCACTTTAATATGTGTTTAATCCATATTTTGATAGAAGATTAAAAAGTTCTATGAAATCCAGTTACAATCGGATTTATTGAACTGATTAAAAATCGAAATTGTATCCAATTTCAACTGAAAGAACATATTTTTAAACTTGGTGAAAATATTACCACTTTTGAATTTCCACGTATTTATTTATCGTTTTTGCGAAACGTGTTAACCTTTCTACTATTTTTCAAAAATAGTACCTGTTTCATTGATTCTGGATATATATTGTTTTAATCGATATCATATAAAATTTTTATTTGTTAGTAAAATAAATTTTGCTTTAATTGGATTTTACACAGTTTTTAATCTCCTGTTGGAAAAATCTATTAGAATATCTGTTAAAATGTCTGCTAGAATATCCAGGTGATGTTAACCCTTTCCAATCCAGTCTGGATTTTATTAGAGCATTGGTAGCCAGGCCCAAGTTAATTTTAAGAACGAAATAAGTCAATTTGAGTAAATGGAAAAGAAATTATAATTTAAAATTACTCAACTTATGGAATCATTTAAAACAGTTTAAAAAATATTCCGCACTACTGGACAATGGACCGCAAAGGATTAAACAATAATAAAAATAAAACAAATCTAAGAAGTTGTAATATTTTTTTTAACGTATTTGTTATAATTCTCATAAATCACAAAAGAGGTCAGTAAAGTATCATTGACGAGTTCAGTTTACTTGATTTAATATCACATCGCGTCAAATTGAATAAATAAAAAATTGGAAATCAAATTATCATACATAATCATCCCTCGCTTCGATAAAAGTCGGTACACGACTTAACGCATGCTAGAGATAACATTCGAATCAAAGGCATCGAAGAGAATAAAATCTCTCCAATTTCCGAACGGTTCGATAACACACGTTACGACTCGAAAGACGAACGGTCAATGAATAACAAACGAAAGATCTCCTCGATACCGACGATTCTCGTCGCATGGGAATCGTTGTGTATCCAGAAATATTACGTTGTCGTGTTTGCCGTCGTGTCAAAGGGGGAATGGAGGGAGGGGGACCGGTTGAAGGGTGAGACGATGCCGGCGTGAAATCTCTCTCAGTCGCAGGAATCGCAGGTGGCCCTTTATCAGCCGTAAAGAATTCGACGTCGGTGAAATCGTGCATTTCCAGTCGTTGACGATCGTCGATGGAAGGAACTGTGGAAGAGAGAGATGGGAGGGGGTTTAGACGATACCCTAACGTTCAAGAAGACGAACCAAAAAGGAGGAAGTGGTAAGGGAGATCGATAGAACAAACGGAGAAAGGGTGACGCCACGCCGGAAACCGAGGCTGGTGTCTGGCTTGGAATTCTGGAAAACTGGCGAACCGTGATGGTTACGGCGGTTTTGTCTCAGAGAGCGAAGTCGCACGGATCCGGATGCCGCGAAGAAAAGGGGGAGGAAACGAAGTGAGCTCGCAGACGAGCCGCGAGGAGGGTAGATAAAGGTCGGGAACGAGAACGGGTCATGGATGGGAGGGGGACAAGGAAATCGAGAGGGAGGTAAGCAGGCGAACAGGATAGGCGACGGAAGGGAAGAGAGGAAGGAAGGGAAGTTACTTAACGTCGTGGCAAAATGGAACGGTAACTAATTCTGACTAGACCGGCTGATTTATCGGCTCCTGGTTCTTCATCGTTGCCTTTCAACGTCCTACCCAACTTCGCTCACTTTCCAAGTATTCTGTTGGTGATTTCGTGTTTCTCCTCTTGTGTCTAATGTTTCATCTTCGTTTGCGAACAATTCGATCCTGCTCGACACATAATTTACTATTTTTCATTACACAGAGTGGTGATCCGCGATGGTTATTCGTAACGATTCGCAAAAGTGGATTTGCAGAAGTAGTCTTTTTAAAATTCGAATGATTTTGACGTAAAATATAATTCATGGTATCTGATACAACATTATCATATTAGTTAAGGGGGAGGTTAATTCGATCAATTGCCACTCGTGTTATTAAAGATTCTTTTACTTATTTAGTCGAAAATAATCCTATTGGATTCTGGTAACTATAAATAATAAAAATAACGAAGTATTGTGAAAATAGAATATAAATCTTGCTAAGAATAAAATTACCACCACGCAGAACAAACTTGTTACAATAATGAATTCGTTATTTGAATATTCGTTTACAAAAATTGCATCTGGATTAATTGCATATTTGAACTTGTACATTAAATTTAAAACAAATATTTTAAGGGAATTCGAAAGTCAAACAAATGTAATGTCATCCAAAGAGAACATTAACTTTCCAAATTATTTATTTGTAATTACGTAATGGGGTGGAAAAGATGTTTTAGTATTTCAGCAATTTTAAAAGTAATATATTTAATAAATATCTAAGTATCGATCTTAAAAATATAGGTTACAATAAATACAATTTTGCTAACCCTTAAAATGACACCAAAACACCTTAATCTTCCTAGGATTAACAAACAACGCGTACAATTAGAGTAATATTTTAATCTGTCTGGTATTTACACCTTGTTGGTCAAGCAGCCAACACAGAACGATCGGCTAATAACTTTTCTCTGTTTTGTCGTTCGATAAACGTCGTTACTTCGCTCTCTTCTTCGTTTCGCTCTTATCTCCTCGATTTTTGTTTTGCCTCCGGTGGCCGTTCCTCAACTTTCTGCCGAGAATAAATATTTTGATTGATATCGTTTTCATCGTTCGATCGCATTTCCATTAGCTGATGAGCTCGTCGAGCGGACGGTCCTCCCGATTGGATAGGAAACGAACAGAAAAGGGGGACAACTACGGCGAGCAAAAAGAAGAATCCAGCCATTGTGTACCACTCGACAAGTTCCAACGGCGATCGTGCTGTACACGATGCGTTAAACAAAATGAAATATTGAACCATTTTGGCCACCGCTTTATGGTAAGAGCTTGTTCTGATGTGTAGCAGAGATTAGCGGAAATTGCCGGCTTCGCAAGGGGAATCGCGAGGAAAATAGCATGAATACTGTAAATGAACCGCTGAATTGATCTACCAAGTACCCCAGCTGTAAATATGGAGATCTTATACAATTTTTTGCACGATTTTGTACGAAAACCAACAATTAACCCTTTACCAGATTGTGGCAATTCTTAATTTTCATTACTTTGGTTCCAATTATGAATACAGTTCAGTTGTTCAGGTTGAGTGGGTCATTCTTTATACTCTATTAAGATTTTATTCAGATGGAAAATAAACTGATAAATTGCTCTTAAACAACGACTAGATTCTAAGAAAACCATACTTATATTATAATGTTCAAAGAAAACTGCAAAGAGGGAATTTACTTAACCCTTTCCCCTCTGTGGGGACATGAAAAGATTAGAGGTGATTTTTAAGGTTTCTTTTTCTAAATTTCCTACCAAATATAATTTATATAGAATAATTATTTCCAATATTGTATTATCTACGTATGTTGTTCATTACTTTGTAACTAAGTATTTTTGAGTTGCTGGTAAAAAATATTGAAACAGAAAAAGAATTTCAAAAATAGAAACAGAAATTAAAAATTCAAATCGTGGGTTCTCCCAATGGTCCGTCGTTCAAAGGTTTACCTCTTGCCCTAATAACGCACTCTATATTTCGGATGTGACCTCTGTCGATCGTACTTTGATTACAATTGAACTCTAAATTCAATTTTAATTATAATTCACACGGTCAGTGCTTGCCAATTTCAATTTTCTTTAGTCATTTTAATATTAGGGCAATAATTTGATGCACCTATCGAAACAATCGTAGAGCAACTGGATTAATCACACGTGGCACTTAAACAACGGAAGCAGTTCCAGGTTTTTGTACGGAACGTTCAAGCAACGTGCTCGTTTCCTTTTCGAGTTGCGTCGAATCGATAAACCTCGTGTTACGCGCTCGTTGTCCTGTTGCGGACGGTGCGCTGACCTCTGACGAGTTTCCGAAGCTGGGACATCCATCATCTCGCAAGTCCGTCAGGATAGGGGAGAGGCTCGTCTATCAAGGGACCGATTAGCGACGATAAAGATCTCGAAATGAATGGACCGTGCCACTCGACCGGCTCATTGTCCTCCCGAGCGTGCAACGACCACCCTCTGGTCCGTCGCACAAAGCCTCAACCCCCTACGTTTTTCCTAAACAAGAGTGATGCTCGAAATTATTAACCCTTTGCCATCAGTGACAGTTATATACGTCCAATTTTTTCCGTTGATTCTTCCAGAAAAATGAAACGGTACTTGTCCAATTGACAACCGAACCAGTGACTTAGAGATGGATACATAAGTACTTGAATGAACCAGTGAACGAACGTTACGTTATTGAAACAAGTGAATAAGTTATTCAAGACTTTTCTCAGTTCTTAGTTCGGTAGTCAAAGGGTTATGTACAAATAAAAAGTAATTTGAGTTTGATAGTTAATATTGCTCATTCACTGGTGAAATTTGCATATTTTACTTTCAAAGAGAATTAATCGCATTATTTTTTCATTTCTCGTATTTATTAATATTTTGAAGGTTTAAAATTGTAGGTATTTCTCTTTTCATTGTTAAATTCAATTAGAACCATTTGATTTTCTAAAACAATCATGTAAAATTTAAAGCATTTGAAAAAATCATGAACTAAATTAAAATCTTCACTTCTGTGTTTTATTAACTGAACAAACATATTAATGGAACAGTTTAAGGAATCAATCACGGTTTATATAAAAATTGTACACAATGTTGAACACCCATCAATCAAGTTCCTAATATTTACCACAAACATATTTTACACTACACCGAATACAAGCCACATAAAATTACTTTCACGATGACAGCTAATGAAAATGGATTACCGTTCCTGCTTAAGCAAACAATTTTCACCCAAGTTCATTAAAAACTTTTCTACCGATTGGATCACGAAATATTGTAACAGTCTCTGCAATTCTCTCTCAAGTTTATCAATGCCTCTGTAGAACTTTTATAAAAATTACATTTTGTCCCAATATTTTAGATTACAAATGGCAATTACCATTTATTAAGCAGACTAATCTGGAGTGACTTAATTGAAATGCAAACACTTTTATTTTAGAAATTAATTAATTAATTAACTTTCTCCTGAATAATCTAATTATGCAACGTGCATGTAAGAATCAATACTATAATAAGTATCATACCTTAACATTCGCTTTATTTTGTTATTAAATCAATAAGTTCTTTATGAAATGTATAGTGATCTAAATATATACATAGTACGTAGTAATTTTCGAATATTGAGCCAAGGAGGAAGACATTTTCCCCTAGGGCGCCATTTTTACTAAAGGAAATGGTGATATAGGGAAAAGAAACCTCATCATTAATTTTGTATTATTTTACTTATAGTACTAATTATCAGTAATTAGTACACTGTATAGATAAACTAAGTTGTTTCCAATTTTCATTACCGTCTTAAATCTTCAGAAAGTCTTTAAAGATTCTTTAACATTTATCAAAGTATCTATTACATTATTTAATGGCTCGTTATGTTAAACGTTTAAACGTTACAACAATTAAAATTTAAATTTAGTAAATGAAGTAAAAAATTCTATTTGTGTCATCAATGATCCAGATTACTTGCAAAAGATTAAAAGCGTTTGACATCATGATTTTCGTTTCGATGGTTTCTATATCTAGCTTCTTCAACGTTAGAGGGTTAAAGGGCTTACTTGCCGCTAATTAAAAAGAGGAACGAAATGTTCCATTTCGCGAAAGGGCAAAAATCTAGCTTACAGTCGAAATGTACTTCATTTTCATGCGAAGCACACGAAGGCATGATATCTCGAACAACGGGCCTCGAACTAGTACCGAAACGACAGATCCATTTCTCACGTGGCGTTCCAACGATGTTCTTATTTTCTCTTCTTCAGCTGCTCGTTCGGCTGCAACAGCAAGCGATCGGTAAACGTGACAGCCGATCGCTCTTCCGGAATTTAACCGGCGGTGTGACGTTTCACGCCCCTCCCCTCTACGTTTTCACCTACGGACCGACCTTTTTCCCCCCTGCCAGCGCTATCGTTTTACCCTGGTTCCGATCTTGAGACGAGGAGGCCGATGATTAACGTGTTCTTCTTCTTCGCGCTTCGATCGAAACGCGAAATTTCGCGGCTAACCCAAGAATCCCCGGAATCTGGCCAATGTTTGCCTTGACCAACAGGATGAACCCGCTCGTTCATCATGGGAACAGAATGCTCAAAGACGCGGCGGGAGCGTGGGGTGTCAAAGAAGTAGGCAATTAGGTTTGTTTTACCTCCAGCCAGTGGATCGTACTCTTGACGGCAAGAACGTATTAATGGTTGCACCAGGTCGAAGTCGTGTTTTTATGGCAGAAAACTGTGGCTGAATTCGTCGAGAATGTGGAAGAAGTTAACTCTTATTCAGTCAATATTGGATCAATTTTAACCCTTTTTGTGGTCAGCAGTTGCTTGGCACAAAATAGTCATTACGTGTTGAGGATTGCAATAGTTTCCATCATTCTTGAATATTGCGTGATTATTGCGTTATTATTTCGATAATAATAAATTGAAATATTAAATTTAACACTAGAACTACCGACAATCAATCTACACATTCTCTTAAACTGGAAATAAAATAGAAAACTGAATAAATAAGGGATGAAACATGAGTTAAAATATAGAATGATGCTTTATGTTAATAAAAGCAGATTACATTTTAATTAAAGCATCTAGATAAATTTTGTGATATAAAATAAAAAATCTGGAACGAGTTATTTTGACCCATTTGATAATTCTAGTGTTAATTTATAGTGAATAGGCTAGTTCACATTTTAAAGGAGAAAAAAGTAGCAAATAGATAAAGAGTTTAAGATAAATATGGAAATGTAGAATTTAAGAATTACATTATCTTTGGTATTTTCTTCGATATTCTTTGCACTTTGTATCGAAAAGTTAGACTCAAAGTGTAATTAAGTGTAAAATGCAACCAAATATCAATTTGTTCGACTTTTCGAATAGTGGATTTCAAAATATAAAAATATTACAAAGCGAATGTGTAACTATAAATTTACAGCTTTTTATTAATCAATATTTTGTGTTTCAACAAAGCACCAGCCATTTTATGCAAAGAATATTACGAGAAGCTTATGCAGTTATAATCATTAATGGATATTCGATGCTCTCTTGTTGCAAGTTTTCAAACAGTTCAAGCGTGTACGAGTTTCAAATTACTTCAATAATTATTCGAAGTTGAAACTCCATGGAAGCCTTAAAAGTATCTATTGAAAATTTTAAATGCCTTGATATGATACCAGTTCTTGAACACGTGAGAGTTTCTAAATTTGAGATTCTAATTAAAATTATTTTCTTTATGCATATTCAAACCAATTTAATAAATCATGTACAACTCTTTCATGATTTGAAACTGAAGATAAATAATGAAACACAGGATGGAAGATTATGGGATTTCGTTTGTTTAATTATTTATGTTCTGATCTATAAAATCGGATTTAAGCTGAAAATATATTTGTTATTTTTCGATAAAATTAATATTCTCCTCGTTTTCATTGCCGTCCAAAGAGGATAAACGCAAATTTTTTCACAACATTACGTGACTGTTTTCCCATGGCTTTAATTTCTTTTTACGCTTATTATTTTTAATAAAACTTGAGGACCTGGAAATCTCCTTTTTTCATTTTTAAACACAAGATATCGCAAACTGGGTAGTTCAGTCCGAAAGATAGCGATTTTACTTGCGAAAAAATAAAGTAATAAATTAAAGAGATAAAAAGGAAAGAAAAAGAAAGGTACTTGAAAATCTTATATTTAATCCGTCTGTAAATAACCGGTTTATATTAAAGCTCCAGTATTTAAAATCCGTTGCATACATTTTCTTATAAAAAGATAACTGGACGAGAAGTATTTAAAGAATGCGAATTTTGAAAATGAGTTATCAAACTTAGCGCTTAAACATTCTAATTGTATTTTGATTAAGTGCAAGGGTAAAAATAATTAAATAAGACGTATGTGTTACGTTGCTTATAAAAAGATTAACAAATCATTGAAATTGTTAATGAATTCTATAATTGTTACCAAATTTTAAAATATCTTTTTTTTACGGTGCCCTTCCCATCATTAAAATCCGTACAGTCATCCAGGTTTTTGGACAAGAATCGCAACGAACGAGAGAAGTCCAAGGCCTGAAAGCAGACCAGCGAGTAACATTGAACCATTTTTAACCCCTCGGTACCATAATTACTTTTCCATTATCTTAATGCCAGCACGGTGAGTGAATGCGGTATAAATACAGGGCAGGGGGGTCGCGTAACTGCAGCACGCCCCTAAAAGGCTTGCTATTTTCATTTTTCTCTTTTGTGTCGCCAAAAGCCGGACGGACAACGTCGCATCTTCTCTCAAAATTTAATTATCTAACAACAGACGGGTAATTTTTCCTCCTCGAAACAGATTAACATTTGCTTCATATACGGCCGCATGATCGTAACATAAGCTCGTTTCACCCTTTTTCTTTATTACTTTCAATTGAGTTCTAATAATAAAATTATTTACTCTACTTAGGTCTTTCATTTGACAAAGCATGTCAGTCCTTTATTAAAATTTTATTCAGGCTACATCCATGTGACTTAAACTAGCCATTTATTGAATTTTTCAAACCTAGACGTGATTATATATAATAACCAACAATTATACATAATTACCGGATTAATCAGATTTACCGTAATATATATAAGATAAAATAAAAAATGTAGAATCATTTTCAGTTGTTAACGTTCCAGAAAAATAACAATATGTTTCGAATCACTTAATCAAAATGTGCCAAGATATGGGGACACGGGATAATTTATTCAACACCTTTTTCGGAGTGCAACAGCTGAATTAACGAGGGAGGATGGGATGCTTTATTATTTTCCCTGGGAACCATTAGACGTTGCGGCATCCCCTCGGCTACGCCACTTTAGGTCGTCCCATAAATATTCCCTAATACGAGAAGCAATAACGCGTATCGATGCCGCCGTTGTATAAACATAAATATGACTCCATGCTCAATAGGGGAGGGCCTTAGTTCGCCGTGGCAAACGTAAGTTCGCCTAACGCCAAAGCGTTGTTAATTTATTGTTAATTTATTGCGCCGAACGGCCGCCCGGTGACTCGATATCAGACACGGTTGCACCGCGTAATCAAGAAATCGATTCGTCGCAACGACCTTTACAGCCAGCCAATAATATCGTAAGCTAACGGGTTGTAGGTGGGCTCATTTTGGTAATTAAACTTCTCGCGAACGGTTATTGCACGCCTGCCTCGTTCGTTCGAGACTTTTAAGGGTCGCGAGGCTTAAGAAGGTGCATGCATACATTTTGCGGGGGTTCGAAGTGTCGATTCTGATTATATACGTTTGCTATAGTACTGTAGTACAATACAGTACAGTAACTACAGTCTATATTTGAAACTATTCGAAATATGAAATTAATTAATATCCACTCTGAGTGATAATTTTAATCAACTTTCGTAACCATTCGTAAATAAATGTACTGTTTTAACATCAGTGTTGTAAGGTTTTAAGATAAGATTTTGGACCAGCTTGTTGTAGTGGATTGTCCTGTCGAATTCAATGAGGGTTAAAGGTCAATGCAGGGTAAGGATCAAAATGGAATTACGATAGTAATCCGAGTCTTCCATTGGTAGGTCAAGTACTTTAATTAATTAAAATATTTCCAGCAGAAAAAAATTTGTCCCCTTTATACGATGAACCTGTAGTAATTCATTAAGTACAAAAATGTATACGTCAAAGTATGATCAAAAGGTGAAAGGGTCAAATGTTAAAAATGTATCAATTATTTGGAATGGAAAATCATGTTTCGGAAATTTGTATTCAAACGATAGAAATATTAACCCTTGACCCTAGTTATGAGAATTCTGTCATAGTCTAATTAAAGAATGTCATTTATAGAAGTTATGGAAATAAGGAAGCATTTTAAGAGTAATTAGTAATTAAAATTAAAAGTATTCAAAATGTATATTAATAATAAATAAAATTTGCAACATTTATAGGTTTCCTAGACCCCACGTTTCTAATTAAAGAAGCTGTTTTTACCTTTTCAATTCGAGAAGTATTACTATTTAATATTCCAATGATATTACTCTAAATTACTTTTATTTTCCTTGTATTTTCTATATTCTTCTCATTTTCGTTGAAACATTATTTAAAGTGCGCCAATTTTAGGCAACTGATGAATTTTATTGAAAATTCCAAATTTCTCATTGAACAACCACGTGACGGCTTTTAGTAAAAAAGCACCAGAGGACAAAACATTTTCAGAATAACATTTTACTCCACTGAATGCAATTTGTACGAGAAGTACATCGATGCGCGTCAATTGGTTTCGTTAGAAATGAACTTTTTTTTTTACTCAATCACGAGGCAATTCGTTTTAAGTAAATAAATTCCGCCACGGGAAATACAAACGCGTTTAAAATCATTTTGATTCTCATCGATTGCACTTTCATTAAACGTATTAAACGTAGCGATCGCGTGCAATAATTAGATCGTTGAGTTGATTATTGTCTGAATTGGTGCGTTTAAAATATGTATAACAAATAAGATTATTTAATCTCGGCCTCTCAGTACTCGACGTTTATTCGATTAAAGAAAAATTCACAATTCGAGAGAGAAGTGTTTTTATTATAATCATAACAAAATGTTTGTGCTATGCAATTTATGTATCATTGGGTAGCTATTTCTTTTCGTTATGATATCGCAATATTTTAAAATAAAATTGTTCAATCGAAAGAAATGGAGTTTTACTTATACTACAACATAATACAGATGTTTTCAATAATTAATAAATTAAATAATTAAAAAAAGGAAAGATAAAATAAACCGTAGATATTGCTAGTATTAGACTAATTGTGCAAACTGGTAATTTGAATGGTTGCGTTTGAAAATTAATCGACAGAAGCCTTAATATTTGGAACTAAAGTGTCTTACCGCACACGTCTGTTTTCACTGTGCCAGTCAACGTGTTAGTATTCTTACAATTAGTACAATACTTACAAAGGTAACGATTAAATTACATAAAATGACATGAAAGTGTCGTGAACAAAAATAAAAATGATTATAAAAAAAGTCAGGACGACAACTTTTCTCAACCCAACACGCATTATTACAAGTATTTAAAAAATTCATTGGTGGAATTTCTAGAACTTAATCGTCGTTTCATTTCGTTCCGTAAAACCCATTTCCCGTACAAACGTAAATATCTTGACGCGTTTTCTCCTCTTCCCCAAACATTTTACAAAATTCCTAGATTCTTCGTTTCAGCGCGCTTCTTACCGAGGACACTCTTGATTTTGGAAAGCAAACTTCCTGCTGTTTGAGAAAGTCTGAATGGATCGTGAAGTGCCATGAATACTAAAACGGCGCCCGATATTGTCATGGGATACACCTTAATAGATTCTCTTTAGTTGGAGACACGTCCGTGTACAAAGTCTATAGAAATTTCAATATTTCGAACGGACGATACTTCAATATATCCCCCCCCCGAGTTTATTCTACGCTGGAATTTTTTAAACCTCCGCCGGCAAACAGCAACCACGGATTCCAATTTGCTTTACGAAATCAGCCAGAAATTTTCCGTAAAGAATTTTTCAAGCTTCTCCCTGGTGGTGGCGGTTTAATGCAGTCGTGAAAAGTTTCGAAAGACGCTTTAAACGCGATTTTTAAATTAAAATCGCTGAGAAAATTCCGTATTTAGCTTCGTTGCCTCCGCGATCCCTTTTATCTTCCATTAAATTAATATTCCTCTGATTAATCCACAAGCTATTATTAAATAAATTTGGGGATGTTAAACGTTCGCGATTAGCGAGAAATATCTGAAGCTGCAGCGGCTTTTCTGTATTTCACGCAATGTAACAGTGTAATTTTAACACAATTATTGTGTTCGTGCGACATTTCTACTAAATACTGGTTACTGGGTTACAGATATTTCTGTAAAAATGTATATTCATATAATATTTTTCTCTGTCCAAGTAATTTAAAGTATTACCTCAATTTGTACACTTCACATATTTTACATATTTTGAATAATTTATTTCCTTCTTTCGTACGTACCGCATAATTTATATTTTTTGCACGTTCTTGCCTGTAATAAATAATAAATATTCGCAGTCTACTGATTTCGTTTTAAAGCAAGGTTGGAACGAAATTGAAAAATTGTTATTGCTCTTTAAACACATATTTTAACTTTGACGTCTGCAGATTAAAGTTTTAAGTTAAATCAGAAAGAACGACTTAGACGAAATTGAGAAATTAAAGAAATAAATTCGCTTTTCTGACATAAAAAGCACTGTCGTAAGAAGATTATTATTATTGCTAATGATATCGTTATAATCTAACAGGAGGGCAATTTTTGAGCGCAGGTGTAGAAACGAGAGCAGAAAGGCTTTAAAAAGGAAAAAGGAACGAACGATGGATAGCAGGAAAGAATGAAACTGCGAGATAACAGTGGTCAACAGGAAAATGCAGAAATAAAGATAACATAATGTGTTTTCACTATACGTAACGTTTCAACCCGTTTGCAGACACTCTTCAAACGTACAATACTGTCTAAAAGTTTCAGCAAATCTACTGTAATTTGTATACTTACTTTTTTTAGTACGTTACTCAGGTTATTGTAGAAGTGTTAATAGACTATAAAGGGTTAGCAGCAATGGTATCAATATCAATTCATGGTCATTGTATTGGGTAATTATATCACATAATAATAGCAGACAATTTATGCGAATTGAGGGAAATCAGAGGAGGTAAACAGAAAATCCAACCGGCAAAATTAGCCGACAAGGGAAAGTATTATATCAAGGGACCAAGTGTGAAGGAACGAGCCTCTTCCCGTTCCGGCTCGTGCGAGATTAATTCCCGGTCGACGTCCTTTGTAAATTTCAGCCAAGGATTCGTCGTAGTACCGTGCTCGTGCGTGGTTTATATTATCTCGTTCCTGCTACACTCTGGCTCGTTACACGATTCTCAAGGGGTTCGAGGTAGGTAGCCCGGCAAGGAAAGTATAGGTAAAAAGAGAGGGCGAACGCGGCGGGTGGTGGATTCCTGAAAGGAAGGAAAATTGTATATGTCATAAATAAAAGAACGGCTCGTCGGCTGATTCTGCTGTAAGCTAATTTGCGAGTTTCAGCCAGGAATTCGCTGGATGTCTTTGCTCGTGTACCTGCATGTCCTGTTTCCTTGCACGCGACCCCTGGCTCATTATGAGCCCCATACGGGACATCCGAGGTACAGGAAAGCGGATTAAGTGCGGAAATGAAACTCCGGAAATTATTCATGTATTAAGAGGAAAATACAAAAATGGCACGCTCCTTTTACGCGGTAATACGGTAATTTGTACATTTTCGGCCAAGAATGTTCGTTTACGGACCGGTTGGTAATTCAAATTGGTGCGCTCGTGACTTTCTGACAAAATCGAGGATTACGTTGTGGAAAGGCAAATGATAAATTTCGTTTCAGGAGGTCGTCTAGGAAATCAAGGGGGGAAAGATTTAACAAAGGAGATTAAACGTGACTCGCGACGAAATATAAAATCAGATCATTTTGCAAGTAATTTCTGGTCTTTTTTATGGAACGTAACCTCCTATAATTTATTTAGTAGTTTGAACTATTTTGAAGCTGAACGATTGTGAATTTAATTACTAATCCAATTTACATAGGTTTTTCGAAAAAATATAATTTAAATAGGAGATCCATCTTAGTCTTTGAAACTCAAACAAATATTTATAATATATAGCAGTTCAAAATAGAAGTTAAAATTAAGTAAGATAACTTAACTCAATATGATCTGTATAAGCATTGAGAAATTTTATAACGTTTTAGAAAACGGAGTTGAAATAAAAATTTCTAAGAGTTGATAGAACTCAAATTTTATTTATGGTAGGATATAACAAATTAATCAAAGAAAATATATAATTTTTACTTCTTTCGATTAAAAAATATTCCAAATGCAAAGGATTTTTATTCGTGTTATCATCAATTGTTGTAAAAATAATAACGCCTATATTTACTATATTTTATCTTAACTTCCGTTAGTTGCAAATAATAATGTACCAATCAATATTGTATCAATATTTCCATTAACAATTTTATGAACTTTCCGTCAATCATATTGTTTTGTTCGAATAAAACTAACTTTTGGGAGAAACAAATGTCAGCTGAAAATTAGTTCGAAACAATGGTCAATTTGTAATCACAAGCAAAGTTTAATTACAGCTTTCAAAGTTATATTTTAATTATAACTAAACTCAGCACTTCATTATAAATTTTTGAAATACGTGTGTATTATATATAATTGTATAAACAGAAAGGAACAAATAATTACTGAGAGAAAATGATATTATCGACGCCCCGCCGTTTATGTTTATGTAAATATATGTATATGGATGTAAAACAAATGCATGTCCAAGTTTGTGGAAAATTCTGGAAGCGTCCAGTTCCACAGAAGCCATCGTCGTGTTCGTTTATATTAAGGTTTTGTTTATTGTTTAAATCGGTGTTCATTCATTTAGTTTACAATATATCCCCGTATCCTCGTCTACCCTTAATCCTTTTAACAATTACTTAAACGTACGTTTATAAACATTTTAATATACTTTAGAACAAAAATAAAAAATGATAATAGACATATCTCTGCACTGTGATTGACTGCTGATATACAAATATTTTCAATTAATGTTTCTAGATCATATTTCTATAGAATTAGGAGCATGTAACTTACGTATTATAAATTGTAGTAGCACAGGATATAATATTTTAAATCAAAATGACAAATTTTAATAAAGAAAAATGGAGTTTCTTCTTTATCACGAGCTTATGCCACGACATAATACTTCTCGAGATTAAAAGCACAGTTAGGAAAAAAATAATTTCTTCCTGCAAAGCGATTCAATGGGAACAATTTCCCTCTCATCGATTCGTTCCAAGACCGTTAAATCCCGGGCTATATATCCTTTCAATTTCACAAGAGATCCTCCGGTGTAGCCGTAGAAAAATACTAAAACAGCAAATACGATAACCCAGGCTAATCCCAGTTTCGCCGATAATCGGTGAGAATAGAAACGTCGTGCTTGCAATATCGGCCGCAATTAAACTCGACGATCCTACGGGAGCCGCTTCACTTGCGTGGAACACGTGTTCGTGTCGCGATACGCTCGGATAACGAATAAGCCTTACTTCCATCCCGGGGTTCTGAGATACCGATCGTACGGAACGGGTTCAAAGGTTACGGGATCTTTGTTCGACTAATTTCACGGACGATGTCTTGACTTCGTCCGCCGGTGAAAATCTCGTGGACACACGGCGCTCGGTTTTGGGTAGCTGGCCGATATCCGAATAGGGAATCCGAGCTGGGAGGGTAACAAAACACATTAACGCTAATCTGTCCGTACGTCGGGCGCAGTCAATGGCACGGCACGAATCCCATTTGTCCAGGGCGACGTCTCGTGTCGTGACGTACGGCTCTGTGTGCAGATTCGCCCACATTTCCGTATGCGTTTATCGGTTTACACACGCACACCGGCCCACGTACAATGATAACAACGTTCCACACCGGGGATGCCCAATCAACGACCTTTTTACTTAAAACTGTGTGTGTGAAATAATAGTCGTTTGATGGCTTGGCCAAAATCAAATAATCTGGTACAGCCAATGACACTTTTTCATCCCCATCGGTTCACTTCCACGAACGTAATTTAAGGGAATGTTTTTGCCCTAATAGACAAGTTCTCAAAAATTACTATCAATACACGTTACATGAGCCCGATATATTTAATACTTTCGTTATTTAAATAAAGTTATATCCTGTTTTTGTTACTTTATTAAACTCGTGCGCATTTTAATCGACTACCCTCCCGCATTCATTTGAATAAATAATCTTGTTCGTCATTAAAGTTGACAGAAGGACTTGTTTTGAATAAAAACATTTTCCAAATTTGCTCACGCCTCAACAATTACATATAACGAATTATAAAAGTACGTATACTCTTTCGATTAATAGATACGCGATGCTGACTGATCAAGCCATTGAAAATTTAGCTTCGTAGATAGTATTATAGAACTGTTTGATACAAAGGATTTGCAGTTTTCAAAGAACGTCTCTCTTTCGAAACACCCAGTAGATGCAAGCGAGACACCAAATCCGGTATTCTCCAAAAAACTTCAGACACAATTCCGAAAATTCTATTGAAGTTGAAATATTCTTTGTCCATTGGGTGAAATCGAATGGCGTGGGGGGTTGGACAATCGAAAACGGGAAACGGGGAAAAAGATGTAACGATCGAAGGGAAGAGGAAGACACAGCGTATTCCGTTGGCGCAAAGGTACAATACGTTGCTAAAGTCGGGGTCGTCTTTGACGACGGACGGTGTCCTGAGGGATAAGCCGAGAGTGGCTGTTACCGCTAACCACATTCGATAAGCGGTCAGGTCGGATCCCACGAATCCTTGCGTTCCCCCTCCTTCCGGTGTACCGCGGTAACTGCACAGGCATGTTCACCTCTGTCCGAACTTTCCGAAACTGAACAGCATCCTCGCCTTTCGTAAGAACTCGATTGCTTCGGTGCTTTCGACGCTTAGTTGTGTAATGTCTTGTTCGTTCCCTCGGGAATGCACGAGGCGCAAGAATCGCTAAGGCTTCGCGCCAAAGTTATGGCTGGTTTAATCGAGGTTTTACAAGGATGAACAAGCTTCTGAAACTTCAGTATTTTATATTTCTATAGACTCGTTTTACATATTTCGCCCTTCGTTCTATCGTAAATTACAAATTTATTCCAACGAAAGTTTCGAAAGAATTGGATTCTTAGAAATTAAAAAGAAATTCAAGTTGTCGGTGTAACAATAATCCACAGTCTAGAGGTTAATTTTTAAAATATAAAATTTATCTTTTCATCGAGTTTTTATATAATTTTTCAAGCACATATCATTGTATATGTAATAATAATAGATTGGCAAGTGAATTTGCAACGTACCTCCAAATTTTGTTTAAAAATCTTTCAAAGGTACCAAAATGTCAGGAAAATACCTAATTAATAATTTTAATACCTTAGTCAATACGTGCTTCGCTTATACCATTAAAAATACAATCTATCTTGGAATAATTAATATTTGTTCAAATTTTGATTACAACTCAATTTTAAGTTTAACTGTAATTATAATTAATGTAGTCAAGACTTATCAAGTGTGAAGTATAAATAATATTTCAATTTTCTTCGCTTCTTTTAACATCGTGGCAATAAATATACTTGATGCACCCAGAAGATTAATCATAGGTTAAGAGGTTAAAATATAGCTTAAAGAACACTAAAAGGAGATTAGAATTTTTTTGTTAGATTTCTAAGACCTAGAGATGTGGGACAATCGCTTCGAGTGATCGAGACGATATACAGAGTGTCCTTCGACAACCTGGTCATACATTAAGGGGGGCGTCTCAACATTTACCCCTTTTACTCCCTCGCCAGGGTGACACTGTCCAATTCTTGAAACTAGAAAAAGCGGCGGTCTTCCTTGAAGAAAAGTGAGAAAGTAACAAAAAATACACAAGTTAAAATACTGCAATTACTTGTGATAATAAAGTGAAGGGTTGAAATAGAATTGAAACGAAGAAGAAATATGATCGCGAGCTATTAAGCGTATAGCGTAAACAAGATATACCGTAATGGTATAACATAGACTATAAATTTATTTCACTTACTCGTCGAGGTAATTGTTATTTGAACCTATTTCCGCGCTAGGATCGTATTACACATACTGATACTGGGTTATTTGGCAATCAATATTGAAATTATCCTATTTACTCTAATAGTTTCCTCAAGCGGTATTAATGTTATCTGTTTATCCAGATCATATCCCTTAACGTGTTGACATTAACAAAACCAGACAGCAAGAAAGTTTGAACAACAATATGTAATCTGATTCCAAATACAGCATTTACGAAATGGCGAATTCCATTTAATCAATTTATGGCATTGAATCAATTTATATTAAAATCAATAATAAAAGACTTGTGTCGGTACCTTTTGAAAGCTTCAAATTTTAAATTGATATTACAATTGGTACTTTCATACCATCCAATCAAATCTAACATGATCTCTTTTTTTTTTAAATAAACGCTTTCAAAGTTTCATGTAATTATATATATTTTATGTTTTGTACCACTTTTCTTTTAAATTGCCCCTACTGTCAATAACCTTTTATAATAAATTGAACTTTAAACTATGGCTCGTGTAACAGAATGATTTAAAATGCAGTGTATTACGGTTAAATGCTATAAAAGAAACTCCTTTTTCAGCGATGAGCTGACAGAACGGAACGGTCGTAACCAAAAACGCGAAATTAGTAATCGACGGAGGTTTTCTTATTCCATTCTGTTACGTCGGTTTGTTCGTTAAAAATTGCAGAGCGCACACCTAGCGTACACGACATGAGGGCAACGCGCAACAACAGCCCTGGTCGTGACGATAAAAGAAAGTAGCGGCGGGTTGAATGTTATTTTTAAAAAGTAACGGGGCAATGGAAACGGTTCGCAGACAAGCGTACAATGCGGCTGCTGCAAACACCACCGAGCCGTGACACGAATTTCCCAAAGTTTCCCGGACCGGAAGAGAATTTAGAAGAGTTATGTCGCGCGAAAAAGTGCACCGATACCGGTGTATCGAACCAGTGACTTTAGCTGTTACCGCGCGAAATGGATCCGTTCTGGGAAAGTCTCGTTCGTTCCGGGAGATATTACGAAGTTACCAGGGTATCAATGACGGACTTTCCAGTCATCCTGTTACGAGCGTGCAGGGACAGGAGTGTAATCGATGCGATATACCATATAATGTTACAACATTCCCGTGAAATCACTTGACGATTCGCGGTGAATATAAAAGGCATATTTATACTAGCGGTTAATTTCAGGCGAGATTTCGTGGAACTGCAATTCGTAAAAATTGAACAATTTAACTCACATTACTTTCACTATTTACCAGTAACCCAAAAATACTTAATTAGATAATATAGTATTGGGAATAATTATTTTATTTAAATTATATTTGGAAGTAAACTTAGAAAAAGAAAAATAAATTAGTTATATTTCCTTTAAAAATCACCTGAATTCTTTTCATGTCCCCTCAGTGCTTACTGCATATTAAGAGAGATATAGATTTTTTCCACCTCTTTAATTAAACTAAGACCAGATTTGGATTAAGTTAGATATGGCGAGTACTCAGTTTAGTAATTAATTAATAGTAATATTAGTCACTCAAATAATGTCAGTAATATTAGGTAAAATAGTACGAGGAGAGAAGTAGAGTTTCCTTTCGATATATCACCACTTTCCCTAGGGAACACAATGTATGTTGCCTTAAGTGTTAAAGGGTTAAGCTGCAAGAGGGTAACTATGTACAGTAACTGTTTAAACACTATAGAAACAGATGTATAAAGTCAATAAACCTAGCAAACTAGAATCTATATCATAAACGACAGTATACAGTAAATCTAAATTATTATACATGGTGAACTATTTACTGTGCCATCTGAATTTATTTACAAGCTATTTGTTGTATAAAACAAATTTGAAATTTGAAAGTTATCTAGTACCAAGAATACCACCTTCAATTTTTAATTAAGGTATCAAGGTAATTTTTATTCTATAATGTGTTTTATAAGATCTATGGTGGTCAGAAATATAACTATGAAATTGAAACCTTAAGGTGACCTCCATATTTCAATAAAAAAAGCACAATTTTTCAAAATTAATCATTACATTGTAGGCCTCCCTTGACACTCACCAATTATCGTTTGAAGCATTACTCTTATACAATAAATTATTTCCAAGTAAAAAGTGGCACAGTTAAGTGACTCAGCCTGTATAATCGAATCAAGATCTACATATTTCACAGTACGTGTATATCGTCAACAACGTGTGAAATAGAGTGTAAAGTTGTATGCTTTTTGGTGATAAACGTGTAAAGAAAAATCGACTGACGGTTTAAAGGCAACGTTTAGCGCATACACGTACGTAAATATGTACGTAGTCGCCCCGTGGTATACATACGTTAGGTAACGCTAATGCTGGCGACACGTCAAGATTGGAGATTTAATATCTTAACAGTGGCTACGCGAAAAATATAGGTAATAGTGCTTGAAAAATCATGTTGGCTATAAGAATATGGAATAAAAAATATAGTTTCCATTTGGAAGTACACATTCACAAAGGTAACCAAAGTTATTTCAAGATAAAATAAATGTCAACACGATACGTCTTCTTGGAATCATGCATTTATTTCAAGTATTTTTTCGTATTGTCTCGGAGCAGTACAAGCAATTTTTTGAATTTAACTTTTCAGTAAAGGTAGAAACACGCATGAATTGTATCCACGTGTGTATTTTTTTGTAAATGTTTTCTAGGAACAAATATGACAGTCAGTATACCGTATTACGTGCACAAAATAAAATTTAAACATTGGGATATTAAATTACATTTCATTTCCCTGTCGTTCGTCGCAGATTTTCCTTGTTTAATTTAAAGTAACACAAGTTTATATCATAATTTCTTAGGGTACTAATAATTCTTAGAAAGAAGTTTCTATTTATTTCCTAAATTGATTTATTTAATACAAAATATTTATCGTTCATTAACAGTTAATTTCGAGAAAATTCAATTACCCCTTTGTAAAAATGAACTAAGAATCTGTAATTTTACGAAGCGTCGGCTCGTTTAAAATTGATCGACGTTCGAATATTTTCCACGCTCACTGCACGCGACAAACGCCAGGGATTGACTGTGACTGCATTAAAATTTCTCACATTTCAATGACGAAATTTCAAATTAGTTTTCGCACTCGGTACGCCCGCCTTCTCCATGTTTAACTTTTGAGAATTTGAGAACGTTGAATCGAATAAGCGTCCAACTGTTTGAACAACGCGAATAGCTCAACGCGGCGTGGTCAATCTGCTGCAAGGGAAACGTCCAGCGCACGTCGGTATGCATTACGTGTCATTGCGTGAAATTAAACCTGCACGAGAACTTGGGTTTAATTACTACGACTCGATCAACACGTTACTTATTCGCGTGTTCGTTGAGGTCGACGGGAATTCATGTGTGTACAGTTACCGTTTAATCAGTTCGGAAATTTAAGACGCGAAACAAAATTTGAGTCTTTATTTTTCTGATCATAATTAGTCTGTCGATTTTTAGTATAAACAAATTAAAAAAGAATTGTAAAATATGTAAAACTTGCGAATTAAAGTGTTGCTTTAAATCATCTGGAGGGAAAAATATATATTTGTATAAAGATTCGCAAGACTGCGATAATCATTAATTATCATACTATTAAAAATAAAAAAAGTGTAACGTACCAGACATGGCAAGACCAAGATAATTAACCATGTGCTTTTTTGATGTATAAGCAGTGTAATTTTTAAATGCTTTTCTTCACATAGAAATAAAAAGCTTGAAAAGACTGATATTTCATTTCAGAGTAAACAATGCTTCTCGTTTTCAATTATAAACTGTTTGGCTTGTGTAATTTGAAAGCTCGTTTAACAACAAATTTATTCATTACTACAATATTTATGTTGCTTCGACGAAATAAGTGTAGATGTTTCATTCAGTTAATGGTTTGAGCATTCCGAAAAGTAATTTTAAATTAACACATTATATGAAATCAATTAACACTTCAGCTGGACTAATTGAAGGACAAAATGTTTAGTGATTCATTAACTTTTAAAAATTGAAGAAAATATTGAAAAGTTGTATAAAATCTAAATCAACTTAGAAACTTAGAATTTTATTCGAAACTTTCCTAAAAAGAAATAGGCTTTCCTTGTATCTTGTACAGTTAACTGTGTGGATAATAAATATTTATAATAGTTTATTTTGAACCTTACAAAAATAATTAATTAAAGCTATTAAAAGAATTACCAGAATGTCTAAGTGTATGTACTTTATCTTCACTTATTCTAAACCCACGATGATATATCAGTATTTTAGAATAATCTCTTGATGTAAAATAACGATTTCCTGGAATAGCATGTAGCACATGAAATAGTAATACTCAGATCGAATTTGAATGTTTGTGATCTATTTTCAGCTTAGAGTTTCGTACCAATCAATCGACTGATATTACTTGAAGTTTCCTAAATGAAACTCTAAATTATGTAAAATTCATTATGTAAAATTATCATTATGCATTATCGTTAACCAGAAATAGCTTTGTTTCTCGTTCGTTGTAATATTCTGGTTGTATTCATTAACACTAGAACTACCGACGTTCAATGTACACTTTCTTTTAAATTGAGAATAAAATAAGAAACGAAATAAACCAGGGATGTAATATGAGTTAGAATATAGAATGATTTTTTATTTTAAAAATTAACTTAAATTTCGACTAAAGTTTCTTGATAAATTTTGTAATATGAACTATCTAAATCTGGAACAAGGCATTTTGACTCGTTCGGTACTTCCAGTGTTAAAATTGTTCGTTGTAACATATTCCACATGGAGGTCGTGCATGGTCCTCACGCTTTATCGCAATTATTCGCACGAGACCCATCGTCCAATCGAACCTCGCCGAACCGTGACGCAATATATCTTTCCTGGGCGCAGAATTGAAATCAGCCGTGAGAGCATCGAATTTACGCCGGTGATAAAGACGGCGTTGCCTGGCGCAGCCATGTCTACGCTCGAGCACCCACACGTTCAGTCAGACAGGGTGCACGACGCATTCCTTGCGAACGAATTGTGCGATCGTGCGAATCGAACGACCGGGATTACGTTCTCTCCCGGGAACTGCAGCATACTGCTACGAAAGTACGCGCATAGCGATTCGCCCCCGACTTGTCAGGTCGCTCGAAGTGTTTAAATGACATGATCTAATTTTAAACGGTGCCGATGTAACGCAGGAAACTTGGATAACCATAATTCCGCTAGTGTATCAACGCGGGGCTGCTTCTGAGTGACACTTTCTATTCAAAGCTTTAGAACAACGTACAGTGTTCGGATAATAGAACGACAATGGTTAAACGGTTTAAGAGCCCTTGACCTGGAAATTAAGAAAACTCCCGTTTATTTAGGTATCTAAACTTGGAGATAATATAATGAGAATGTACGAAATACTTTCACTTAAAATTCACACCCCCACCGTTAGAGGAAATATTGTTGTAAACGTCCCGTACATGTGGGTTAGAATTAACCGGGGGTTAAAGGGTACGTTTAATTTCCCTCAAAGAGACTGAAGTTTACTACCGTTTTCCATGTCCTGAATGAAATTGTACGCATTTGCATTGCTCAAGATTCATTCGTATACAATGTTTACCAACGCTACCGAGTTCTCCGAATAATATTGTTAATGCTAGAAACAAATATCACATACAATTAAACTGTAGTTAGCATTCGTAGAAAACTGTGAGCTTATTTTCAGGGATCTACTACTTCTGCGAATAATTAAATTGTTTAGTGTGACAACTTTTCTCATAAATAAGGTATTTGGTTCTAAAGTCAAAACAACCAAAAACAATGTAAACGCAAATTGAATTAAGCAAAGTTGCCCTATTTCCATAATAAACGTCTCAAGTAATAAATTACTATCTTAATTAGATATCCTATGAACCGGTTCCTAAGCTTGCATTAAATATTCTGATCCTCTTAAGAAGATAGTTCAAATTTAAATTCTATAATTAATTAAGATCTACACCACCGGGTTTCATGATCTTATATAGACGTAATAAGTCGCATTTTCGTATAACAATAAAATAAATAAACACTGAAATAACGACTATTAATGATATGATAAAGATATGAACGTGGGGGAAAGAAAGGGAAAACTGTCCTTTTTAATCTGTTTTAATATTGTCTGTGTCTATCACGGAGTCACGGGAGAATAAATAATTTCAAATAGAAATGATCGTTCTTCCATTTGGAGCTTTATTCGGGGCAACACGATGGAAAATGATAAATTCTACGTTTTCCTTGATGCTTTAAATATCTTATATTTCCTTTTTTTGCATCGGCGATTATCGGTATCTGGTATTCAATATACCGAACGAGCTGTGTACATTAAAACACCTTAATATCCCTATTATTTCCTAATTACAATCGGGTGTATATGTTACAGTTTAATAAATTGATTTTGAACAGCACATAGTTTCATCTACAAACATAACAAAGTAATGATAACAAAATCGTGCAATCTTCGTGTCAACAATTTTTGGTATCACCAATAGTTGTACAATAACCTACAGCCTTTATCAAAATAAAAATACTTAGCTGTTTCTATATAAATGATCCACCTTATATATTTCGATTAAAGTTTATACAAAGTGAACTATTAATATAGATGGTGGATCATTTTAAAAGTTTCCATTTTAAAATCATTACACAAACTTTAATTACATACTGCTACTTTTTCAATTCTTTCATGACGTAAAGAATTTTATATCTTATCGAGATAGATATTATACTATTATATATATCGAGATAACTTTTCGTTTGCAATTATATTCCGAACAATATCAAATTCAAAGTAATTAAAAACACTACAAACATTATTTTACTTTTTAGCATTATTGGAATGCATACAATATTTTCTCGTTGAAACAATGTGGTGTGTCGAATTTCATTAACGATCCCATGTATATTTAAATCAATAATGCAAATTGAAGTAGCCGTGGTATCACAGCGTTGTTACATTTCGCATGAACATTATTTAAATGGTAACATTACCAGTACGCTAGGGTAATTTTGGAGTGCATCATCGAATATAATAACGCTGTTCGATACGGGACAAAAGTACGTAACACAATTATGCTGCCAGGCATTGGTGTTAGAATTATTAACAATTAACTTCTTTCAACTCTCATTGTCAGATAAACCATGGAGAGAGCTAACGATTTAAACTGAATTTTAGACTATTTTATGCTTTCATTTTTGAAATTTCAATCATTGTTTTAATCATTGTTTAACAGTCGAACCATCGAGAGTTAAATCTAACGTCACAGTTTAGTATTTGAATTGAATTAACATTTGCATACATTTAGCACCGTCGCTATTTCGGTTCCGTGAAATACATATAAATTTACAGATCGCTGAAATTTACGACCGCGCTATATTTCTGCGACGGCTATAGTTCTGAATGCGCTATCAACTTCGAGTCAACGCGACGGCACTTTTCGATATGAAGCATCGCGCGACGAGATCCTCGAGTTAGGAAACAACAGAGAGCTATGGAGGTGGACAATAGAAGTTCAGAGATAGTTCACAGTTCATTCCACGTGACTGTGCGTTCTTTCGCAACGGCGTCGCGGCGTCGTTCGACGCGTCTGAATGGACCAACGTTAGAAGGCCAATTGATCCGGATTCTCGCATGCTCCACCGGTTCTCCTCTATGGCTCGTAAACGCGTCTTTTAAGACGGTGCTTTGGCACACGTGGCTCTTTCGGGGCATCGGTTATTCACGGCTCCCCGTTTTTTTCCTTTCATCTATTCCTTGCCCCGACCGGCTACCTTTTTCCATTTAACAAGTACGAAAAAAACGAGCCCGGATAAACGACCGATGGGATTCTGCAAAGAAAAATTCAAATTGCCACGTCACTTTCCTCGAACTTTCTTTGGCGAATTCCTTCATACGCGCGCACCCTCGCCACAGAGAATAACGGGGAACGAATTCGAGAAGAGATTGACCGACGGTCCGCTTTCAATTTCGGGGAACCAGCCCGAAATCGACGGCAGTTCGTTTTATCGAAATGTTTCCCGGGTAACTGTCTTGTACATACATAGGCATCCCGTATCCTTGATTCCCTGCCGCTATCCGTTTCCTCGTCGTTTTATTTTGATTTCGACGAAAGAACGTGGGGGCTCGTAAAATATTCAACACACGTACGAGCTGGCCCACCGTTGTTTCACGCTTTGCCATCTCCACAGTCACGATTGAAAGGTTTGCGATGTATCGAAATACCGGAAGCGAAGGGAGCTGAGTGTTTCACGGACGATAAGGTGGGCTTGAATTCTAACGGGGGTTAAACGGTTAGCACGTCCCCATGTTTATAGTGTCTGGGAGATTTACATTTCTACTTGGAAATTGCAGGCTGATGTTTTCTTTCGAGGAAATCGTGATTATGTTGTTTAAGATTTCGTTTCAATTCTTTCTTCGTCTTCTTTAGAGTTTAGCACGAATTATTACCGATTTAATTATATTCGTTCATATTTACGTATAGCGAATCGTATTCGTATATTTTATAGTATAAATAAATATTGGAAGATCATTAATTTTTTAAATATATGTATTGAAATTCAATCAATTAAAATTAAGTTTGAATCAGTTCAAGTTTTTGAACTGATCGTGAAATTTAAAATTCAAAGTATTAATATTACAGTAAAATTCACGATTTTACACAGCGACTGATGTAGTGAATAAATAAGAAATCCTTTTACGTTATATTGGAATTTTTATTTTATTACTGTCTGTCATATTCCGACATGAACTCAGATTCTTTTCTTTTTTAATGAAAATTAAACCCAGTAATCCCAGATTTTTTCCTGCACATTTACCTTTACTCTAGAGATTCTGTTTACGAGTCTCATACAGTGGCGAGCTTTTGAGATAAAAGAAAGCATTTTCCGAAAGCTCGTTCAAACGTTTCTCGTGAAAAGTACCGAACACTTTTATTTCTAATGACGACAAGCTTGCTCGCTTATATTTCTATATCAGTAAAAGTATAAATGAAATTAAAAAATAAGTGCAATGATATTTTGATTCAAATTGGATTCGCAAAATTTTAAATAAAAAGTTTTCATACTAGTAAATAAAATAAAGAATTAAATTTTAATTGCCGATCTCAACTCTCCAAGGATGAGCACGTTACGTGACCTTTTAAAGTTTCCATCAAAAATAAATGTTGTTTCCAAGAAACCTTTGTCTTTAATATTCTGTGCGATTCTTCTATGTTTTATTCAAGAATTCTGATGCATCAGACAAACCATCATCGTAATCCACGCCCTTAGCCGGGGCACAATATAAGTGCTTAAAATATTTCGCGAAGCGTAAGATGCGGCTCACATTACCTGGAATTACGCGGAAACTTCGCTAACGTTCCACGACCGAGTATCGATGCCGCCACGTTCCAAACTTTCGCATTAATTCCGGCTCGAACGTTGCCTAGAAAGCTGTCATAATTCTCCGCGACAAAGGTTGCCGCGAGTACCCTCGACGCGGGCGAAAGGGCGACAATCTCGTTTCGTCTGAACTTTTGCAAAAACGCTGGAGAAACGACTGTTAATCTTTCGCCGTGTACCCGTAACAAACCGAGTCGAGGGCAGAATCCACGTTGGCGAGCTGGAAAAGTTTCGCGACAATGGTGGAAACGGTGGCTGATAACGTTACACGTCAGACGTTTGAGGAAACGAGAGACCGACGAAACGATAAAAGGAACAACAACAGGGGAAGGGTGGGGGAGCAGGGATGATTTCGTTCTGTAAAATGCTACCAATAAGACGTGAAAAGGGACGAAAAGAATCGAGAGCGGAGATGGATAAAGGGCCGGGTTAAAGGAGCGAACGTTGAAATTACAATCCGACGCAGGAGACGACTGCCAACCGGAGGTATAGAAATTCCTGTCGCACCGCTCGGGATTCTACCTTCTACCGACGTCGTCTCATCTTGAAGTCGATCTATTATATTCGCGTTCTCATTGTGGCGAGACAGTTCGCACGTGAAAGCAACGCGAGACAAGAAGACGCGGTAAATTCGATCGCGACAACAGCTTCGTGACTAACGAAATGATTCCTTACTCGAGGAGATGGATACGCAGTTTGTACCTGCTACGCGTCGAATTCCGACGATGTTAACAATCGGCCCTTTTCCGGCCAATAGCTCACGGAGACGCGTTACGTACAATAAACGAGACAGGGAACGAACTTCGACTTTCGCCGGGACGGCAGTTAAGCTTTTATTGATTGACTGAGAAACAGGGAGAAACATGAACGAATCGTCGAGTAACGAGTTAAGGCCATGAAATTAAAGACAAAAATCGCGAAACGTTTTAAGGTGAACGATAAATAGCTTCTGTATTGTGAAATGTAAGGGCATAAAGGAATTCGTACAGGTACAATAATGGGGATATTAATTTGCAATCGATGTCTGGGAGGTGCATTATTAGCACTGATGATACTTTATAATTATCCTTTGCACTCGGAAATTTTGTTCAGATTATTTAAAAATCTCCGAATATTATATTTTGAAAAACTCTAAAGCTTTCAAATCATATTTTTAGAAACAGGTATCTGTGATATTTTCTCTGCGCGAGCATTAATTTTAAAACAAAGGGATAATGGGTTGTATAAAATCGCTTACCATATAATAAATCCTATTAAGTCATCAAAATATCGGTGGTAGCCAAAGTGTTAATCGGTCACCCATTAGATCAGGATCGATATTTTCCATCAAATCGTAAAAGGACTTTATCGACGACGAAGATTATACATTTCGCGCTCGAGGAGGCATGGAATCGATACCGGTACAATTAACCGTGTGCTTTGTTCGAAACCGGTCAGGCTCGATCGCTAAACGCGACCATAACACCATCTAACTTTGGACACCATTGCGCAGCGGGTTTAATTACGCTAACACCCCGTGACGGTTAATAAAACGGATGGTTCACTTGTTTGTCGGTTTTTATTTTTATCGAACTCCGCTCCCGGATACGAGGACGAAAGGAGCTAGGAAGCAACAGGGAAAAGAGGAAGATCGGAGAAACGGATTAAGAAAAGACAGGATAACCGCATTGCACCATGCCTGCCAACCACATCGATCAACAAATCACCGTCTATAAGCAGCGACCAGAGAGGCTCTCCCTCAGGGAATCTTCCGGGCTCCTCTTGCAGGACGGTGTTCCTTAGGTTGACGGGAACGACATCCAATTATCGTCTGTACCGTCTTAGCCGCGAGCCGAGAATATGATTCCTTTTGTTGTTTAAGTTTCGATAGAATGTTACACCGTAGCTAATTCCTGGATAATGTTTTGATCGAGATTATTTTAGTCATTTTGTAGTCAAAATTTAAAAATGATAAAGTAGCTTTAGAAACGCACTTGATCCTCCTATTTTGAAATCGTGGTTCTAGTATAGGGCAATGTAAGAATTGCGAGGACCATTTTGTAACACAGTTTCTATGCAATACGATTTAACCCTTTGTACCTCTACGTCGAGTGTGAGTCGACATCAGTTTTTATCTCAGGAGTTCCTTTGACATTTTTTCAAGTCCAAATTTGTAATCCCACATCTTTGTATTTTTTATTATTTTTTTTATAATACTATCATTTTCGAGATAGTTCATTTTATATGCATTTATTTAAAATTGCTGTTTGCTTTCGCCGATAAATGTGATTTATTAGAAATTGGGGTAACATATGCATTCGGTATGAATAAATATACAAATGTAAATTTCTCTGTTTTCACGAAAAACTCCATTTTCCGTTCTTGAAATTTTATTCAGCAGTCGTAAACGAATTGCAAGTTATAAATGAGAAATATTGTAAATATCAGGAACAAAATTCTTTCAAAAGCATGAGATTAGTTATCAGTGTTGACGTCACTGGCAAAACATATTCAACGATACAATGCTATATTTTGAAGTTAAAAATAAAAAATCAAAAGAGATAAATGAGAATAAACAAAGGATTTGAATAAATAATCCGCCAATAGATTTCACTTCTTTGCTCATATTAGAAATATTGTACCGTTTAATTAAAATTAAAAATATTATATTTTTAGGAATGCAGATATTTCTAAATATTGTTTTTTTTTACGTAATTATAAGCTTTTATTTCACAGTGACGTACATGTATGGTCTTCAAAGTGAAACGTTTAACGAACAATTATGTAACATTAATATTCCTATATTTGATAAAACATAAAGGAAATTAATTTGAATAAAATTACAATCACTGGTCCCTGCTATTTCCAAAAAGATGTATTATATCTCATTTTTCAGGCTTCTGTATTATCATTCGAATAAATTTTGCGACTTCGCTGTGTGTGTGTGTTAATGCGGTCGCGAACAAACCAAAAATTTACCCCATTGAAGCTGGATTTCAAACAAGTTTTGTTTAACGAAACCACGATTTCATTTCCATTTTCATTCGATTCATTGTTAACCGATTCTCTCGAATACCATAATTTTCAAGTGTAACGAAAGACCATGGCTCGATACACGCTATTTTGTACCCTTAAAACAAAAAAGAAACCTAACGAAACGATTTCATTTTACGGGTCCTAACATTTTAAATAATATTCTAATTTTTGTATTAACACTGCTAAGTTTCTTATAATATATGCTGCTAATACTAATTATAAATATTAATCCTTTTTGAAATCCAAATATGCAGTGCAAATTCAAAGACATTTGAACCCAGCTTTCGATTTAAACTGACTCGCCAAAAGTACAGGTTCAGTTAAAAAATGTTATTCCCCAGAGATGTCCATCAACGATCGTGCCGAGGAAAGCTGTAATTTATGAGATTATTTTACTGGAAAAAAAAGGAGGAAGAAGTAGATTGAACGAGAATACTGATTGCTGTCCAGCCAGGATATTATTTTAAGCCGGAATAATGCCCGGGCGGAAGTTCGTTAAAATCAAGGTTACACTTCAATTACCGGTGTCGAAAAAAAAAAAAAGAAAAAAGAAAGAGAGACAGACCGGGAGAAGACAGAGTAACGGTGACACAAAGCAGGCCATCACAAAAATCAATAGGATACCACCGGGCGTTGTGTTTTATCCTCGGCTAGAAAATTTTTCTTCCGCTCTTTCCCCCCCCCCCCCTCTCTTTTTTTTCTATCGTTCATCCCCCTATGAAACGTACAAATCAAGCGGAAGGATGTTATCAAAACTTCCGTCTGCGTGACAAATTGAATTACTACGGAAGCTTGAGCGAAAACAACGATGGGGTGGAAAAAAAAATCACCCGACGTGGCTGCAGCGAGGCACGGGGGGAGGAAAAAGCAGAGAGAGAGAGAGAGAGAGAGAGAGAGAAAAAGAACGATGGGGTTCGTTGTGAATCCGGCCACGTGATATGAAAATCTGTCATTTCGCGGATGCAGAGTACGCGGTGCATTATAGCCGGGGATTTTTCGACGATCGACGACCCTGCGAGATGGGGGAACGTTCGTGGAATATATTAAGAACACCGAGCGAAGCTTATGATACGGAGGAAACTTTGGTTATTTTTTTTCGGGGCCTTTATTTGAAAAGTTAGCGCTCATTAATCTATAGGTGGATCCTTTGAAAAATAGATTTTTTTACTAATAGGCGGAAGGGTAGGAGACCCAATAGTTGGCACTGCTCCCGTTATTGACGCTTCTTTTATTTTTATTCGATGACAAAGTATGGTATAAACTGCAACTACCTTTTTATGAAACCATATATCGATTACTGTGGTAATTAAATATGTATGTATCTATGTGGTCAATCACTTAAACAAAAAAATTGGTCTTATATAGACAATGTATTAATCCGGTGATTATGTATAATTGCCAGTTATTATATGTAATAACTTATTCAAATTATTTTATATAATTACCATTAGGTTTGGTAAATGTGATGAATTTACAATTAAAAATTCCAAAAATCGCTAATTCCAGTTACATGAATGTAGTTTGAACGAAATTTGAAAAAGTCATGTCATATTAAATTTTAGTTTCGAGCAAGCAGGATTTTGAAATACGCTTTTGAAACCTGGAATTTGACGTCACTAAAACTCCAAGAAGTGGCACGCTATTGGTGTTCGGCTCGCTATTATTATTATCATCGTCTCATCGAACAATGTGTTAATTATCTATAAGTGTATAACCCAACGTAAACGAATATATTCATTTAATTCGTATATGTAATTATCTAATTACATATACTCTGAGCTTAGTTCAATAATTCTACATTGAACTTATCTTTTAATTGTTTGTTTTTGTAAACAAATTCCCAAAACAGGATCGAAACAAATAATAAAATATTCATTTCATTTAAATTACACATGTACGCCCAAGGGTGTCAGTTACCCTGAAATGAAAATGTAATTAGAAACCTTTTTAATTTATCTAAATCAGACTCGTGTATAATTATTTGTGGACGTCGTTCGGTGAGATGTCGAAGGACGACGTCGTGGCCGTTTTCAAGCATTGTCGTCGTTTGTGGAACCAATGATGATGTCCCCCGAAATCGATATGAATTTATGGTGTTTTTCTATTGCGCCGACTTGGCAGAACTTTCTTAAAACGGCACGGCTCGGAAACATTACACGATAATTTATTGCACGACCGCTTTACGAGCGGATATCTTGCGCGAGAGATCGCGGTGCTATGCCGCTGGATTCACCACCGTCGAATTTAATAACCCAAGAAACGAACTAATCCGTTCGCTAAGAGGTTTTGATAAAATTATGTGCAGCGGCGGACGATGAAATCGATGAACAGGAAACACGAAACAGTCGTGATTGAACGTTGCTGGGATTCGCTATTTCATCGCATTTCTAAACTTTGTCAGCACTTCTGCTTTCCATGAAATAACCTTATCTAAAGTAATATACATACTTACGGACACCGTATATTAAATATATGTTGTTTAGATTATGACAAAGTTTTATTGTCATCGCTTTTAAAGCACATAAGATAAAAATTTTCACTATTTTCTGTAATTATGTTTGAAACTTGAATACCTTTACTGCCACGCTGAAGTTGTTAAAAATGTTATTTGATAGTAATTTTATTTTGAACACACTTTATATTCTATTTCCAAAATATTTTGGTATTTCTATTATCCATAATGTGAAACGTCTGATAGGTATATTTAAGGAATAATAATTTAGTGCTTTTGAATTTTCTTTGAATAATCTTTTCGAGTGTCAATTGTCATAATCGGATTTTATCAAAGAATATAGATTTATATCTATAAATCGAAGACGACAAATATCGGTGTATTTCGGGGACGGAACAGTGGTGCTGCTTGATGGATTGTTCATGGCGTTTACGTAATCCTATTGTTGTTTGCCGTAGAAAGCATCGATTGTCGTTTAATCACTGAATTTAAACTGCGTTCGATACGGTTAGTGCTTAGATTGATGACTATTTGGAAACTCGATCTATTGTTAGGGTCCGTGGTTAGAAACACCTACAACTGTGCATTTGCACCTAAATAAATGATTATAAAGCTGCTGCCAGTTAATAATCCAAGGATAGGAATTAATTTCAAGGTATCTAATATTTAGGATAAATTCTTCTATTAAATTTTGTCCATCGTTAAACCGTTTAATAGAAAAGTTTTAATGTGCCAATAAACTCCAGTGAACATTTAATCTTTGCAATCTAATATGTGCCGGGTTTGTTACAAATCTAGAGCCCAGTTTTAATCCTAATTAAACATTCAATGGTATTAAATCTTCAGTTAATACTTCCTCATTTAATTTTAAATGCACAGGCATTTTGATATGTCAAATTTCTGACAGTTCTCAGCGTACAGAACCTTTGTAATTTAATATTTGAAGGAATTTCTGGTATTCAGGATTTTAATATGAAATATTGAAGTGCAAAGTGAAACACAGAACAATGCCCTGATTAACAATAATAAATTTTAATACTTTATGTAATCTTTTGAAATTGTGAATAATTTGTTTAATATATAATTTTACTTCCGTATTGTATACATTTTTAATTACCTATTACAATTATCTGTAATTTGATAAAATCCTTTGGAAAAACGAATTCTGGTATTTGAAAATGTATTAAAATAGTATTAGCATTATTAAACAATTATTATTAACTTTGTTTAAAGGAAATGGTTTATTTGAAATTGACAGAAACATTATCACGAAGCGTAATCAGATTTAAAACGACGTTGCACATTAATTTATATCGAACGTGGAAGGATATTAGCAGTTGAAAAAATCGCCTACAATATCGTGATATAACATTTGTCTGCACACGTGAAAGCTGCATTCAATCTGAATGATTCCATTTCAAAATGTTCCCGTGGCATTCATATTGCAAGTGTATGGATTGATTTAAATGTAAGACAGCTTATGAAAAATGTATCCGAACACGTATGTATATCATTTTAAATCGAGAATACACGCGAGCTTGATTTATGGTATTCTTACACAATACACGGTTCAGGCATTTGGGCATTTATTATCGAAGCCGAACACACCTATCGCGAATAAAACAGCCTTCGTCTGCAATTGTTTTAATGTCATATCGTCGTTCATTAATTTGTTTTGATTATTGTATTTGTATTATTGTTTTGATTTAAGAAATATAGGTTTTATTAAAATTTCAGTTAGTAAGAAATTCTAACTGTTTCGAATTGACTGTTTTCAATGAAAGTTCGTTTAAAATATCATGCTTTTAAATCTTACGTTTTTGCACATTAGTTGAGAATGTTATAAATTATATCGCGGCAATATTGAACGCCAAATTCAATTAATGTTAGCACTAAATATTGCAGAAATTTAGGAGCAATATTAATGAAATTGCCACCATTATTCATTACGACACCGCACGGGAAGTCCATGAATACATACAGATTAAATCCGATTTAAACGAGGGAATTTAAGTATCTTTGAAATTTATAGCTACGTGGCCGAATCATTATGAAACCAATTTGAATTACCTTAAAACAACGAACGGTCCGGCAGAAAGAAATTTTCTCGGTAATTAAATAAGTATTTTAGAATATAACAAAAATATTTTTAAAATCGATTATTATGAATGATTATAAACTTTATGTGTATCCTTTTATTTATTGTTTTTAAAATATTGAATACTAGTTTAAGATTTTTTCCTTTGAATTGTGGGAGATTAATGCGTCAATCAAGAAAACATGAATTACAAATGAAAATTAGTAGAAATCGTTTATTGTCTATCTTCTGCTAAAATTTTACGAATTCTTAAAGAGTTAAAGCAACTTGTAATACTCTGCAGGTGCTAAAAATCTCATTTGATAGTAATCTTATTTTAGACAAAATTTTTATTCTATTTCCACAATATTTTGCCATTTTTATTATATAAATAATTTCAAACATCTGATAAGAATATTTCCAGCTAAATAAATGAAAAATCCACCCATGTGGCAGTCAAAGTATTAAAGGTATTAAAAATCTTTCCAGTTAGTATTTTTACTTTAAAGAAATCTCTATCTGTTATCTATTAACCATAATTCTAAGAATTTAGTACGAATATTTCTAACTACTTAAATAAGAGAAGTGCAGTTTGTAATTCAAAAATGTAAATTATTCAAAAGTCTCAGTTATTTTAACCCAAATAAATGGCTAATTAAAATTTATGATTAATTACGTCGAATAATTTATTCGGACAAAACGGACAACCAAAAGAAAAGGTAACTTGAAAAAAAAAAAAGAAAAATCAAAGGAAGAAAAAGGTTTAGGTCTTGACGAGTTCGCGCGAACATGCACGAATGAATAGCCCCGGGTGCTTTTGGCGAGTGGCCAGCCCGAGTATCTCTCATGTGTTTGGCAGGATTTGTCCCGGCCACTTCTGTCCGTTTTCCTCCTTTTCGTTGTTCGTTCTTCTTTGTCATACTTAACGCGTCTGGCTACGTGTGTTTGGTCACGAGAAATGCCCCTGTGCATCTTCAAGTCGAATGTTTGATGGCGTTCTTCTGTTTAAACATGCACCCCCGGCTAGGGGACCGATGTCTTCGGCTCCGCATATACGGCCAGTCAAATGTCCAATACAACTGGTCGCATGATAAATAAAGGAATCGAGCCTTTTCGAGTTTCTTATTCAAAATAAGCTGTATAAGGTTGTTGCCACGTTACTGGGAGCCAAGACCACTTTTTAAGAATAATAGTCTAATTACATAGAGAAAAAGAATCCTTTGTATGTTTGGACAATTTATTTTTTGTCAACTTGGCTTATACTAAAGGTAAAGAAACTTATAAAGAGAATTATATTTTCACGGTAATTTTATTTTATGATACAAACGTTCTCCGAATTGACTCCGAGAGGGTTGATATTAAACTCAGCAAGTTAAACTTACTCTATAAATTTCGAATTGAGTTTTATACCTTATCATGTTCGATCTCTAATGATATCTAACGGGTGATTACACTGTAATTTGGGCAAGCTGTTGCCAGCGGGTAGTTTCACCTAACTGATGGGATATTTTGCATCAATTAGCCGTTTGATCAATGACTCTGATCGTGGATGTTCCTTTGACAAGGAACGGATTATCATTTGCTGGTTTGTCGCGAACTTTGATGGTGATAATTTAATGAAACGTGTAATGTGTCTCAAGTGTAAAAGAAACTTAGATTATATTTTGATAGAAACGTTATGAAATTTATACTCCGACGTTATGATACTTGATATTTAAAATTATTAACTTTATTTCTAACTATATGAAGTTGTCAAAAAGTAATACTTCAACGATCTATAATCGAAAGAAAATTTAAATAAAGCAACTTTAAGTATTAAGAACAAAATTATTTATCAGAGTTTAACGGAAGTTAATTAGACTCGGAAGGGCGTCAAAGGAAAGAAATTCAAACATTTTCACAGATATAAAGTGTGATCATACGCTTCAGGAGACGGAACAGTAATTAATGAATGGATCAAGCCGGAGGGAAATATTTACACGAAACGTTTCTGTCGATTTTCTGCCTCTCGAACGAAAGAAACTAATTTCTTTGTTCAATTCGTTTCCCTTCTGCTCCTCCATTATATCAGTTTTCTTGTTCATCTCGTTTTATTCATCGACGGTTGATTGCAGAGTTCCCGGCTTACAGAAATCAAGCGAACGCCGATCCCATTACCTCCCGGCTCGGGACAAACGATTCGTGCTCGTGCAAAAAATGATCGGGAAGGATACCAGACGATGGGTAAATAGAGCAAGATAAGGGGTATAATAAAAGCAATCGTTTGTCTCATCCACCTCATCGTGTCCCTTGAGAATATTCGATCGTAGTTGAAATGTTTACCGTTATGGCAACTTTTTCTTAAATATTCCATTCCCCTCACTATTTTTTTTTGTGAGATTTCTCGGACCACGGTATATGTTTCTTCTGTGCTATTCAATAACTGTCAGAAATACGTTGCCAGCAATTTTTCTGTACATTCTATTAGTAGATCAAAGTGTGCAAAATGTGTAGTAAATATGTGTAGTAAATAGGTATTTATTGTATTTATTATAATTATTACTCATAAATTTATTTCAGAAATATTATAGTTCTAGAACTGTTCATCAATGTTTTCAGAGCTTACGACTACTCATTATATATAAAAGGGTTAATAACAGAAAGTAATATATATGTTTAACCCCTAAGGACTCACTGGTTAGTGTATAGACATTAATAAAATAATTATTTTATTTACCATATGGTACCTTGAATTACCATTTTAACCCTTTGCACTCGAGGCATTTTTGGATACGATTAAATCTCCAAAATTCAAAAGCTCTATTCTGAATTTCAAATCTATCATTAATTTGCTACGTTCTAATATAAATAATTCTTAAATTTTACGTTTAAAAATATTCTGGATAAACACGTATGTCGTGCCAGAGGCGCCATTCGGGTACAAAGGGTTAACATTATCGCGAAGAGCGATTACAGTTACCCTCGGTAGAAAAGCGTTGAATAAACTATAACAATGCTCTGGACACAGGAATCAATCATTGCGTAAGTTCCTTATTCCAACTGTAACAGCAGTCTTAACAGATCTAGCAGGAACACAGTCGAGAAAGCATTGCCCTTTGTTCCGTCACAGTTCTGAGACAGTCTTACGAACTTCAAAGTTTCACGTAACACACACCAAACAGAACTATCACTGTTTCCCAAAGGCAATTAAGCACGTTAATTACTCCTCGACCATTATTCGCATACACCTATTATCGGTTACTACAGCGGTCTCTCAAAATCTCAGTAGTGCAGCTCAATGAATGGTGACTCGCGGCTGGCATCGTGGCAATTCGACGACAAATACACAATGCCCCTAACTTTCGGTAAATTTTGCTGCCATGGAATAAACTCTATTGTTTCACTTAATGACTGCTCTCACACGATGACATTTTTATAATGTGTAATTCAGCGTCATGAAATTGTTTATTAAAATAAAAATGGAATCGGATTTGTGTTGTTCATGAAATTACAAATTTAGCAGATAATAGATAAACGATTTGCTACGAAAATAAATTGAATTAAGTGGTAAATTAAAATTATTGTACTTCTAATGATTGTTTAACCTGTACAATATTGTGTCACAAATAAACCAAATGGTTCATTATTTTAACGATACATTCTATTTTTAATTAATAAGTTTGATTTGGAATATGTTTCCATGGTAAGTCCTAAAAATTTGCAGCAGAATTATTTTCTATTTATGGTGCATAAACATGGTTTATTTATGAATTTGTATTAAAACTAAAAGCTATTGAAATATAATGATAATCAAAGTCATGACACGAAATCCACTCTTGTGAAAATGCATTACATCATTATCATGGCGGTAAAAGTTACTCATTCAAACAGCTTTACTTCTTGTAACGTGGTTTTATGCGAGGTTTCACGCCATATCACTTTCAAATAAAATAATATACAACATTCTCTTTGTTAATAAAATATAATATAATAGGAATAAAATTACTGCGACAAAAAAGATTATTTATACCATAACAATCATCGAATAATAAAAATTTGTCACTCGTGTAAGAAATACAATGCCGCGCTGAAGGGGTTAATGACCATCGCTCGGAGGTCAAGGAATGGTTGGTTAATTGGCGTATAGCCGGTATCCTGGGCGAAAGAAAAGCCGAGGACGAGGACGGGGGGTGACGAGAAATAAACGAAGAGCAACGGAAGGGTTCTGTTGCCGGACGGATGCCCTCGTCATTAGCAGCTCGGACAATGTTTTTCCCTCGGTTACCTCTGACTCGTATAATGCAACCGGATAGATCGCGGGCTGAAAGAGACGGATAGGAAGCGCACGGGCCGGGCATCAGGGATGAAGAAGAAGTGGAGCAGCAACAACCGGCCAAGGTAAAACGATCGATCAGGCCACCGAGTAGGGGTGTCTAATTACGCTCGTTTGCTACCTTTCAGCCTAGAAACGAGCGTACCGGTTTCTTGCGTTAACCCGCAGCCTTTTTTCGCTGGGAGAAAAAACAACAGGCAGGGGCCTTATTTAGTGCAACGAGCGGCAAAATACTTCGAGCAACTGGCGTTTGCATGCTTGTGGTGCGTTCTATAAAAGGGAATACCGAGCATTCTGTAAATCTTCTTCTCGAACGTTTTCCCCGGGAAAACGATTGTTTTCGACGCTCGTTATCGGGTACCTATCATCCACGATATTGGCCGGCTTTGGCGCTAACGCGACTCTTTTATCGATCAATCGACCCCTAACGAGCGTAACAGATCATTTTCGTGGCTGACACAATGCCGCATCGTGAATTTATTTGAGAATGACTCGGAAGCCCGGAATTATTCAATCAATACGGATTAATTTTGAAGGAGGATCACGATCGTCAAGCCATTTTATTGGAATTTACTTTGCCGATTCAAGTGCCTCGTAATTGGTTTCTAGCATTATCGTAACAAGGTTTGTAATAACAATTGACGGAGAAGAAAGTAAAACCCTTTGGAATTATGCAAGGTGAATTAATTAATTTAATTATCTGAAATGACCCTTACAATTGAATTCACTCGTTGCAATACGGTAAAATAATTTATACAATACACTTTTTTATTCGAGGACTAGCGTATTATCATTTGTTACGAAGAGAAGCATATTCATGGCTTTCTTCAATAATCAGCATGCATAAAATTAGCCATGAAAAATAACACGTTTCATTTGCAAATGAAAACCTTGAAAGGGTATGTTTTGAAGTAAGACATTGCAGAGTAAAAATTCAAATACCCTGAAAAGAAAGGTCTTATCCTAAAAGAATTTATTCTGTTTTATAATAATGTTGTCAATTAGATTTTTTTCTCTTTAATTAATTAAAAACGCTTATTTCAGTAAAACAGAGATTAAACGAGATATTTTTCCTGAGTAGAAACAAATTGTGCTGCTTTTTGCGATAAACTGGTGGAATGTGTTATTTCTCGAAATGAAAAAGTATAATGTACTATTCTTCTTCGCTATAAATTAAAACATACTACTGTTCGAGTCGAAAATTGAAAGATATGGCTTTTCGAGGCCAGAAAGTCTAAAATGTTAGACTTCATAAGAAAAATGGAACGTGTTATTTTCCGAAAAGTAAGTCGAGTTACTCTTCCACAGAGATATTGATCATTTTCAATTTTCTAAACCAAACATAATAATTTCTATTGTAAAATTTGAAACATTTTCTATATATCATAAGACTAACAACTATTGAAAAAGTAAAGAAAGTTCTTGTAAAATTATATTCACTTTATGTTATGTTCAATTTACCATGTTCAATTATATTCAATTCATGTTATAACAATGAAGCTAACAATTGTCGACAAATTAATGAATAATTGAATTTCGTTTGTGTATACTTATGTTCCGTTTATATTACAACACACTATATCAATGTTCGTCAACACAGTAATCTCTGAATAATTGGAATTATTGATATAATTTACAGAATGAAATTTCAAAATGTTATGCAGAAGTAATAAATAATGAAGACCTAGCAATGTTGCAGTGCAGCAATTTCGAGTGGACGATTTAAAATCTATTTAAATCATCTGAACTAAACAGTGAGTTAATAAAAAATAACTCTTCATTAACTTCGTCACAAAATGTTTATAATAAAATGAATTATATGTTAATGGTGTTTAAGAATTAATTAATACTACGACGAACGTTTCCAACGTCTGAGCATTATTCAATTCGAAGATTGTTTAGGATTTCTTAATTTAAATTGATAGGTGTTAACGAATCTCGTGTACCATTAAACATAACATGGTAGCATTGTCGTCGTGTTATGAATGCGTTAAAACGGAAAGGCGAATAAAACGAGCAGCGTGGAATTGCCAACAACCAGTTTGCAAACCCGTGACTGAAATTATCGTTAATTTAAATGCGTCTGCTTACGTGGCCGCGTACCAGAGAAACACTGAAGAGCGGACGGTGCATAAAGTTTAAGGGCGGCGCTATAAAGGCTTAACGCGAGAAAGGAAAGGCGACGAGAGGCTTTTGAAATTTTCATGTCGGTACGCGTTGAAATTTCGCCGTTAACGTGAAATCGAGTTAATTCCCGCGTAACGAATCCGCCGACGAATATCGATGATTCGATTCGAGCAATTTCGACCGCCGTACAATTTACCCCGGGACGTTTTGATGACACGACCCGCCGATGGAAAATTCATTCGCGACCTTAATGCGTTTAATATTACGTTGCTAATTATGCGGCGTGATCGAGCTACGACGACAAAGCGGAAAATTAAACAATCCGAAAGAGGAATCGGTGGGTAAACAAATCGTTATTAACATTATCGGCGCGAGGAAAGCGGTTTCGTTGCCTCTCCTTTATCGTGGAACGAACGGGTTGTTTTAATTAACTTTCGAGCGGCGGATACCGGGGTCCGTCGTGACCCAATTTACCAAATGTATACAAAGATACTTCAATTAAAATTCGGCAATTAAATTTTTCAGCGAAAAATGTTGGTTTATTCGAAGAAATGTCTCCAGTAGTCAATAGAAATTGCTGTAATTTTTCAAATTCTTACGATGCGAGATCATGGATTTTCTAATTGTAATTAGAATGATTATTCGTTATATCCCAATAATTAAATTTTGTACAGTAAGTTAATTCTTGAGTTAAAAAGTGACTAGAGTTTTTTAAGCATACTTTTTAGCACTTTAGCTTCCACATCAGTGTTTGATAGTAATTTTATTTTTAACAAATTTTATACTCTGTTTCTAATGCCAATTCAATGGAATTTCTAATTGAAATCCAGGCGTCACCCATATATGGGTGACGTGGTAGTCAAGGTGTTAAAAGTTGGGTAGGGTTAGATTGATCCAGTGTGCCAAGGGGTTCTCTCTTGTCTAACGACGCTCCTACTAAAAATCCTATTTTTCATGTTTATTAACATTTATCATAACTATTGAAAGTTTCATTTGATCGTAATTTTATTTTGAATAAATCATATCTGTTCTTTCCATAATATCTCGATATCGTTATTGTTCATAATTTGAAATACCTACGAATTCTTATGAAATAAAGTGTCACTCAATTTATCAGAGTACGAAATATAATCTTCAATTTAACGGTTTTATTATCCAATGAAATGAAATATTTGTCACTTTAAATTTATTATACTGTGGGTTTACGTTATCCATTACATTCAATTGATTTAATAATTATTTTATCACTATATACCTCTGAAATTTCGTTAATTAGAGATTCATTAAATTTCAATGTAACGATTTCAATAATGAGTAATAAAATATTAAATTACATACAAATATTTGTATTGCTTCTATGATCCGATAACAGGAAATCCAGTCTGTAAATTGTATTTTAATTCGGTTGAAATTTGATAAATTCCTGAAATTATTACACACGATAGTCATAAGAAAGGAACAACACTTCATGGTGCTTAAAACAATTTACACAATATTAAATTTAGAATGTTTAGGTTCTTCTGTAGCAGATATAATTGTATTTACTTCTGCAATTATTACTGTAATTGCATGAAACCTGTTAAATTTGATGAACACCATAACGTAGATAACCTTTGTTAAAACTGATGAGATATTTTTCTCCAACAACATCTCGGTAGATGGTAGAAGTACCGTCGTTCTTGAGATTGCACAACTTTCTCAACCTGTAGATAGACTTTGACGTCGAATCGTTCGATCACTCGTCCCGCTCGTAAAACCTATCGATAGTGCAAACTGCTTCCATAGGGTGTCTTGGGAAATCGGCTTAACGAATCTCGGTAAAAGAATGCTTTCGAGTATCGCCATAACGAATCTGGCGGTACGTTGAAGATGTTTCCTCTCCGTATAATACAAAAGGACGGTTGCTACTCATAATATCGTAATTTCAAAAAAAAAACAAAAGGGTTACGTGATAATTTATTTCATTATTGATTATAATTTTAACGAGATTTTAACAGGTTGACTGCTACAGTGAAAACAGACGTGTATGGTAAGACATACTTTAATTCCAATTATTAAGGCTTCTTTGGATTAATTTTCATTTACTAGTTTAATACTATTGGGTTGGCAGGAAAGTAATTTCAGTTTGCATAAATAGATAGCTTTGTGTTAATTTCGTTATTCTTCTGTCAATGTTATAATGTTTTTCTTTTGATCAGAAGAACAATCTGCGGGGAGGTATTCTTCTTGGAATTTTAATGACGTCAACTTCCAAAAATTTCTCAAAAGTTAAATGTATGCTCCATATTGCAAAATTGTATCAGGAGAACATGATACGTGAGAAGGTTTTCTTCTTAGAATTTTTGTAACGTCAAATTCCAGGAATCACCGAAAACGTATTTTAAATAAAAGTACGTGACGCGGGGACTCCAGTATTCGAAATTTGAAAATTGCCCCTGGTAGCCGTAGTTCTATGTACTTTTATGTTACTCTGGTCATCATTCTCAAGGGGCATAAAGATAAACATTACAAATAAATCGACAGTCGATCGTAGCGCATTACGTACTTAGAATTTTGCTATAATGGTTTATAATTTTTATTTCTATTAGTCAACGTCACTGAAGATAGTACGTACTTTGTTAACAGTATAATTTATATGGTTGTATTACAACAGATCAGTTCTTTCGACATTTAATTTTAATTAATTCTAATTTCATTACATTATATACAGCGAATAGCATTAATCGAGCAATTTGAATTGTGCAATTCAATTGCAATTAATGTCCGATTACAATTTAGTTCAATCAACACAATTATAGTGCACTTGCCCTTAATATCGAAAGGTTTAATACTGAATCTTTTATCAACCATTTAAACGCGATTGAAGTATTGGTCAATTTAAGGTTGTCTTTATTTCTCTGCATTTTTTGTCAAATGTAATGATTTCAATGTTTTTAAGTAACCGAACTCGTATTTTAGGATGGGTCAGCCCCACATATTCATTTGGAAATTCGGGTTACAAAGAATGAATGCAAGAATTCTGTTGCTATAGAAATGTCATAACGCGTTGGAATTAATAACAAAGTTTTTTTCGGAAGCTTGCAATTTCCTCCAAAAACAAAAACCACATTCATATTCAGCATATTAAAACGAGCAAAATGACGTGATAGGTGCCTAAAGCTTGGAGTGGTTAAACTGCAGTTCAGCCCGGGCAAAGTTTTGGAATTCCATTCTCTGTACCGAACATTTTTTTAATTTCCTTTTATTTAAATTTCACTTTGGCACATTCAATGCCGACGAATTTTAAAAATTCCATTCTTAGTAACTGAAATTCGTTCGTTTTTTCTTTCGTTTGATTTTATTATAAAACTGTGGTTTCGACATTTAAATTATTATAACATCTATTAACACTAGGACTAGTTCAATCTATGTTTTCTTTAAAATTAAAAATAAAATTAGTAACAATATAAATAAAAGATAGTACACTAGTATGTACAATAATTCTTTATTTTTAGAAAAATCAGCACATGTTTGGTGTCTTTTGATAAAAAAATGTCTAAAATATTGTAAAATACGTGGAAAAATCGTAAATTTCTAAGTCAAATTAAAAAAATAACAAATACAATTATCAAAGCTAAAATTACGAAATGAATACGTTTGTTAATAGTAATTTCCACACACCGCCCATTTTCGTTGCAACAATAAAAGCGTCAGGTGAACGCACGGAATTTCGCAGTCTATTTATTCGAGGATCAAAGGTATTAGTTCGCTTTCCCGTCGAATAAAAGCTCAGAATCTTGTCGCGAAACAAGACCGTTCCTCGGCAAGGTGTTAATCCACATTCTTCAACGTAATCGACGTTGTTGCCGGCCGAGATCTTAGCCCGGCGTCGACAATGAAATCCCATCCCGGTCGCTTTGCTGGCCCCTTTTTCTCCCGGCGGACGTACGAAAATTAGGAACATCTGTGACAAAGAAAACGGATATTCGAGGGGATGGAAAGTAGCCAAGTCCGTCGTAGAAACGACAGCCGGAAGATGCGAGAAATTTGGTGCCAGTTGAGGAAGAATCGGCGAGAACGAACGGTGGAGGGGGAGGAGGAAGAGGCGAGGCGAGGTGCGCACAGCTCGTGCACTTTTGCTCGTGCATTCATAAAGCTGGGTCATTGCCGAGCTGTCGAGTCGGCCTTTCTTGTTTCTGCCGAGCTGCGTCGAGATAAGTAGCAGCTAGCTTTGTTTGTTCAAGCTGCTTCTTCTTCTTCTTCTACCTTTTTTTCCCCCTTCGTCTTCTTCTTCTTTCGCCGCCACTTCTTCTTTTCTTTCTTCTTTATGCAAGAGCCGCGCGCTAGTTGTCCGCGCGAAAAGGGTCTACCCCTCTTCAGCAGCAAGACACGGTCGTTACGGTGCATTAATTATTAATACGGACTTCTGGCATTTAATATCCACTTTGGTTTGCTTTTCTTTCAACTTCTGCTATCGTCGTATTTATCTTGAACTCCTCCCCAATGGATCATCCGTTCTACCCCCTTCGTTCAACGCGGCGGATAATGCCGGTAAATTTAATGATCGTCGTAAATCAGAATGGTCGGGTTAACAATTGTTATCATTCTTTTCTTGGTTGTCTGATGGTTACACGCCACTTTGGATCATTTGCTTCCGCCTTGGCGAAGTTTTGTATTTGTCTACGATTTTTTCATCAAGGAGGGTGCTCATCACAGGGCGCACAAAGGTTTGCCGGTTTTGAATGAAAAATTGATAACGTTGTACTTAAATACGCGTTTATTAAATACTTCTTTCAACCTTCCATTATGGCATATTGATATAATTTATCTGTCGTTTTTAACAAATGGTAATGCACAGTAAAATTGTAAGTATAGGTGTGATCAAAAAGTACCGAGAATTTTTCATTTTCTTGGAAAGTATTTATTTAATCTTCAATTTTCATCCCATTCCCTTCAAAGTAGTTTCCCTGTGATATTATACACTTTTGGCAACGTGGTTTCCAGTTCGAGAAACGCTGGTGGATTGACAGTGCAATCAACACATAAAAAGAGTCAAAGAGTCAACTCGATATATGAGATATAGGGCGCACAATCTGAAAATTCTCGATCACATCTCGTACCAATAATTTCTTTGAATCGTTATTAATTAACATGTTATTTACATATTTATTGTAAGTGTATCTAGCCATAGGAGAATATACAAAAAAAAGTTCTGACGTTGATATCAAAAATTGATCCTGTACCTTTTCGACGCAAGTATATCACTTACTTTGTAGTATATTTATTTGTGGTTTTGATCATTTTTACTGATTACTGGCGATTTATTATTATATAAAAATAGATTTAATTTTAACGAGGTCAACCCTACCAATCCTTCTTAAGGGTTGATATAGAACGGTATTATTTATCTGAATGAATGTTGATGAATGAAAGAAGAACAATGAACAAATGTAGTTGTTAAGTAACAATGAACTGCAGCATCTGTCGAGTTTCAAAGCAGGATAAAGAAGGAAGCCGCCATAATGACGTTTTGTCCTGAGAAATCCTTCGATAAGAAATAACTCTGAAACGTTTTGAGTTTCTTCTCGTTTACACAATCACGGCGAAGAAAGTAAGTGTGCACGTCTTAAATTCAAAGTTTTGGTGATAGTTTTATAGGAGAGTGCTTTTACCGGTTACCGTATAATACCACTTTTTTCTCCGATCGATTAAATCCATCGTCGGTACCCAGATCTAAATTCCATCGACTGCTTGTAAGAGTTCTCGGAGTCGAACTTTTTACAATGTTAGCAATGGAAATATAAGGCACGTTTCTACGGCGGGAAAGTTTCGTTTAATCGGTACGGGGAAAAAATAGCAGCACAAAGTGAATCTAGAGAACGAACGAAATTCATAAATAAAATTGGCGTCTGTTGGGAATAACAGTTGTTATAACTTGTGATTGCTTCTTTAACCGTTTGAAATTCCGCGCAGAAGGATTTAAATATTTACGTTTCCATAACTGCTTTAACTACCATAGTAACAACCATGCGCAACATGCCACGCGATAATACGAATTACTTTTTTGGTTTAACTTTTAAATTCATAATTTAGAAAACCGTATTGTAGCACGAAAAATTGTCCTTTATTTTTTACTATACTCTTCCATTCATCCACATAAAATAATTCTACATATTTTAACAAAAATTTGTAATCTGATGTAATAACAGTTAAACTGTCTTAATTTAAATCTGACAAACAACGTTTATTTTCAGGGATGTAAAGATTAATTATTAGACTAAAATAAAATTTATCCTTTATAGCAATTAAAATGATATTCTGTTCATTTTCGTTTACTACACATATTTCTTTGTTATTAACACATATAATTATCATATCACATCGGCTACAAAGCATATAAACTGTGATGAAGATAGACCACAGAACCCGAACATTAATTATCCTCCTGACTGTGAAACACGTGTATATACACTCTCGTTGGCTCATTAATATGTACGAAAGGTGTACATAATACGGCCGATAAATTTTGATCGAACACATTTACTGTTCTATTAAACTGACATAATACCACCATGCGCTAAGTTGCAACCAACCAAATAATTATGAATAATTATCTCAACACTTTCTTTCTACTTAACGATACAAAATGTTTATTTTATCGCCTCCTTTTAGAGTGTATCACGTTTAAATGGCTGATAAAAGATTCAGTATTAACCCTTTCGATATTAAGGGCAAGTACAAGTAATTGTGATTAAATTACACAATTCAAATTGCTCGATTAATACTAATTACTATATGTAATGTAATGAAATTAGGATGTGATTACAATTCAATGTAGGTAAATTACAAATCGAGGCTCAGAACTTGAAAGAAGTAAAATTAATTAATTACGATCTTTCGTAATTTTTTAAAAATTAATGTGATTGAAATACTTTGCAATTATAGTTAATAAAATAATTTAACTGAGATTCTACAAAACTTGGACTCAAAGCATATTGTTTTAAATAACGATCGTTCAATGGAAATGAAAAAGTGACGATTAAATACAAAAATACCAATTGTGAAGGAAATTTGGGGGACAAAATTGTTTGAAATCGTTTTAAATTTAATATAAGGACAAAGATGGTCGTAGCGAACAATTAATCGTTTTCTCTTTGCGTCTCTAATTACGAGTTCCTCCGATATCGTGCTCCGCGGCACGTTATCGCGAATTTGTCAACGTAACGAATAAAAAAGAGAAAAAGAAGAGATTGCACGCGCCGTTGGCGTAATCCGACGTATTTTCACGGCGTGGAATCGCGTAAAAATCGAAGTCTGGAAAGAGTGCATAACGCTAACACGGGCCACCGAGCAAAGGGACACGGTTCTCCTCGTTATCGAGGCAATCGATTCCGAACGGGATCGTTCGTTCCCCCGTGTGTCGCGATCATTTTTCACTTATGCCTGTCGATGGTCCGCACCGCCGAAAACGCGGCTCGTTATCGTGATTTTTCGTGCATGCCGCCGTTACAGAAATTATGTCCTAACTAGCTGCGCGGATCGTTATTCGGCTGTTACGGCTCCTAAAGTTACGCGAACACGTCCGACGGGGCCGGTAATGGTTTCGTCGTTTGTCGAGCGGTGCGTAAATAAAATAATTTATATAAACCGACGCGGCCTCCCGGGGACCGGGGAAATGAGGAAAATTTCGATAGAAATTGAAAAAGAGACGGACGGAGTGCCGTGGCTTGATAAACGAGGAAGGTCCCTTTTTAACCGAGGGGGAAAGGAGGGGTTTTATCTGGTGTCCTCATCAGCCGCGATTGAAGCTCGGTAGGATAATTAATTCAATTAACTGGCACGAGATCGGGTATGCATTAAACACATCGAAATGATTCTAATTAAAATCGACAAGGGATTAACAGCGGCGGTGGGTCATAAGTATGCGTGTCATCGCGATTCGGGGGTGATTCGGCCTGAAACTACGGGAGCGGCCTGTAATCGAGAATGCCCATATTGGTAATCGTTAAAAATGCACAGAACTGGGAAATTGCATAGGGACAGCAACGGCCGTCGCGCGGGCGTCCGCACAAATGGTCCGTGGAGATTGCAATCGGCCCCGCTCCGCAATAATAGAGCGTTTTCAAAAAGCGCCGTCGACATCGTGCCGCTTTGAATATTTATTATGGACGAGGCTCGTGCAAACGGCGCGAGCCCGGGTTAATGCTTTGTCGATGTTTCGTCAATCGACTGGTACCTGCCGGGGAAAATACTCTCCTCGACAAACTGTCCTGACGTTTACGCGGGATTTCCGGCACGAGCAACAACGCTGTTCCCCGCGGGCACAACGAGAATTCCATGGTCCACGTGCTATCCGAGGATGTCGGATCGATGACAGGGACGATGTAAGCGGTTTCTCCGCGGAAAATACGGGAAACCAGAGCCGTGAAAGTTCGCGGGGGATCGGCGAGAAGCGACCACTCCACGATTTATGGGTCCGTAAAGTTTGCAAGATTTATTTTACCGACGTATATTAATACATTTTCTCTCCTCCAAGGATGTGGATATATCGTGCAATTCTTACACCCTATTCACAGTCGGTTAGAAGAATTTTCCTACTAAATTCGAACATAAATCCGTATTAGTTAAGTGGTAGCTCTTTTTTTGTCGGAATTTTTTAATAATGTGAAATTTCTAGCTTCAATTTTTTATTACGAGCCTGTAAAAGTAAAGGCGCGTTTTTATTCTTATTTACGGTACACTCGTATTTCATTATTTTTATGGGACTCGAATAAAATACTGAAAGAACTGAGACTTTGAATTATACGATGATAAATTCTTATTGTATTTATTTCTGTTCGAGATATTTTACAATGAAATTGAATTTACACCATTGAAATTACATTAGATAACTGTTTTTACTTTTTTATACTTTTTATTTCAAAGTTAAAAGAGTTTATTTATCAATACAGAATATATTAATACACTTATCCTACTTTGACCAAAATTTGACTTATACCATTTTGTTTTTGAATTAATTTGTTAACAATTGAATTGCAGAAAGAAAAAGAAAAATTTGTAAATCTTTTGTGCCTTTAAATATTAACGATACTTTTGTAAATTCAACTTAAGCTATGCTATAGGTTTAACTACTAAATGGATCAAAATAGCTCGTTCCAGATTTTTCATTTTACATTACAAAATTTATTAAAACACTGTTGTCAAAATGTAAGGTGATTTTTAACGTCTGTAGTTCTAGTGTTAAATCTCACTTAAAATAAAAAATTCAAACTTGTGACTCGATCATTAATGACCTCCTTGGTACTCGACGTAGTATAATGAAATGCAGCGCATCAAATTCGTTTCGCGATAGATCCTACGCTAAAAAAGAACGTTTAAAGTCTCGCGAGCAAACCCTGAAGATGAAGTCCTCAGTTGGAACTGTTTCGATCCGGACGTGAAAAGCGTTGCTGGCCAACGTATAGGTCGATGAACGATAAACGCGTCAAAGTATCGAGTCAGAAGCATAGTTTATTACGCTTTTAAGCTGAAAGACTCGTGATAAATTGGAGAAACGTTTTCGAACGATACGACCCCAAGAACTACTCGAATTTAAGCATTACCTTGCAGTAATCTAAGTGGCGCATCTTTAGTCGTTGTATAATACAATACATTTACAACTTCAACGACACTTAATGATGTGCTCGCCTGATGTAGTTCCATTTCAACACGAAGCCCGATCTTTCAACTACCCTGCTTCCCGAACAATGCTTCTGCTGATCGATTTTAGCTTCGTTTCGTTCACGTATTTCTATATTCCATCCATCATGATCATTAACGCCTACCTATTTTTAAACGAAAATAAATTAGGGAAGTAAATGATTCAATCTTTCTATTTCTGGAAATTGAAAATATTTAACAGCGAAACGACTAATTTATTTTTTCGATAAAGTTGATTGCATCAAATATAAAATTACGCAAACCTTTTTAAGCTTTTTATTATCAATAATTGATCAAAAATTTATTTAAGCAATCTATAAATATTTAATATTGAAATGATTAAAGGAGAGTTTAAAATTTGTATATACTTGATTACTTTAATGTTAATATTTTTAATTAATCAAGAGTGAAATAAACGTGTACAATTACAGTTAATTCACCACAGTTTTAACGACATTGAATTTACATTTGCAACTAAAGTTTCAGAGGCAGAAAATTAATATAAAAATATGAATGAAACAGCATTTGACATCGATATCGATATGTAAATAAATAGATTCAAATATAAATTCATTGATAGAGTATTACAGACAGCGTTAAACGTTTCGTGGATTGATCAATTTCAGAAACGAATCGTTCTTGCAAACAGATCCGGCAAACACCGGCACGGTTCACCGAAACCGTCAAACCCATCGTTGATAGGATGCTATTTACCAATCAAAGCACCGCGACCAATGCATAATAATTACGATCAAAAATCGAGGACAGGAATTCGATTTGAAAAAGTGTTCAGAATTTCGTTCTAGCGACCGGCATAAATTCCATCAAACTGAATTAACTTTCATGGAAAAATTGTTAAGAATCTGTCATACGCTTCCCTATTTTACACCAATACTCAATTTATAATTTTTAAAACATTCGTAATTTTAAATAACTTTGCAGCATATTTGCAAAACAATAAAAAAAAAAACTGAAGCGTGAATACATAAATTTACAAAAAAAATGGTAAAATTGTTATATTTTGATAGAATAAGATTGGAATAAATATAAATAGAAATCACTAAATGACACAATTTTTAATTCATGGTTATATTTATAGTTATAGAAACACTTTTTGCAGTATCCCAAAATTATTATAAACGTCGGAAGTGAATAACAATAAAAATTCACGAGATTGTGAAGTTTGGAGAAATCGATTTAATTTAGTGGTCGAATTCTGTCGCGGTGAACGCACGGATAAACGAAAATCTGTAGATCCGGGCTCGGATTTGATTTTGAGGTTGTTGGAAATCGTTTGCCATCGAATACCGTGCGTTCTGTGCCACAGTTGGATTCCACAACGGAAACGATGGAAATATCAGCGGGCAAAAATTCGCGTAGATCGCTGACACGCTATGTCAAATTTGCTGACGATTGTGTTTGCTTTGATACTGGGCTACCCTGGAGTTGATTAAAAACAAATCAGAAATTTCGGGCAAATTTGACTGGATCGAGCGCAGTATCAGATGTAATATATTTTAATGTAAATTATGAATTTATCGGTTATAAAGTCGAAGTAAACATTCAATGTATATAAAGTTAATAGTAAAATATAAAACCCGTATAAAAATGTTGTAGATCAGAATATAGTAAATATAAAATTGATAGTAAAATATAAAACAAACATAAAAATATTGGAAACAAAAGTATAATACATATAAAATAAACATAAAAGTATTGGAAATAAAAATATGATAAATATAAAATTGATAGTAAAATATGAAACAAAAATAAAAATATTGGAAATAAAGTATATGAAGTTTGTAACAAGATATAAAAATAAAAATATAATAAATGTAAAATAATAAATAAATACAAAAACAAATTATTTTAAAATTATTACCATTATTTTTGTGGGGTGCCATGATAAGGGAATTCGAATACATGACGTCACATACTTTTGTTTCGGGGGTCGTGACGGAGAAGGCGGCGATCTTTGCGTTTTTGCAGTTTTGTTTTAAACACACAAGCGTGAACGTGATTAATAATTGTGCGAGATTCATTGAAAAAGAAACCTAGACTTAATCATATGCAAAGATGCTTTAAGTGCAAAGGCTTAATATATGCAATTACGATGAAAAGTTATGTTACCTCGCAACTTCTAATAAAAAATCAAATACTTACTTTCTCGATACTAAGTTGAAACAGTAAAATAGATAATTGACGGTCCGTTCGCGTATTTATGGCTTCCATATCCTCCTACCCGTTAAATGATGCAAAAATTCCATCTATAAGAGATGCTCTATTCAGATAATAGAATTTCGGATAACAGAACGTCCGGATAATGGATGCTTGCATAGGGGATGTTCTATTGTGGCGTACAGCGTGCATTCACGAGCGAAGATCACAAACACTCTGTCAATAATAACGCGAATCCTGATGATCAATGATTTCAATCTAATTTCAAAGCTGTTATCATTTGACAAACCTTCGTAGCGATTATTATAGCCCGGCCTAGAGATAACCGTCGAACCACGCGTTCTTACATGACGATAGCATCCGAATATATCTATCGTTGACAGGTTCGCAAACACCGTTTTACACAAAAGCGTGTTTAGATCCTTGTCGTTGATTCGTGGGGCGCTCGGTAAATTTGTATCCATCCCGTCCGTGATGGCACCGGTTCTTACATCGCCCACGGTTGAAAGGTACATGTTTCCAGAGGGTTATCTGATCGTCGGATAAGTTTGAATTACTGCATTCACGGGGACGCTTTGGATCTTCCGCATTAGTTGCGAATTCATGTGTTCCCTTGGCTTAACGAGATTCTTGGATTACGTACGAAAGGAATTAATTCGGGGAATGTGACCAAATGTAACGTCGCAGGGAAAGGATTGATATCCGGTGATTAGTCATTGTAGGACTTTCTATTAATCCTTTCATTAAGACCCTTTCCGCTGGAAAACGTTACCGCTTTTTCTGTGTATTAAACTGTTCAACGTGCAATGATATATAAACGTTTATCTGCATTATAGAATCTTTCACCACGGAGATTTTTATATTCAACTGTCGCTATAAAATTTTCATTGTACGTCTACCACTTTGGAATGAAATAAAATATATTGATTAAACCAACCAGGATTAAATACGCTACAGTAATTATGGATCCTTTATTAGTTAATAATATTATTGAATTAGCAAGTTGCAAGTTGTAGACACTCTATATTTACAAGGGATGTTTGTTATACAAATATGTCTTGAACATCAAAAGAATGCAGATGATTTTTAAGGGGAATATAACTAATTTCTTTTCTTTTTTTTAAGTTTCCTATCAAATATAATTTAAATAGAATAATTATACCTAATAATAAGTTATCTTATTTATGATGGAATGTTGCCTTCTATTTTGTAACGAAGTATTTTAATTGCTGGTATAGTCTGAACAAAATTTCCGGGTGCAAAGGGTTAATGGTATTAATTTAATTCTGCAAGAAAGCCCAACAGTACTTTATTACGAAATTTTTGAATTTATATAATTTTATATTAGTAACTGATCGGAATAAACATACACAGAGTATTTTGTGCGTTAATCAAATTAAAGTCAAAACGAATTCCGAATTACACAGGATTGTTTTGTTCTTGTTCAGTTGTCAATCAAATTAAGATGGATTTAAGGTACCGTTTGATCAAAGTGCAACCGATAAGAATTCCAAACACTCGGCATCGTGAATTTTGCAAAGGCAAGAATCAGTTATCCACGTTCGAGGCCGACATTACTTACCATAAAGTACGTGAGCCGTGTACTTAGACGTTCCTAACTTATTCAGTAGCTGAACGCAATCGAATAAACCGACCCCCTTTATTTTCCACCTTGATCCCGTATTAAAAATTTAATAACGTTGCCAAGACTATCGTTTCTCCAGGTGTTTCGGTCGCACTTGAACGTGCCGTTCCTTCGGAATAATTAAACTTCCTATTACTTACCGTCGCATTTATGCGGCTTCGTTCAACGAAATTTCGCCGCTTTTCCGCGCAAAGTGAGAACAGAGAACGAACGAACGATGAAAAAGAAAGAACGAAAATGGAAACACGCGGTTTAACTAAACGCATTCGACTGGGTAGTTCAGAAGCCTTTACGCTCGGGGGTATCATTTTTGAGTTGAAAGATTTCTCAACCCCTTCGCCCGCTCGTGCATCTTTAAAGTAATAGGTATATTAAATTTTTATCGTAACTTTCAAACTCTTTTCTTTCCTTTCCCGCGATTTAAAAATATAAGTACCTCCAGAGATACTTTACCATTCTACCGAGTTAGAGGGGGTTAATCAAATACAGCTCGTTTAAAATTCTTTTTTCTGCGACTAGTTGTATGTAATCAAAGCTATAATATAATATATGCTCTCGTCGACACTTTGAGTGCCTTACTAATATCATAGAAGATCCTTTGAATTTATAACTTTATTTTTTACCTCTTTCTATTCTACAAATTTCAAGTGTCTAATGAAATTATTTGTAATTAGCTAAATGGGCGACAGATTCCTGTGAAAACCTATAAGTCATATACATTTTAATGACTGGGTAAATTGGGATCCAAATTCACGGAAAGACGAAAGCGGCAAATTTTTAAATAAAATTATGTAAAATATTGGGAAATAATATCTAAGACGATAATAAAAAATAAGAAAATGAAAATGGAATAAAATAAGGAATTGTTATATTACAATTTTCTCCTAATTACATGTCATTCCCATAAATAATTCGTCTCCCTGATCAATTGACATAATCCAAAAATTATCTAGGATTTAAGATCACCGGTGACACTTAGGCGTATCCCTCGCCGGCCGTTCGCAGTCATTGGAAAGCGGCCAGATCCCCGTTGGATTAACATTTTCGGTGGAGAATGAAAAAGAATAAAGAAAGAAAAGAAGACAAAGATTCAGCCGGGCCAGGGTTTAGTCTCGAATAAGGCATTAACGTGGTGGACGTGCTCCTCCTACGCCTTCCATCTTCATAATCCTCGACCCGTTTTCCTCTCTTTTCACCGTCCACGTGTCCATCCCTGGTTCTCGTCGTCCCTCTTCCCCTCTCTCACGACCATGACGCTGCAATCGTTTTCTCCCCGGGGCCGAGGTGGAATAATGAATTCGGCCGCATGCTATTAGGTTACGTTACGGTGACGCTTACAAACGCTACGATGAATATGATATCTAATATAGGGACCGTGGGGTGGTCGACGGATGGGGCGGGGAAAGGGGGTGGGCGGCGGTGGTCAGCTTCGAGGAAACTACCACTCGGTCCGCTTTAACGCGGCGTCGAAAGGTTGGGGTTGTACTCCGACGGCCATTAAATTGAGACGGCAGAGAGGCGCTTGCAGTTTCTGCCTCTCCAGGTGTGCTCTAAATAATGCATACGAACTGCTGCATAATAGACGATCGTAGGTGCCCGTTACCGTGTCGCGGTCGCAAACGAGCCCGCCTGCAGCGAAATTTTTCAAGCGTGTGCGCACACATCCTGCGGCAGTGTACGTGTATACGTGTATGTGTGTGTGTGTGTGTGTGCGCGCGACAGTCTGCGTTTGTCAGATTCGCAAATTTGAAAAATTCGGGACCAGGAAGTACAATGCCACGGAGAAACAGGCCGTGTTTGTGAAATATTTATAGATGCGCGATGTGATATAGCGAAAATATTAATGGGACAATTGTACGATTACTCGGGAATATAGATAACCCTTTTGATGCTCGTTGATACAAAGATAAAGATATTACCAGTGTTTATTAATTATAATTAATACGGAAATATATGATTTATATGTATTTGAAAAATGTTTTAAAAGTTAGAAAAGAAATATATGAAAGTGTGCTGTACATTGTATTTTTGCGATAACTGTTTGATAAATCATTTATCGGCCTATGTTTGTATTACCTCCACAGAATATGCTAACACCATTTTGTATAAAAAGTCTGGAATATCAATAATCCCATGATGCTACTAAGATCGTAATGCTGCTGGTACTCTACCAGAACAATGTTGCAACTAATTTTAAAATAAATTGGATCTGGGAATTTGAAAAATTCAGAATCAGAACAGTGTCACAATGAACGTATATTAGGTTTATCAGAAAGTTTGGCCTACATGGCAAGTTTAATTGATGAACGTGATCACACATTGTTCGTCAATCAAAATTGAGCGTTCGTTTGATATATTCTGCAGAAAATTAGAATTGTTCAATCAATGTCAATAAAGGATACCAATTATACTCAAATTACATTTGTTTCGTGTTACCTTTCCAGTGTTTAAATCTGGAGTTTGTTAAATATTTTTATAAGGGAAAAAATGTAAAATGTAAATATTTCTGTAAAACATTCACAGATAAAATGAGTAGCATAATTGCCACTGAAAAGTACATTTATTAAAATTAATTTTTAGATGAGTACTTTACACTATTAACTTAATATTAACAATATTTAAAATTTATTTGACTTTTTCTTTTATTAATTATTCAATTATTTAAAATTTAAGGTGTTGGCCACCGGTGATCACCATGGCAGTCAAATCATGGCAAGTATTTTCGAGTAGCTGGTAAATAATTTAAAAAAAATTTCCAGGTACAAAGGGTTAAATAAACAGGTTATTTTTAAAGCACTGTCTATGATACGCATACTTTTCCATTATTTAAAATGGACAAAAGAGGATGTCTATCATCCCGAGTTAATAAAATCCAAATTAGCTACATGTTTTAAAAAATGAAGACAATAATAACCTTTGAAATATGTTTCCATATCCGAAATTTATTATAAATGTTATTAAACATGACCCAATATATTTGCCTGTTTTTATGGTTATGACAAAAGTTCGTACACAGCGGAAATGATGGACGTGTCGGGTACGCATTTATTTCGAAATACCTATATTTCATAAAAAACGCAAAATTTTTCCCGGTAATAGTTATGACGTACGAACTACTATGACGTACATTATACGCCATCAGTGAAAAATTCGTGCCGTTATTAATTGAACTTTCGATGATGAACCGCAGACAAAAAAAAATTAAAGGCGCTTACGAAAATGTTTCATTTATTGTTCCAGTAGCATGCCTCGAATAGTGCTGATTGAAAGTATACCAAGCGAAACGCAAAATTCATGTTTATATAAATTTTGTACGTGGCCAGTGCGTTAACGACCTTCGATCGTTAATTAAAATGTTGCGGCACGTTTGTAAGCACCTCGATAAAGGGAAATTTTCAGCGACGTGGAATACTGATGCGCCCAAAAAGGTCAATCTCGGAGATGAGCTTATTGATGCGAATCGTTTGCAAATAAAGCGTGCTAAACGTGTTCGACGCTTTTCATAAATCACTGCTTTGTAACGAACGTGTTCGAAATACGAACACATTGTTCAAATTAAAAGTTGTCCATCAGCGATCAATTTATCAAAGAAAAAAAAGAAAAAAAATACGAAAATGGAGAACAAAATTTTCATTCTATTTTTTAGCAAATTTGCAAAGCGATGTAATTCGAGTAGTTAATTTGCCGATTACTCGATTCAACGTTTGGTATCGGCAAATCTTTAACCGAGCATTAAATTAATCCACGAATGGCGAAGTCTGGATCGATACTTTGAATGGAATTAGATACACAGATTTCAAAAGGAAATAAATTGAAAAATAATAATAGAAAATTTAGAAAGATTGAATTTAAATTTAAGCACCTCCACCTGCAGAATAGCTAATAGACTTATTAATGGATCCCTCGAAGCCAAACAACTTTTGTCTAAAACATTTCTTCCTATCTCAAAAAATGTAGAAATTATTCAGGTGGCTTGCCTTAGGCGACTCACTAATTTGTAACTATGCGTTATACCGTGGTCGCTAACAACCTTGTTACTCATGCGACCTTTATAAATAAATAATGAAAAAAAAAAATAAAATAAATTCCACAGGATAGCAAAGAACCTAATGAAACGACAGATTAACAATCGAAGCATCGTTTCATGTTAATCACTGATCCTGATTAAACGGTTCGTTAAACGCCCTTGCACACGATTTCGTTTCCGGTCATTTTATTTGTAAGTAGATTACTACAGCGTTGGAACAAAAACCCACGTGCCGTAACCTCGACCCAATGATTTCGTGTTTCATGAAAACGTAATCGAGTTCTATCGTATTTTAATCCAATGAACAGGTGTACACGCCCGGGAATGCGACGATCCACGGATTGCACAGCCACGGTAACTGATATTTGACACAGCTGCGAGTTACGACAATTCGTCATAATTAGCCGGACGGATGGAAAGAATGGCCTACACGGCGTGTCCCCTTCTGTTAGAAGGGGTTCGTCATCCCTTTTGAATGTTTTCAGTCTCATAAAGCTTTATTTGGACCACAGGTAAGCCGACGCTGTACTCAATCTTTGGACGAAGCTTAGATTATTGAAATGAAATACCACGAGTGTTAAAACTTAAAGGCACCTATACAATTAGGACCTGCAAAAAATTGATTTTTTTTTCTTAAACGATAAAGATACATTTGTAGAATGTTTTCTTAAAATGTTAAAACAAAATTCGAAAAACTTAAAAAATTACAGCCCCGTAAATATTTGCAGGTGTCAAAATTTTGAATGCGTTTATCTGAAAACTACATTTTCAAAGTTGGCGTAGAGGATAACACAAAAACTATTGAACTGATCGATTTAAAACTTTGTACACATATTAACAACATTGTTAACTTCGATATGTCGGAAATTGTTTTTTTTTTAATTTGAAAAGAGAACCATTTTTATATCGAAAAGGTACAAAAATTTGCCTGATACATCAATTTTTTCCTTTATATGCGTGTCATTCTTTTAATTTTCGCCGACAACATATTCAAACTACATATGTTCCAAATATAAAAATATTGTTTTTCTGTTGTTAATCAAAGGCTACAGGCAGCTAGGTTGCATGCCAGTTTTGCAATTGCCGTCGCAACTGACGGCACAGATGACAGTTCCGTCATTTTAAAGTTAATTTAAATAAAAAAATTTTTAATAATCTTTAATTATTTCTTATTAAAAAAACTCTTTGAACATTGATTAATCCAGTGAATATGTATAATTGCAGGTTTATCACATTTACCGTAACATATAAATTAATTTAATTTTATACATTTCTATATTATATCCTATAGTTTATTTTAAATAAGACGAGGATACAAAGAAAACAGTATTTTTATATAAAATTAGAAAAATTCTTATATTTGATAAATCTAAGGAGAGACATCCAGTATTGGCCAGGTCAATATTAAATTAAATTCCTAATAGAGTTCACCGGCGATCAATATCTCAAATCCCGTATAACATTCAATATCGTTAATACGTATCTAACTGGAAGTTTAAATTAAGAAATTAATCAATCGTAATCTTACAAAGTTTTGATAGTAAACTTTCGGTTACAGTATTTTTGTAATGTAAAAAGAAAGAAATGGTGCTAATCGAAATTTGTTAAAATAGAAGACAGTGTAACGGAAACATTCGTGGTACACGATAACCGTATTATAGGACAGCTATTGTAATTCTCGTACAACAACGAGATTTCAGAGTGCTGTTATAAGAGGCTTGAGTGTACTAATATTAGGAGATACAACGTGAGATCGTAAGTTATAGCATGAAATCGAGTTTACTGTACGATGAATGGGAACCGTGGAAAGATTTCGTGCATGAACACAAACATGACGCTTAAACATCGTTTGTTACGAAATAATGGAACGAAAAGGTAATTCCTTTCTCTGCGGCTTCGCTCTAACGTCGCTTGAATCGGATCTATGATAGCGTTTTACGGATTCTCCTAGCTGGAAACATTGTGTGCACTATCACGCTAACATTCAACAAGTCTCCCATTCAGGTGGAATTAAAAGTGAAGTATAATAAGATTCGTAGACAGAATCGATTCCCTGGAGCAGTTTCGAGTTCGTTTTCAAGCGGTCTCTTCGGAAAATTCTTCAGGATAAGTAGAAATGATCTCCCCAAGTTTTCTTTTTGATCAGGTTTTAATGATTTGCGAAATATTGCTATTCTAAGCGAATGAAACTTTTCACTAATAATCAGAGCCGCTACTTCAGTTTTGGGGTCCTTGAAAAGATAAGTGAAAAACCTACAATTATTTATATCTGTTATTTATTATAAAATTTCGTATAAAAACTGAACACACCTGCTATATTATATTTTAGTAGTAAAAAGTTATTTAAAATAATTTATGAAAGGATAATTAATTATCAAATTAATTCTTTAATATTGCAGTCTCTTGCAATTAAATAAAATACACCTATATGCCATAATTGTTTTCTTAGCAATTATAAACATTATTTATGGTGCTAAATTCATCAGTTATTTTCTCTTAGAGTTATTTAGAAAATTAACAAAATTTGACGCCTTCAATTATTTACCACCTTCCCTTTTACACCAAGTATTAAAGGATTAGGAATAACAATTAATAAGATTAATTCTAAGACATTAGTTATAGAACGCCTCGATTTCATTAAAAGATCTTACATTCATCGAATCCAATCAAAGCCACGAAATAACGTGCCTAAACATTCACCGATAACGATCGATATCAATTTCAAGGAGAAAGACTCGGTCGCCGCCGCGCCGGACCGCTTCGTACTTTCGTTTTCCTCTTTCCCAGCTTACTTTTCCAATTACGTCCGAGCGTATTTTCATTTCCAACGTGTCGAAACATTTCCCGTCAGGTTACACGGTCCTCGAAGGAGTTTGTTCTTTCCCGTTCTCGATATACACCAACGGGAGCGTACACACGTAAATAGGAATAGACGAAGTTCTCGAAACTCCTTCAGAAAGTCCTTTTTCACCGGTAAGCTGATGATCTTCCTCGATGGTCCGGCGGTTGCCGGAAGACGCATTCAAAGATGCTTCGACAAGGAAATACGATACAATGTCGAGCGTAACGAAGTATAATTCTCCGATGGAAGTTCGATATTCTAACGAACGAGAGTTGCACTTTCAAAGAGTAATGTAATTAACCGCGCCGCATTTGACCAAGTAAATAACATCAACGGGAACGTTCGAAACGGGAAACGAGGGGGGTAGTTCCGAGAGGGTTTGTATCGTTTCTCTATGCCAGCGTGGACCCGATCTTTGTAGGCTTCTATTGGTGACGAGGTTATTCGAGAAACACCGGCGGGATTCATTGTTTATGTTCGTCGAGGTTCGTGCAAAATTTCCGTTGATGCTGGGAACAAACGGGACCCCGGCGCCGGGGTAGCTCGTGAGCCTGCTACATAAAGGAACAATTTGCGTGACGTTTGTACGGGGAGTCTTCGAGCCAGGCGGGCGGAAACGGGAAGAGGCAAATCACTGTTTCCCTTGATTATTATTCCCCGTGAGATTCGAGCGCGCTTCAATTAGCCCCGTTCGCGGATTAACCGACCTTTGTGAAAATAATTGTCATTTTTCGTTCGACACGCGACCGGCTAAAAATATGGGTACCAGCAGAACGGATGATCGAATTATTAGATCTGCCCGTCTGATTGATCGCATTGTTATTTTTAACATAAGATGAACTTAAATTTTTAAATATAATTTAAATTCACTTAAATCTTTCCAGATCCTACTTTACAATAATTGTAAATAATTTGAACTTTAACCCGCCGCAATTTAAAACTACAAGGAAAAAATTAAATCAACTGTATAATGATATTCATACAATCAACTGGAAATATTTTTGCCATAATTGTTATTGTTTTTATTTAAATATAAAAATTAAGTTTGCATTGATTTAATACTTCCATAGAGCACGTGATATGATCTCATTATTTTAACGGTTGTATTTTATTTAGAAGTTGCAGTTACTAAAAGAAAAAAATTTGAAAATGTGTCCCAAAAATGGGACATTGGTGGATAATGGGTTAATGTCTTGATGGACGATTGTTAGAAAAAGCACATTTTTGTATTTTATATTTTTATATCTTCCCTGAAACGTTACTCTTACGAATATTGGTTTCACTTTTAGCTTCTTTGGTGTAAAGATGTTTATCTGTTTTCACAATATTTTAATATTTCTATTATTTATTATCTTAAACATCTAATAGAAATATTTTAAATCAAATAAATGAAAGAATTTCTAATAATACAAGTGACGGTTTTTAATGGAAATTCAAGGGTCAATCATATGTGGATGACGTGGCAGTCAAAGTGTTAAAGATCCATCAAATATATATTTCCAATGCATGAAAGTCTTTGTGCTAAAAGTTTGAGTACGCAATATTAGTCCAACTATCGTCCTGTACCAAATTTTAAGCTTCGAATTTGTATGCAGCAAGTGCTGTTTAATATTTCTTCGTAATGTTTCTCCGACACAGCCTGCCACTTGAATGTTTCAACCATCATTAACCCTATTTCTTATAGCAGTAAATGAACTTGCGTTGCTCTTAACGGCAAAGATTTAATAGAATAACGAATGAGACGTAGCACAAAATGGATGGTGCCATACCCCGAAGAACTGAACAGATCGTACAGTCCCGTCTATAATGCATGAGACACAGATACGATCCTTCCTTAGGTATGTATGATTGACCATTTGCTTAGCAAATACAGCATTCCTACAGGACCACTTACCAGGGAAGATCCGCTTTACGGAAGATTGCCAGATCTCCCAGAAGCGCTGATACGAGCTTTCCTGGCCGTGATTCGTGAAACATCGACGATTTCGCGAGACTGCGATCCGCGAGGAGACCGATGGCCGCTGTTTCCCTCGAAATTCTTATCTCATTCGCGGCCATCTGACGTTGATTTATTCGCTCGACGGAAATTCAAAGGAAAAAAGAAGGAACCTGTTGCGGGCGACGAATGGTCGAAAATTTGATGGATAAATTGAAGCAGCGTAATCTGACCGGCTTTCTCTACTATCCCACGAGCCCGTCGTAATACGTTCCAATTGAAATTGAACGATTCATGTTTTATGACCTCGATTTCTATTAACCTCTATTCGGCTTACACGTCACGAGCAGTGGCCTGTGTTTTTATCGATGAGCAAACAGGAATCAACGTTGGTGCGTTACAGTCGTTAGGATTTCTTGTGAAAATTGCATGAGTTGCATAGTTTGCGGGACAAATGGTTCTGTAAATCTTTTTACAGAAAATCGTAGAAATTTATCCAACTGGATACTCCGTACTGAGGCTTGCACTTGTTCATTTATAGCATTAATTAAATAATTATTAAATTATTACATCGTTTATTTATATTCTCAGATAGAATTATCCATGTAATTACCCCTCCCCCTTTTGTATCTCCAGTTACACAGAGTGTGTATGGCTAAAATATCTATTTTCCCAGTTGTGTTTCTTGCAAGTTTTATACGTTGTGGAAACGGTTTCAGCGGATGTTTCATATTTCATAAAGTACTTCACTTTGCACACCTTCCCTGAAGGTTCTCTCAGGAGATGATGAACTTACACTGTCACTCAGCTCCGCCGCCGCGTTATCAATAATAAAATAACAGGTCACGCTACTAATAACGTACGGAACAATCACGGAATGCGCATAAAGTTTGATTATCTTCGCGCTGACGAAGTTTCACGCCTTGTTTCGCGCCGGTAATTGTCTGCGAGCTACGGGTTAGGTAACCTCATTGAATATCCGACGAGGCGAGAGTGGTACTTTTTTCTCTCGAAATATTTCACCTGCACGGTGATACGAGTTGAGGGAGGTTACGATATATAAAAGATCCATTTCGATATTTTTCCGTATACCAAGTTTCTTCGTTGATGGAGAGTTTACGACCCTTTTTCGGGCTATCCGGATTTTTATGGCAAAATTTTGAAACGAACGAGCTGGTTTCTGGCGCGCTAAACATTTTTTCCGAAGTATTTTTTTTACTAAAGGTCTTCGACTTTCGAGGAGTATGATTTACATGTATGGTTACTTGCTGGAACGTTCACGAATAATAATTTAATCTGGGTGTCTAAATTCAGGACCAAGAAAAAAGGTCTTTGTTAATACGGGTCTTTTGGTTTTCTAGTTTTATTAATCACTTGGCGAAGAAAGAATGACTTTCCCTTTATATTTATAATCGAAGAAAGAAATCAATAGGATTACGAAGTAAATAAAAATTTAACGACTGTAATTTGATTTCAGATTTTGGTTTTTAAAATTAAAATTGCTCAAGCAATAAATTGTTACTAATTATAACATTTAAAAGTCATTTATTCAGTCGATACGAGATAGTAGTCAATAATAAGTCAGACATAAGACGTAACACACAATTACTTTAATTTAATTCAAAATGTTTTTTGTATTTTAATTTCATAGATCTTAGACTATGTTTGCGGATACTATTTTTTTGTTTTATAAAAGGCATATCACATTTAAATATCGTTTAGTCTATGAATACGTGATAGTAGTCGATAATAAGTCAGACAGGTGATATAATCCACAACTAACTTAAATATATTTCAGTTTCAAATCAATTTTAAACTTTTTTGCCTTTTGATTTCATAGATTTTTAATTAATTTTCAGGTATTAATTTTTTCATTGTATGAGAATTATTCTGTTTGCAAATGTAAATTTTGATCGATGTATCAATGTATATTTTTCGCAGATATTTCACGACAGATTGCGCTTATTTGTTTTAAAATTAATATTTCGAGCGTGTAAACGCGATTCAGTTTGAACAAACACTGTTAATTCTCGTATCAAAACACATATATACTCTTTGGTATTCACGGTATTAATTTTAATAATCGAAAGAAAATATCTAAAAGAAGCTTACGGTTTTACTAGTGCTTCCTCCCTCCCCCGACCTCAAAGCAGTCACAATGCTAATGAATCGACCTCAATCAAAAAATTTCAAAAGAAAAAAAGAATCGATGTTATAAAGAAAAGGTTCCTCATTGTTGCGAGGAAAGTAACGGCTGTAAAAGCGGCATCAAGCAGAAACGTGATTACTAGAATATCTTGGAATTGGTTCCGGCGCTGGTAATTGATTTCTCGAACGAAGACGAAGACGAAAAGGGAAGGATGGTGATCCCATTACAATGGGACGAAGGCTCGTTGTCGCCCCGTTGATGTTCGGTTTCGAGCGGTAGGAAATTGAAAGGAAGAGAAACCAAGTATAAAGTATGCATTACGTCGCTGGCAATGCGGTAAATCGAATTGCGCTTATCGACTTAAGCCGGCGATCGAATGCCCAGAGGGACAAGTAACTGCTCTAAAGAGATGGATGGATACGGATCATGTGTCACTTCCAGAGACAACGATGCGTCTAAAGCTCTATTGTGTTTAGCGGATTAACCCTTTCCTGGCCGATGGGACACACGTTGCCGCTCAAAAGCAGTTGACCAGCTGTAATTTTTCCTTTCGATGAAATATTATTAAAATATTAAAGCAAACTATATGAATTATTTTCATACAATATTTATCCCGGAAGGGGATGAGTAAAAGTAAAAACTGAAACACTTATTTAAATTAGATTGGAATAAAAATACTAAAACTTGGAATTATGTGTTATTGTTGATTATTCTATAAAGTTATGTAATCGTCAACAGAACGTGGCACACAGGACACAGCCATTTTCACTGTGGCAACGGGTTGGATGTCCATTTGCGTGAGGTGTTTCACAGATTAATGTCACCCGGTAACGACCCTGTGTACACGACGAATGTGCAAACACGCACGTTAACCGATTAAACGATCCACCTTGAACTTCGTCGATCCACTGCTTGTTAAATTAACGTTCCACGATCTTGAACTCGCAAGTTCTACACGAACGAACGATCGTTACCGCCCGCATCGGGGTACGTTGTTTATTGGCTCGACAAAGTTAGGCGCATCGAGCACCGATAACGAGCATCTCCAACTCGTTCGGGGTTGTATTTCGGTATCATGCAGCTTTGTATTTTTCGTTTAAATATTTAACGTATCCCTCGATTTTATGCAGTCCCTGGTGTCAAATAACCAGATCTATCGTACCATTTTAATATCAAAGCATATAACGACGAGTTACACTCCTAAAAAACTGAATGTGTTAATTTGTTTTTCCTTTAACCCTTACACAATGGTCTGCTGGGATAATTTAAATATTATTTTATATGTGTACAATCTTAGAAATAGAAATCTATTTTATTTGGAACTTCATATATCTAACTTTGGAAGAGTGGGTCACGACCGTCCCGGCATCGATCAAAAATTAATTTTGTTTAAGAAGCGAAAGAAAACGAGACGGATATAATAAAACAGTAAGTATTTAATGAAAGTTTGTTAGCTGATTCTTAATACTTTTGGAAAAAATTGAATACAGCGAGAAGAATATATGAATTTTGTATAAACTTGTAAATATGGAAAACATCGAATGAATTATAGTATAATGTCGTGCTTTAAGCTAGTTATCAATTTTAACGAATGCATACACACACGCGTTTAATTATTATAACGTGTAATCGATTTTTATTGTGGTTAACTTTTACATTGTAGAGCTGCACGCAACCCATCCATGATAATTGCCAACATAATGAATTTTGAAACTTCGTGTAATTAATGTACATTTCTGTTGTCTAATTTCGGCTTTTCATCAATATAAATTAATTACAATAATGATTATACATGACATGGTCCGACAGAAACTGTCACACGTTTATACATCAGCTAGCATCGATTCAATCAATTCGTAAAACTTAAATGAGATCCATCCGGACTTCGAACGTATACCGCGTTCTCAATGAAATATTAATTTTGGAATTCATTTAAGCGTACGCGCTGCAGCTCGAACGTGCATACAATCGTTGAAATATAGTTTATATCGTTAAGAAAGCCTTTTGCCTCGTTTAGTATAAAATATATTCTTTCGGTTTCTCCTTTTCTTTCGTGCCTTTCACCTTTATCGTACACATTCGTTATTTCAATACCCTCGAGTATTCGCTTACCAATCTCGCCCTCTCCATTTTCCCGTCATTCTCATTCGATACCTTTGGGAATCGCAAAACAAATAACTCAAACAAGGTGTCTCTGCTTCATTAATTTAAAACGCAGAGAGATCGGATTGAAAACGATCAAAATTAACTGATTGAATTTCCGCTGCTTTTAAACGATAAGCTCCACGTTTTAAACACACTATTAACCCGTTAATTTCCAACGAATGAAAACACATTATGTTCGATTACGAACAAAAGTGTATGCAAATAAACGTTTTATTTTATTTTATTCGGAGCACGAGGTCTTAAATATCTGATACAATACGAGAACAAAAACGAAATAGAAATTTGCTAAAACAAATGTAATAAAAATTTTTAACCATAATAGGTAAAGCAAAATGGGCCAAACAGTGGTAAAAACACAAAGCCATAATTTAAAATAGGTAACAATCAAAAGAATTTTTAATAAAATAAGAAAAGAACATTTATTGGTAGTGAATTCAATTTTAACCGAAGTTTTTATCATAACTTTGAATTTATCAAAATTATAATTTAAGAACTGATGATATAAATTTGTTTATAAATTTATAATCAATTATTTATACTTCTATAAATTTGTTTTTATATTTATAATACCTTTTATGATCCTTTTCGACCTAATTCTATAATTTAATATAGCTAAAACGAACGATACATAGGTCACAGAAATTTTATCAATCTCATGGGTTTGTTTAGGTAGGTCGCAGATTCAAACTTGAATCCTAACTGGACGAAAACCAACAAGGGTTTCTCAGTTACGTTACAACCACCCAGCAACACTCCGATTACCAAATCAGCGAGACCCTATCTCATTAAGCCGAGAGGCAATTGTATGATTAGATTACTCGCAACTTCCTACTACCAACCTCAATCTAATTCTTGTTGAAATCGTCTAAGAGACGCTTGACGATTTGAATAAAGGTCCAATACATTATTTCTCTGCGTGCCAGTTACTGTTTAACCCTTTGAGACAAAGATTTTTACAGATTGGTGTGATTTTATCATGAAATAATTAAAAAACTAATATTATTATAATAACTAATAATTTTTTTAAATGATACCTGCAATTTCTATACAATATTTGCACCAATTAATTCTTAAACAATAATGAGCTACTCAAGTATCATTATTGTTGGCTACATTCATTACGGTCTTTAATAAGAGACTTTTTCATAATAGTTAATTTATTGCAATGGATTAAAACGGTGTGAATCACTTTTGTACATAATATCATTTCCATTGTAACGAAGATACAACATTCGTACAATTAATTAACGAGAACTCTGTTTTACCGTTTTTTCAATTATATGGGTCAGAAAAGTTTTTTCGACGCAAACGAAAGTCGAGAACGTGAACCGAATTGTGCCCGGAAATTTTAGGGTAGCAGACTCGAAAGGCAATAAAATTGAAATTCCCTTTGTACCACGCTATAAATTTGGCAAGTCTCATGATCTTACAGATTTAGATACCGGAACATTACGTGACTCTCGAGCGGCTCATAATCCATACATTTTTCCGATAAGAAGCGCGCATATCATGTCTCTAAGAAGTTTTCTGTTCTACGACGGGCGTGAAGTATTTGCAAAATTGTTTTCCACGTGACAAGCATTTTTGTTTGTCCCCCTTCGATGAAACCAACAATATCATACATGATTGTTATTGAATGTTTAGTACGCACGAATAAAGTGCAAAATTACGTGTTTTAAACGCGAACGTTTTATCGAGCGGACAAATAAAATAACAAATTTCCACGAGTAAAATTATGGAATGAATGATGGCCTCGAGTTGCTGCGGATATTAATTTCAATATAAAGATAAAGGTTCATCGTTACAAATTGATGAATTGTTCTTTCTATCTCAATGCATCATTTACTTTTGTCTTCCAAATAAGAAACTCGTTACTTAGGACCCTGCCTAATTACTTGATATAATTGTCGCAGAACAAAAGGTTTCCGTACACTTTGTTAACAAGATTCATCATTCTTAATGTAAACTTTTATTATCTTTGTTCGTTGTATACTATTAGATTAATAATTCCGTTTTAACAAACAGTAATGTTTTGTATGCGAATATGTGTATAGTAAAAGTAGTATAAATTAGTTTTGTAACTTTTCAAATTTAATTCTTTAATTCTTTAATAAATTATTGAATTATAACCCTGTCATTGGGAAGAAAGCGTTAATGAGGAAAAAAGATAGAAGAAGAATTGTAAATAACATAGGAATATAATAAAAATATGGTAAAAATATAATAGATATTTCCAAATTTTGAATTTGACGAATTGTTCTGCCCTTCGGGCCCTTGACGTTCATTTACAATTTAAATTAGCATAACTTAAAATTATTAACGCGTCATACCACGAGTGAAAACAAACCAGCCGAGCGTAAAAGGCTGCGAAGGATGATAAAAGAAAAATAATCTTATTTTACGTTCTTCTGTTTCCGGAAACCAAATAACGCCATCGCGGTTTTCCTTCGTTTCCATCTTTCAACTTCGTCGATTCGTATGAAAGTTGAATAAGTTTGACCGTTTTTGGTAACACAATAAACCTCACAGCGACCGGCCAAGGGCCAAGGTTTATATTCGATCAGGGACGAGGGAAACGTACGTACAGGGCCAAGCTTTGGCGCCGCGTTCCTTCGTGCAGATTCTAACCTATACAGTTTACAGTTCCACGAGGAGGAACGTATTGGTTCTACGTGAACTGGCGGCTCCCAGAGCGTTCTGCATTATTTATGTCCCGATGGTACACGCAGGAAGGAAAAGGAGAACGGGGAGGCGGGTACAGGGGTTGTATCCAGCTTCCACGTGGCTTACACAGATCAAGTTAATGCTTCTCCGGGTATTGTCGTATTTTATGGAGAGCCGCGACCCGACTTTTCCTCATTGAGAAAACCACCACACGTGATGTTGTCTGCTGATAAACGACGCCCTCGATATCTTCCAGATTTTCTTGTAAACGTTACTCGACATCATTTTCTTCCATTCCGTGTCCGTGATTCAAGTACGCAAAAATTTAAAGAGAAAAGGTATTTTAAACTTGCTTTGATTCTAATCTTTATTTCTTCGATGCTCCATCTTAATAGAAAAACAATTATACATGTTTACCTAATTCAATAGAAGAGACCAAATAATAATCAATAGACTAATTACTGGACACACAAAAATAACCCACAACTACGTCCTAAACAAAACTGAAAATAAATATAGAACGCAATATTTATTATTAAAAAACTAGATTAATAATAAAATAAAAGAATGGGTGCTTTTAAATATTTCATAGATGTTCGACGTTTTTGGCAAGTTCAAGAGTATCCGAAAAGCATCTTGCTGGTATCCGAAGCTAAGAAACCGTTTTCTGAGAACGTGTAAGATTTCCATTCACGTCATTCAAAGGATGAGTTATATACTTGAGAGCAGCGTCGTCCGAGTTAAGCCCCGGAGCTTAGGGAACATCCTTCACTTTGTCTCAGTTACCTCAGCATACCATAGCTGACAAACACCACGTTGTCTCAGAGAAGTAGGTATTAAAGTGAGAATTATGAACGTAGCTTATAAGTCTGGATCATTTATTTTGTTGCAATCAAGGATTAATTCGTTACTACTTCTTCCCTGAAACGTTCGTCACAAGGACCTCCAATTTTTCTTCGCAAGGCAAAAAACCGTACAGCTTGTTTTCATTTTTAATTCTTCTAAGAATTAGGGGGCCATAATGGCGCTTCCTCCCCGAACCTTTAAAACAAATATGCTTTTGTGCAATTACTCAAATAAGTTCTCGTCCGACTTTGTTTTTGGTTCGAAATAACTGTTCCTGTAAGACTGAAGGTTTGTACAATTTTCTATTATTCCATCAAACTTTTAAACAAATTTAAGACATGTATTGACGATAACTCCAGAGGGTAGGCTTTCTGGAAGCTTTCGGACCCACCCTCGTCGTTCCGATAAATGGTGATCGATGACAGAGGGGAACATCGACGAAGAAAATGGCTACATAATTTTTCGTACGCGTAAGACGATCGTTCACGGTCGTTTTCTCGAAGTTTGACGAACGGATGCGGTTCTTGGTCGCTTTTTCACGTCGTTACCATGATTACGAGATGAATTTCTTACCAGGGAAAACGTGAGGTCACAGTACTCTCACTTTACCGTAGACTTCATATATGACTCGTATTAAGCAGTTAGTTGTCCTCCTGCCTCTATTTATCCGTACAAAGAAAGGTTCTCGATTACCATCGTACACTTCTGCAGATCTTTCTCGGGATACACGATCCACTGCTTTTTAAGAAATTACTCGGAGCAGCGTTTAAAATATCATGGTTTCTGTCTTCAAGATCATCAAGAGCTCTTAGTCGAGTCTTATAAACTTCTTTGGCTCAAAGAAAATCACGGGGCGTAAAATCAGAGCTTTTAGCAGGCCACTCATTGTCAGTTGGTTTACGACGACTTATTCATCATACTGGAAAGCCAGTTGCAGAAGCAGCGGGTGGAAGCGCGTCTTTTCGCAACGGCAAATATTGCAAAGAATAAACTTTTATTCTAAGTAATAGTTACTGTTATAATGCGATTTCCTTCGTTATGCATTAGCGATTTAAAAATTGAATTCACAAACATTCTGATCAATACCATTTTAATTAATTGACGCATGCTATGGTGTGATTTATGCTAATTGGTTAAAAAATATTGACAGCAGATGTTCAGTGTGGGAGTGATGAAGCGACGGGAATTTCCAAGCTTGGCAGCACAGGTAGCCGCTGCTGGGAGCAATTAGGTTGTTTGGGATTTTCCATGTTTATTACGATGTCCAAAATACTTTTAAGTTGTAAATATAAATTAGTTTTTTCCCTGATCCGCTGATTTTTGTGACGTACACGTTTAGTCATCAAATCTATTGCCGATATTAAAATTATACCTATGTATTAAATGTGTTTCCAGGCTAGCGTACCTGGTCTTTATGACGCACAGCGCAACTGGCTATGCGTTTTCGATGTTTCTTTCGTTACGCAGTAACATTAATCTTCATTCGAGACCGAAATACAAAGAATCGAGCTTACCTCCAAAAAACAATAAATCTGTCTTGCCAATCTAATATTTTCCCTCGATACCGTTCAATTTTTTCCCTTAACTCTCTAGTTACCCGGAGTTTCGATTCCATCGTTTGGATTCGCGCCCACGGATTCGTTTTCATCCCTCATCACCGGCGTGACCAAAAATTCGCGGTCCGGCCGTGCATGTCTCCGATACCGGCGTGTCGAATGTCGGGGCTGATCGAAATACGATTGCAGCGGTTCGTTTTGACCAACGTTTAAATTTTCTACGAACGGTCGCGGTACCACCGGGCAGACCACTAATGAATAACGATCAGAAAAACGGTTCTCCCTATGGTCTATGAAATACCGCCACGGTCAAACTGTGAAAACGCGACGGAAACGAGAAACCCGGGGGGAGACGTGTTTGAATTTTCAGCTCGCGCCTCGTCGTTTCGATGTAAATCGTCGAGCGATACCGTATGATGAGAGTGTACTTAATTTGTTTGATTAGACACGAGGCATATTAAGCGGGCTAAATGAAAGTGGACCCTCGAGCAAGCACTTCATACAACGAGCGTGTCGATTATGATAAACGATTATTTTCTCTAACAACACGTTTGTTTATTGATGCAATTTATGTCAGTTTTAACGTGTTTAAGAATTGTTATTGTTGAAGATTTGATGGAAGCAGATTTTCTAATGATGAAAACAATCCTTAATAAAAATGGTAACTATTTAATCGGGATAAAAGAGAACATAAAGCAAATGAAACAAAAATGATGTATCAGACTTCACAGTAGGTAGGTCTCTCCCATCGAACTTCCTAAATTTAACATCAGTCAATCCTTGTATACAAAAATAAAAAAAGGTCAACCTTGGACGATATCCGCTTAGCTTCGACACGACCAAAGCGCAACAATTCCTCGTATTTTCCTGGGGTTTTCCCAATCGTTTTATCACGCCTATAAAGGCGGCACCCTAATATTCTTGGATGGGGAGCTTTCTATAGATAACTTTTATTTCAACAGTTATGTAGGAGAATATCATTGATTATAACAGCGAATTCATAGTGGATTAAATACAAATATTTTGTTTCAACATTTCTTCTGACTTTTGTGATTTGATATGTTTTTCACTTTAAGGGATATTTTGTAACAAAAATCACGCAACAATTTGCAAAAAATTCAGTATGTAATAAATTGGCTTATGTGCATACATGCGTAAGGTAGTCGCAAACATTGTTTCGCGCAAATATTCCATCAACATCGAAACAAGCAAAAGCTGGAAAAAATGTCATCGGGGTCGGGCAAACATTTCACGAAAATTTCAATCGTATTTTCAAAATGTTTTCACCGATCTATCGCAAAATCGTGCTTACAATTTGCTTATTTACAGTGCTCGCAACTTTCACGTTTATAACAACTTTGAATGTTAATCGAACGTTTAAAAAATGTTTCAAAAAGCGATTCTATCGCGACCAGTTCATTAAAAGTTTGTAAACACTTTCAAATAAAATCAATTTATTTCCACAACATCATTTTGCAAAAAAGAAAAAAACGAGTAATTTAAACCTCTGTGGCCTCGTGTAACTTTCAGAACTTCTTTTCCATACTTTTTTACTTATACGAATGGTAACAGGCAAATAAATATATAATGCGTACAAAATATTTCTATCATTATTGGTAGAATAACATTGAGTTAGCCCAAAAGTAAAAAATATTAATATTTTATTCGGGCAAATGCACTGACCATTTTAATAGCAAAGAGTATTCAAGAAATTCTCATTCTTTTTGACAAGAACCTATGACATAATTAGCCTATAGTTTTCAATTGACAAATATGCTAATCCTTCATTTTCTCGAAACAACAGAAAATGAACTTGCACCACTTTCAAAATAAACGATCTACCTATATAATTGCTGACGAATACTAATTAACGTAATATATCTCAAATCACTAGTCTCCCACAAATAACCCTCCAAGAATTATCACCTACCCGTGACGTAAACAAATATCTTTTTGAAATGATCATGTTATCACGAAGGATTCGAAACGTTCAAATCAGAAAATGGCATCCCTTTGACGCAGTCGAATATGAATTATCTTCGATGTTGTTCACGGTATCAAAAATTTTTACAATTTCATCACGACAAAGTCGACAACCCCCTTTGAGCGTCCGGTCAATCCTACGGTTCGACCACAATGAACAAACGTAATCGTTAATACAACCGTCCCAACATTCCCGTTACTGTCCCTGGAATACAAACACAGAACGTTGTACACCGATAAAAGCGAGTTTCTGGCAGACCGTGGATAGCAGAAAGCGGTGTGTTAATGGAAAACCGACATTCGCATTGGGCAGGTCGGGTAATATCGCTACACGGGCCGCGTATATGCCGTAAAGCTGAAGGGGAGAGCCATCGTCGCCACACCCCATAGCTTTCAATTTAATAAAACACGAATTTTATACCCGAAATAAATGGTGGATTGGAAGCCGGATCGAACCTCTTTTTTACGATTATAACAAGCCGCTGGCTGTTTCAAAAGTTACCCTGTCTTTTTGTCGAAACCTTTTATGCCAGCGAATGCTTACACACAAGACGGAAGAAAACGATAAAGACCGGGCCAGGTTCGGACCGTGCAGGCCGGAAGTGAAATCCGATTTTTAAGAGAGTTCATTTTAATCGTGCCACTGGGTTAAAGTGTTATAAATTGCTTTACGGGAACGACGCTCTTTCCAAACAAGGAGATCGTTTCTTTCGCGATCTTTAAATATTGACAACTTTTTCGCCATTTACTTGAATTGCTCTTATTGTTAAACCATTTGTAACATTGCTATATCTTTTATTGAAGATTTTCTTATTTTTAACACTAGAACTACCGACGCCTGATCTACACTTTCTCTTAAATTGGGATGTAATATTCCTTTATTGGGAATAAATAAGGGATGAAGTATGAATTATAATACAGAATGATTCTTTGACTTAATAAAAATCAGCTTACACTCTGACAAAAGCGTCTTGATAAATTTTGTAATACAAAATAAAAAATATGTTGGTCATAAACATTTGCAATTCTTTTCTTTCAAAATAGGACTTTTGAATTTTGGAAGCTTTATTAGAATAGAGGCTTCATTCATCTCACCAGATGAGACAAAGTGTTTCTTAAATTAATAAAAGAAAGTTCTTTATTTTCAGAATATTTCTTAAGGATCCAGTTCATCTCTGTAATACCCTGAAAACATAAAAGTATCCTGCAAAAGTAACATTTCTACCCGCCGTACCATACACTTAGCTAAAACCTTTATTCGGAACCCTCGGTCTCAATAGTAGAAGAAACCATAGGAATAATGGACAAGATAGTCGGCTATCACGACAAAGGTCGAGGTTTTTCACGAATCCGTAGACTTAACAATTTTGTTACTTTACTTCTTACGGAATTTGTTCAACGTACATAGCCTTTCGTGGTTGGCTTGATTCGATTCAAACAGTTTCCTTGCTTTCGGTTGCCGTTGTTGGCTTGAAACTTTCACAGAAATGCTGTCCGCCTTTTATGCTCCGCCTTCAAGTGTATAAAAAAAAAAGACTGCATTCTACCCGATGTAAACGCTTTTGTTAGAAATTACGCATCGTTCTGAGCTCGGTCGCCGACAATGAAAGAATTACCACAAATCTACACGCCAGAAGCACAATACTCGTTCCTTTCTTCTTAATTTTCAACAAAACTGTTCTTTTACCAGAAATCCAACTATCGTTTTTAAAGTTTATGTATTAAAGCAGACAGTTTCGTATCGTTCAAATAAACAAACCATATCTGCAAGAATGCACTCAAATGTAGGTTAAGTAAAAAATTGCAAGAAAGAATTATTTATTTTTAAGTTTTTAATTTTTTTGCCCAAATAAAAAAACACAAACCTAGGATTCTGAAAGAACGACTTCTTCCAAATTTTGAAGTCGTTCTCTTTTCGAATCTCTATCTTTTATTTTTATTTAAAAAATATAATATTTTTAGTCGAAACAAAATGATTAACGGTGTTTTTATAAGTTACTTTCTATTAAAGTTATCACCCAGGAACTTTCAGCCCAGCCTGTAATTTATGTTCAAATACGTGTTTTAAAAAGGAAACGAATTCATTCGAGATATTAAAACGTATTTTTTCAGTATCAGATATCAACCATCAATTTGATATTTTTTTATTCAATTATTTAAAAAGCTTTCGTTGCACGCACGCGAAACGAAAAACACTTTTTTTTTTAAGGGAGAGCGACACGGAACCAAACACGCTAGCGATAAAAAATATTAAAATTTTCTCGGAAAAAAAGTCGATTCTATCCGATCCGTGCGCCACCGAAACGTTTCTACGTAATAAACGTGCACACAAATGGTTCCTTGTATCGCTGATCCAAATTCGTGCACCGGCGACCATCGATAACGATATCTGCTCCGTTTCACAGAGATTAAACAAAACCCGTACGATGTGTAATCGATGCAAAACTAATAACGTAATCTCCCGCAAATACAATTCAGAGAATAGTATTCGTATCGTGGCGGCTAAGGTGTCTTTTCCAAAAGTTCTTCGTTCTTCTTTTCTACAAGTCTGTTCAGGTGCATTGCTCAAATCAGATCATTCTCTCACTTTTCATATTCGTTTCAGGGCCTTGCGAACCTCTTCACTTTTCTCTTTACAATTCTTTTCCGCTGTATCTGCTGAAGGGTCGCGCAATGCTCGCACTCGGTTCCCAAATTGTTGCGCGAAATGTGTGGACTGTATATGTAGGAAATCGTGGAAAAAAGCGTATCTCGGTCCCCGAGATTCGAACTCAGCCCCGCAGAGATCGTTCAGCCGGTCACGTTACTACTCCCTTACCTAAACACCGTCCGCCGCTAGATTTCTTTCCGCGACTCCTCTTATGGGTGGGCTATGGAGGTCCCATTCCTACAATATTTTATTTTGTTGTTTCTCTTGTCGAGGTTGTGCGAGAACTAAAAACTAGTTTTCTTGAAGAAAACGTTTGAGTGACGAGAAAAGTACGTGGTAGGGGTGGTTTCGCACCCTCGCTCACCTGGTGCTCATCGCAGCCGAACGGCAGTTTTTGGTTTGGTCACCTTTCGCGTCTGGTGACCGGTTGTGGAATATTGATAACCGTTGAAGGTTGATAATCTATTTTTAAATTATGTCCTTTACCTAGAGAAAGGCTCGCCACGTGACACTGTCCCTATCTGAATTTTCTCGCAATTTCTAGACCTCCTTCCTCTACTTTTTCTTTCCTTTTTCTGGAGCTTTTTCAAGGAGGAGGACTGTCGAACACAGTCGGTCGGAAATTTTTACAGCGTACGCGTTACGATTTCAGCACGTAGTAATAAATTTGTTTGCGAGGAGCGGGGCGCGGTGTTGTTAATACCATCTACCTCCGTTTCCACGGTATCAAAACGCTTTCAAGTATATTACAAATTTTATAACGTTCCAACCGTTCCGATTTCTGAAACTGCTACGGTTGAAATTGGGAAATGAAATTCTCAATTAACGGTTAATATTGTTACGGTATGAAATTCTTTTATTACATCTAATTGAACGTATCGCGACGTTTTATGGATTCTGGTGCTCCACTTATAACGTAATTAACGCTCTGTTCAAATTGGACTAGACTGCTCACCAGTTTATTGATTTAAGCTGACTAAAGACTCTTTGAAGTCTGATTGCTTCAGGAGGTTGCTGATCCTGATCGTAGACTACCTACAAGCTGATTGACGGAAACCGAATTGCTTCCAGAGGTGCTGTTATTACACGAGAACTAACTGAAAATTGACTGTATAATCCTGAATTTGAGCTTTTCGTATGATTCTGTAAGTGTCTATTATTTTTCTCATGACTGTAGTTTCTTATCATTGAATAATAAATTGTACATTCTTTATCATAAACCTTTAACACTAGAACTACATAAATATTTAAATTATTACTTATTATAACTATAGTAATGTAAATAAATATTTATCTTCATTATCTGTTTGTTAATAGTAGAAGCTACGATTTTAAAAATAATATGTGTTTGAGTAAATATAATACATTTAACAAAAAGCAAGAAAATGTAGCCTTCAGCCGTTGATAACTTTAACAGTTAAATAAATACAAAGAAAAGAAAACTTGAAAAACTTGAAAAACTAGGGTATACTCTTTCAATTAACTTTAATGAAGAAGCAAGAGCAAAGAACAGGACACAAGTAAGGATTAAAGTACGACGAAGGTAATTAAATTTTTCATTCGTCTAACACGGAATAATTTGTCATCCGTTTCTGTAGGAGCACCTTCGTGTAACGCAGAAATATTTCTACGAGTTGCTGAAGGGAAACAGATTTATGAATTTACTGCTAAGGTTCTTGGCACTCGGCCGGCAAGGAAAAATGAATTACGATCGTTGAGGTAGGCCTACAGCCATGTATTCTCGTAGAAAGCGTAGAACCACCACCAGTCTGACTACCTATCGCACCTATTTCACTTAACTGCCCCGAAGAAATCTTACCCCATCGAATACCCTCGTAAAAAAATCTGAAACGCAAACTAATTTACGATCTTTAAGTAAATTCGGTTGAGTTCGAGAATGATTTATAATCGTTACGTTGAAGTTATGGCCATAAACCCTTATGGCGACATCTCCTATAAATTTATCAAAGATTAAGTGTTCGCGAAATTTGGTTTCGAAAAATGAAGGAAAAAAGGATGTTTTGTCATTTGGGCTGGAACAGGATAGACTTAATATTTTATTCTACTTTACTTTCATTTTTCAGATTTATTATTAAACTTTAAACGAAATACAGAATTATATGCAATATTGTTTTGAATAAAATTAAAAGCGAAATATGTTAAACCTCCTGACCAGACATCGATACACTGTATCGTTAAACATAACTTATAAAGTTATTCCAAAGCTTAGTTCACTGAATTTAAATATTAAAATGTAGTAGACAAGTATTTTAAATATAATCAGAAAAACCACAGCCTAATATTCTAAATATTTTGAAAATATTTATTTGTATTTGGAAATTGTTTTCTGTATTTGTTTACTAATTATTTGATTGAATTAAGATAGCACCGGTAACCGATAGTGCTTGTGGTAAATAAATAATGAATAATTGGATGAACTATTTGTTATTCACCGACCGTTAAGACCATAAACAGACAATGTTAGTAGTAACAGCTGCACGATCAGACAACGATGGAACTACAGAACAATGTTCTATCAACGCACTGACGGCCGCAGTGGAAACAGCCACGCCTAGCACAGCATTAACCCCTTGCCTTATAATAATATAGACTCAAAGTGACGCAAATTATAGTTCAATTGTGATCAATGGAGATCGCGTACTCCCAGTACAGTTGAACCTTGAATTAGTTTTAGTTGTATTTAACACTTTGACTGCCACGTTGCAGTAGTATAAATTCCATTTGATAGTAATTTCATTTTTGTCAAATTTTATATTCTATTTCCGTAGTATTTTTACTTTCATTGATTATTTGATCACACAAATAAATAAATAAAATTTGGGCCATAGGCCACTTATAATCCTAATGACAGTTGAAGATTTTGTTTATTTATTTATTATTTATATGAGTGGTAGTTGCAAGAGTAATAAGTAAATAATTTAATATCGAGCCACGAAGAAACAAGAATATCTGTTAACGATATAAAAATTCTCTGGATTTGCAATATAACTAAGCTAAGGTGATATATTTGCATTAATCTCCTCCATCAGTAAGTTATCCTTGCAATATTAATTAAATAATTAACATCCAATTTACAGTATCTCTTGAGTTAAACCAACTACAGGCAGCCAACTAATTCGAGCATTCGTTAACTCGATACAACATGCACACGGTACCCAGCAGAGTAATAATTCATCCACGGAGAATAACGAAACAACGGTGTCGCGACGCCGACCGTCAGAAATCCGGTATTATTTTCGCATAAAAAATTCAGCATCGAGCAGAAGCTCGTCGAAGCGAGATTCTCAGGTCCCAGCTTCATTTCTGTCCAGGTTGTCCGCGTTAATGTTAATGCCGATCCGACATAACTAGCTAACGTTATACCCGGCGACGCTTCAATCTACGATGTCGACTATCTAATGCAACTACTCAGACTGGCAGGATCTCTCGGGAAATATTGGTCGGCTTTACCTGTAGCCCCGTCTTTTCCGCCGTTGCAACCTATCGCGAGAGAACATCCACTTTGTCCGGCGAGAAGCCTTTGTCTTGTCCGCTGGTTTCTCTTACGTCTGGGATCATTTCTGTCCCTTGCGAGACGAACAGACTTCCCATTCTAAGATGACTTTCTTGATCCTAGCTCTCGCAACCGATTTCCATGCGTCGGGATACGTTTACAACGGCAGAAACGACGGGGGAGACTGATGAATTCGCGTTAGTATACTTTAATCATTTTTTGCCGTCTGAAGATTTAAGCATTCGGCAAAATAATGATGGAAGAATTAGTTCTTTGCGCTCAATTCTCTAAGGACACTTATGTAAACGTAAAATTTGCAGTGCGAGTAGAAATAAAGAGAAAGAACTTTGCTTGAAATCGTTTTATACGAAAAATCGTACGAACTTTTGGAACTTGTGAAGAGTCAGAGATACCCAGCAGGGTACCCATGAAAAGCCCATGGGTTATTGGGCCCAGTGATATGTCCGAGGTCCTTTTGAAAAGGATTATTAAAACTTAAAAAAATACTTTTTATCAAAATTTAACTCACAGAAACGAATTGAAATTTGATGTAACGTTAATAAAGAAATGGATAAATATTACCAAAGCCTTCTATAGATCATAAACGATTACAACTTTAGAGACAAGTACGTACTTAGTAGATAAAAGTAGTTAAAAAAATGTTTTTAATCCAACGCACAGATTGTTACCATAAAAATGATCGAAATTAGAGGATCATACAGATTACATGAAGCAAGAAAGGAGCGATTTGAATGGACAAATAGAGGAAGACGTGTAAAGCGATCAACCATCCTCGAAATATTCGCATTAAAAGCGGGCCATTAAGCAGGATTTACTGCTTCCTTTTGCATAATTAAATCTTTTCAAACGAGACACTTATCAGGACATTTTTATCGGGACGGGATAAGACGTAAGCGTAATCGCGGAATATTTTACTTCCTCGCCATTGCGCATTCTCTTCCCGCGGGGGACGAAAAATATCGGGGCTCTTTTACGCGCAGAAATCCATGTCGTGACGTAGAGGAAGCTCGGTCAAGGATACACACGGTCGAAAATCTTCCGCCGGAAATCGTGCACACGGCAAGCAAAAATCCTCGCGAAAAGGATGCATCCTTCCTCTCGCACGATGATTTCTTTTTCGACGACGGCACCACGTTCTCGGCGCGTCCTGAAAATTTCCAACTGCTTTTATCCCGGTACTTCGAGCTCGATGAAACGTAAACCTTCGACCATCGATACAGACGGAAAAAAAATATGTATGTAGAATTTCTCGGAAAACGCTATTCGTACGGATTTTATCGGCAGACGTTCAAATATAACAAACAGGAACTCATCAAATCTATTATTTCGACATATTTCTAGTTAATTTTGGTGTTAAAAGAAACTTATAAATTTAAGAAGGAAACAACTGATCGATCTCTGTTAATTTGTTAGAGCAATAGAAAAGTCCATATCATAACTTAATTCGTTCGTTCACAATTAAAAAAATTAATTTTATTTGACAGAATAAAGGTAATAATAAAATACGTACATGTCTTAATATGAAATGAAACATTGATTCAAAAAGTTTTGGTGGAGATGTATTTAACACGATCGATACACATTAACAGATTAATTTCCTTCTGATTTTTTAATGCACAAAACGTTTCGAAATGTATTCGAAACCTGATGTGGATAAAAGTATTACTTGAAATATTTCGAATGGAATTGAAATTATTTGTTTTAATTTAAGCCTCATCAAACCAGTAGTCCCAGCAATTCATATTTTCCAGGTCTAGGTCAATTTAAGGTTCCTTTTATTCTTGAAATATATCGTTTAATAATTTTGTTAAAAACTATTTATTTTTCCATCAGAACTTGATACCACTTTAACCTTCCTATCGATATTTATACGCTTTCACATTTTGCAATTAATTTTGAATGTTAAATTTTGTAATTACAAAAAGCTATAAGACACCTATGTTCTATCTTTGAATATGTTTCAAAAATTGTTTAATTATTCTGACAAGAAGTACAGAAGAATGATCAGAATGTTAAAATTACTAAAAATAAAAATAAACTTTTTTCAGATTATTAACTTAAGAATAATTATTCTACTTAATTCTTTTTTTGGCTCTTTGTAAAATTGTGTATATATTTTATACCAAAGGGGTTGGTACATTTAAATCAAATTGATTCGAAAAAGTGATTTTAAAATAGTATTTGCTAGTAGCAGTCATTGCGTCCCACAAACCATTCTCTGACCTCTTAAAAAGAAAATAAAAACTGCAATACACTTAATAGCGAATAATTGTATTTTCGCTTACTTTTTTACGTTACCCCGTAAAAGGTCCGCGGCAAGAGTATACCTGTATTGTGTGTATTGGTATTACTAATCGATGGGAAGCGTCGTTTTCAAGAAGGCAGGTCACATGAAAGTGATCCTTTGAAGTGACGTGATGTTGTTTTTCGTCGGGAAATTATGTTACAGGGACTCTCCCTCTCCCCTTAGCCGTCGATTGACAGACGCGTGTTAAACAGGTATTCAAAAGGTGTAAGGTGAACATTTAGGTTGAATTTCGTTGGGAACGCTTTCGCTTAGTCGGCAAACAGAAGTTGGTTGATTGCGAGCGACGCTTGAAAAGCCTTGAGTTTCAGCTCATCGCGAAATACACGCTGCTTAACCCCTTCCGCTTTAATGAGTTTTGTAGCGAAGATGTTCCGGCTTTAACGATGTAATCAGACTATACAACGAACCGGCGCTTTCTTTCCATTTATTAGTTCGTCAACTTTTAAAGTTCATGAATTCGCGTGAAAAATTGATTCAGACGTTGCACAAAAGATAGAATATGAATTACAATTATGTATTTATGAAAGGGAAGTAATTGGACGTTGTTTTAGAATTGTCCACACTTTACTTTAGTTACAGTATTATCTTGTAAATTGAAATCCTATGCGCGTATTTTAACATATACATTTATTATACCTAGTAAATAAATAAATAAGAACAAAAAATTGTATAGGAAAAAACCACGTAGTGGTACGACTGCGTATGTAATTACAATTTATTATAAAATTAATTCCTTTAAAATTTTAAGGAAATCCCAAATTTATATAATTATATTATTATTATTATAAAATTATTTACTATTCTAAAATTAGACAAAACTTAAATTTAAGCTCGTATGGTTTATACGTGGGCAGTAGAAATTCTCTAATACCTCTAATTTTAATGATCAAAACTTCAATCCACGTTTCACAGGATTATTTCGCATACCATCTAATCTTAATCCCGATTCTACTTCTAATCCTAAATATTTAAAAGTAACAAGTTCGACGACGCGTTAAACTCAGTTTACGATTTATCCGAATCGAACGGTCGGCCACGGAAAAATCTGTTCCCCTCGTTCTTATATAGAAATTCATGGGGAAACGGGACCGGGTAACGCAGGTATTTTTCTCCAGGAAGGATCGTAAACGGTTACGACGTCGACCTGTATTTTTCACTCGAATCTATCCGACGACGGTCACTGGCAGAATCGTGCTGGTACGAGCCATTGATTCGCAGTGTGCATGCATGGCCCACATATGGCAAAGATAATACGGATTTTCGAATGAAATTTATAAGTTGTCGTCGACGGTGCCGACAGAACGAGACGATCGCGTTTCTTCGCCATTTGGTAACGGTTAATCTCAAACCTAACCGATCTCGTAGCCGGAACGAGAAGATGCAGATGAAAGAACGAGGGGAAAGATGAAAACGACAACAGGGTTGGGAATTAATTAAATACCGTGAACTTTATACCGTTTACTCTTTACTGGCGGAACCTTTTATATTTCTGATGTTGCCGTTTGCAAACTGCCTCTGTTAATAAAACGAAACGTCGGTTTCAAATGCGGTTATTGAACATCGCGTGCTTTCTGTTTCAGCGTTCTTCACTTTTTATTACCAAACGTTCAATTTAATAATTACAAGAAATACCGTTTGTCGAATCGTAATATCTTTTCAACATTTTTATACGATATTATAATTGGTGTTTTTGGAAAACTTCTGTCGAATTTTAGTGGGCCAAGTTTAGAATTCCTCGGAGGACAGCGGCATGGAAAAATGGATCAATGTTGAGTTCTGCGGATGTTTGTATTCAACGTTTACACCATCTGATAGTATCGCGGCATCGACTTGGCGTGGATTTCTAAACATTGGCGAATATCATGGCGCGGTACATCGAATCTTCGTTTCGAGAATGGCAGCGTACCTCAGAACGTGCCAAACGAGCAGATTTCTGTGCTCGATATTCATTTCCTTCCTGTATTTTTCTTTTCTTGCACGTTTAAGTTCCTCCCCGAGTACGTGCCTCCCCCGTAATTTGTTCCACAGCGTCCTGATGATGATCGATAACGTTTCTGTGTCTCTCGTATTCTATCAAATGTACTTTCTTCGCAGATTTCAAAATATTTTAGTTCAATTTAGGTCAATATTTAATCCAATTAAATTAACTTTAAATTAAGGTTTAATATACTCGAGCTAAATTTATTTTATCCTTTTAATTGACTTTATATCCATAAATTATTTAACGTTTGTGCTTTAAAAACCATATTTTCGCATTTAAAATTCATTTATCAAATGTTTCTTTAATATAATTATTTTTAAGTGTTTTTTAGTCAATATTTTTAGAAGCTTTATATTTTTGTAAATTCAATTTTCTGTATTTAACTGGCCAAACATTTCACAGCAATTTATAATGCTAAAATCAATTATTTCGGTTATAAAAATAAGTTAATGTTGGAAGTGTAATAAATATAGGACAGTTAAAGAACGAATCACGGTGATAGTATTTCATACCGAAATCGATAAGAGCGATCAAATGTTTCCATGCACAAATGCAAGCAGTTAAACTGAAATTTCTGTCTGATTTGGCGGAAGTCAGATCGGTTAACGCGTACACTCTGAATCAGATTCAATGCGAGCTGCAAGAAACCATAATAATTTCCCTCCGACGATCAATCAGCGTGCAACGTTTTCATCTCATTTTGGCTCGGCGCTGAACTTGAATCAGCCACGTTAATTTCGCGGTGTAACCTCGTGTATTTACCGTCGTTCGTCAAAAAATTGACTGAATTCCCTTCGAAATCGCGCCGAGCTACGGTTAAATGAAATCCATGAATCTTGTCATTTGATAGATTAGTTTTGCAGCTAATTTAACGTTCACTGTTCGGTGAAACACGGCCAATCAAGTGTAAATTACGTTACGTTGTTTGCACACCGTAAAACGGATCGAAATCATTTTTGTAAACGTACAGGTACGAGGCAAGTGAAAATTCCGAAAAATTTTGGAAATACATGCCTCGATGCCTTCTACAGCGAGTTTTTTATATTATTTTATTATCTTATAAAATCACAAATTTTAAATTGGGAAATAAATTAACAATCATTCCATGCATTTTAGTTTAAGATTATTTACGAAAGATTGCGTACAGGTACGGCTAAGAACTATTATTTACTTTGACAATCGGTGTCATCAACTCACGATTTTGATGCATAACGTGTGACATTTTTTAGTTTATTTATTATACTAACTTTGGGACACAATGCTCTTAGTAATTATAATGTTGAACAAAAAGGAATCTGAAACTGCACAAGGTGTTAATAAATAATTGTATGTATAGCGAAATAATGTAAATGCAGTATAAATTCAATTTAAATGAAAATAGGACATTTTTGAATTTCATAAGATTTTTCAGATAAAATTAGCATTGCATATCTTCTTTTAAGGTGAATCTGACATTAATTTTGTAATAACACAAAGGTTATTTTAACTGGTTTACTGGTCATCATTGATCGTAGTCACGTTAATCAAATAATTTCGAAAAAAAAAGGATTTTAAACATTAAGAACCTCTCAAATCCTAGTAATTTACATTAACTAACCGCCATAGACGCATTTTTACAATTCCTAACTTTGAAAACATTTTTCAATTTTTAAAATGGAGTAAAAATTAACTCTGCGACTGTGCATTCGTTAAAACTATTTAGTATTGGAAAATTTAATAATTTAATAATTCTTTTTAAAATCTGTCGTTCTACGCATGCTTTGTTTCCACTGTGGTAGTCAAGGTAATCAGAAATTTCAAGCCAGGTCGATGTTCGCTCCAGAAAAAGGAACGAACCCACTTTTATATTGAAACAAGAAGCTGCTTGGCTGCACAAGAAAATTTCCTAAATAAAAATCAACCTATTTCCTAGTCCAATTTGAGCAATCTTTCTGCTGCGAGCGAGTTTTCGTCTCGAAATACATATGGTCCGCATAAAAAATAAGTAACGATACAAAATTCATTCAAATCGTTCTTGCTATATTTTTACAAAATTAGAGCAATTGTTTTAAAGTACTTTCGGGAAACAACGCATTGATGAAAACGATTTTATCGCTAAATATCTCTCAACGCTTGGACAGAGGATGTTGGATCAAACATGACTCTGTAATAAAATTTTATTTTAATCTTTTCAGTCATACTAGAAAATAGTAATGGATGAATACTTGGTTGTCATCCCATCCATGAAATATAAGTCATTTTTATTAAAATAACTAAATTACTATTTAAATCTTCTGTTACAAACCTGTCGATATTAAACTATTAATAAAAATATTACAATATTACTGGATGAATTCTTCCAGGGATAATAAACTTATATTATTCAAAAAACGAATTTATTGTCAAATGACTATAAAATGTGCCTGTACGCGAATTTTTCGAGTTATATTGCCCAGTTCCAGAGGTTAGCCTAAACGGGGAAAATGTCGTCAGGGTTAAAACATCGATGAGCGACGCGTTTATGGTGTGGGCTGAAAAAGGTACTGAGCGTGGTGGGAGAGTTTTCTCTCGAAGCGAAATTCAGGAATGCAAATAGTTAGTTAGTAATACGACAAGAACCGAGTTAGACGGTCTTCCAATAAATTGTTCTGTTTCAGTGAACGACAAGTTTTAAATCTTTGATTTTATCGTTTCTTACCTGGGTCAGTTAATCTGTTTCTGATAAATGCTATGCATTTAAGGATTTAAATATCGACCCCTTAAATGCAAAACCATGAGCCCATTTAGAAGGCATTGGGTATGGTTTTCTTGTAGCTATAAGGCAAAGCAATCTCATTACTTTTGGGACAAGCAATGTATTCCGGACGCGATCTGTATGATCTTGATCGGTTTCGGTGTAAGTTAAACCGAGGTCTTGCCACTTCTCGAGTGCCAACGGATCCCTGATAACCCCGGCGATATTCACGCGGGCCACCGTCTTCTCCACGGACACATTTCAATTTCAGTTCAGGTGTGCCGCGTGGCCGGCATACAGAGTCGCTTGATTAATTTCCTTTGGCCGTTGGCGGCGCGGCCCTGATCGCACACTTTCTGACCTTCCTCGACTCGCCCCGCGACGGACAGAATTGAATATCAACAAAGAACGGCGAAACGCGACCGTTGCTCCACCGATGGCAATCTAATTTTCCTGCAAACACGCGGAGGGCCGGTGATTTAACCGTCCCTTTCCAGCCAGGCTTGACCATTGTCGCGCGTTTCAATCGTACTCCTTCGGCAATGTTGCGCTACACGCCCGGTCACGTTTCCGCCTTCCTGCCGCTAATTATGTGTGCCTTGTGTTCCGTTGCATTCATACGCACTTCATCGGGTTCATGACCGCTGCACGTTCAACGGGGATGATTGTAAGTTCGTAGCCTCAAAGGCAGAGGTCAGCGTTAACAGAGTCAACACGATCCTAACTTATGTTTGATGTCCGGTTTCGATTCTAATTGGACACTTGAACGTTGGTTTGATATAAGAAAAAATCATGTTTAAACCCAACAAGCGGGAAGTGGTTTCCATACGTTTCTATATTCAATTGTTTAACTCGATATACGAACACAATTAAAATAATGTTGTCCGCTCAATTTCATTTGCAATGTGATACTTTTATGGCAGATATTATTACGTTTAATTGTTACTTCAACATTTTCTTTGAACGGCTGGTACATTTTATAGCAGGCAACAGGAGTCGCCCTCGGTAGCGAAAGGGTTAATGACTTAAATTGTAGGGGCTGCCGCTTATGACGCTTTGACTGTCGTTTAAACTGTTATATTATTATTAAGAACTCTTCTGTTTACTTCATCAAAAATACCCGTGTTAAGTGATCGAAATCATGAATAATAGAAGTAATGAAATATTCATCCAAAATTATTGAAATTTTGTCAAAGTATTAAATCACTTCTAATTTATCCCGATATGAATTATTCTTTATTATAATAGGTTATAAAGAAATATCAGAATAAAAAGGAATATTTCGTGGGAAATTGGCAAATTGCTGCCTGCGCAATATTCCACTTCGTGATGCAAATAGGTTAACACGTTAGCTTCCATAAGGCCACTGATGGCTGGTACCATCAATTTCATGTAATCAAATAATGGAAAGGAAAAAAAAATTGAAGCTAAATTTGAAAAATCAAACGACCATATTTTGAAGAATTACCATTAGAGTGTTTCTTTGATGTGTTAGCTCGGAATACAGTCTGCTGCCTTTTGAAACTTTATTATTTCTTATTATATCAACTTTCCATTTCGTTTTATTAAAATCTCGAGCAATTTCATTTTAATACAGCTTGTTATATAAAACAGTCTAATCTATACTTTCTAGATGTTTTTAGAAGATAATTTTGTTATGTAGTTAAGGGTTAGGCAGCGAAATTTTTTAATCTATATATTAATTAAAGCCAATACAATCCGAACTAGATTATATTTTTATGAGAACTGCCACTACGATTCACTGGAATTAAAAGAGAATGTTAACGTCGGTTTGACACAATAAATGTATATTACAAAATCGGACTATAACAATTGTTCCTTCTCGTGAATATAGATGTTTGTGTATGTATATTAAACAGGAGTGTCGTGCGGTTGATATGAATGCCAAACAGAAACGCAAGCCGACTTCGCGGATTCTATAAAGTTAACTTTGCTCGAAGGGGACTTCAACCCCATCTCACTAATTAATTACCAGCTCATAATTGTACCCGATGTGCTCAACACTAGATGAATTTTGATGCTGCCCCTGAGTGTTGGTATTAATTCGACAGAGGTAACCCGGTTACTGTTAAGATAATCGCTGTAGTCCCATCTGGTTTCCAGAAACGGTTTGTAACATTCTGGTTTTATTACCGCAATGGACCTTTCGTTTATTTCTAAATATATGCTAATTTTGTTATCGTGGTAGACTTTCTGGTTTATTTTCCTTTTCCAGATTTTAAAATGTTTCTTAATGCATGCTTGATAAAACGATCTGCCTATAAGACAATGATTACAATATGCAATGTTTATTGTAGATTTTTTTTCAACAGACATAATTGTTACAGAATCGCAGTAGGAGAATGAACGAATTTATTATTCGCAATTAGTTGAATTTCGAAATGGAACCGACGAAGGCGAGTACAACAATAAGCTAATTTCTGGGATATTTGATTCAGGCCGGCGACGACAACTTCAAACTGACTAAATTATCAAATTATTTGCATCTTGTTCCGAAACATGGAACAATATAAAATAAATTAGTGCTCGCCTGGAACTCCGGTAAACTCTGATTACACTAATAAGTTATTACCAATCGTTAACGGAGAACTACTGCAATGTTGAATAAGATAATTCTTGAAATATGGATTTTATGGAACAATTTAACAGGCTGGAAATTGAAAAATAATCTTGTGATTATTATTTGAGTCATTTAATTTATATTCAAACTTTTTCATACAGAAATGTGTGTATGCTTTTTATAATAACATAATAAAGGAAGTGAACAATTTATGTTACAATTTTATTTTTGTGATTTTTATTTTGTTTATTATTCTTTGTGAAGTATCAAAATTTGTTTCGTTCTCCACAGAACTGTAATTTTGAATAAATAATATATTCTTCTTTAAATGTACGCTAATTTAAAAAAATAATAAATTGCTTGGTACAATTAGACTCCAGGATTATTTAAAATTCTACATTTTAAAGAATACCCAAAAAAATTATTTCAGGATTATTCTTTCTCCCTTTGCTAACGTAAAAAATTTGTATATTTTTCATCGTTACTTAGAAGTTTCGTACAAAATAACGGCGTAATGTTATATTATATAAAATTATGATCAACAACGTGTATTTTCATAGCTGTTACTGAAAACGAAAAATAGGTGGTATCATGGTAAAAAGTTCAAAAAGTAAAATAATATTCAAGCGCGAAATATAAACAGAGTAAAGAAAAATAATAAAAAATACACGGGGAAAAACATGGGATAAATGATCCGTGAAAAGAATATCAAATAAAGAATTTCCGGAAAATTTCACGGTTGTAAACCTTTTTTCCGATAAAAATTCGTTTCGAAATCAAACCGAAGAAACAAAAATTGCATTTTGCCTGTACAATGAACACCGTGCGTACGAGTCGGTGGCGTCACATATCCGGAAGAACCAAGTTTCCTGTGACATCGATGCCGCCAGTGAAATGAAAAAACTTTTTAATTTTGGCAGTTCGGTGCTCGAGATGGCCCGGCCGTTCGCAATAAAAATAATTTTTTGCCCTGCGATTTCCTTTGTTCCACGCACGAGTACATTCTTCTCTGCCTGAACATGACCAGATAATTTAATTGAAAAAAGAAGAAAAGGGCTTGACCAGATTGGACAGGGGATGAACTTTTTTCATTTTTTTTTCCCATTTTTTTAATTGAAAGTTGTGCCAGATGAACGTCCATCTCGAGCTGCTTTCAGAACTGGCCGACAATAACTACCGTGACCTTTGAACTCAAAGGGTGTACTCAATTGCACACGACCCGATTCACACTGTACCCCGATGCTTGATTCAAATCGTCGACGATGCTTTTTCGATCATTCTTTCCGGTTATTGTTGGTGGGACCATAAGGGGAACAATGGCACCCGTGTATCGATCGATAGAGATTCGATGAAGTCATTAATCAGCGCGCCGGTTTCAATAGAATTTTGATTACCCATTTAGAAGACAATTGTACAGCAAATTTCCGATGATCTTGTATTTTGAAAACGAAACATTTTCTACTATTTCAACGACACACAAACCCACCGTGCTCGAAATCAAGAGGCTTTCTGAATGGGGAAGAGGGCAAACATTAAACAACCAATGAACGATCGAGAATTTGCATGCACGTGTGCATTATGATATGTTTTGTTGCGACAGAATTGAACGTTGGGTCCATACAAGAATAATTGATGATTAATATTGGTTACTATTGGTAATTTCAATTAATATTGATTTAAGGCTATAGAATAGAATATTGAAGATTCGTTTCCTTTGTTTAGAAATTAATTGAAGTAAAAGTAGTGTGACAGTAATGGATATTTTTAATGAAGACAATAAATTACTTAATTTTCTAAGACACAAGTTCATGAGATTCGTAAAATTTCATTCACAGTTTTTTAGTAAATTGTTACAATCTTTCATGGACGGTCAAAGGAAATTGTCCTAGAAATCGTGTAAGAACTGGAAATGGGGGGTAGCTGAGACGATTCTGAGCAACAATTTCCTTAGCAAAAATGTCGGATAGGGCTTCGTTTTTGAATTATTGAAATAAAACAGAGGTATTCATTGTGAGCAAAACATTTACACTTTAAGTAGGATTTATTCAAGCGAATATGATGTGTACATCAATGTTTCTGGATCACGGCCAAAATTCTAACACGTCACCTTCTCAAGATTTCCTCTAATTCTTCCCCGTACATTGACTGTTTAAACATGTTCGTGCGATTTATCGAACGTTCATAAAAATACTGAAATAAAAAGTTGGGCTTAGAGTCTCCATCGAAATCTCTGCGAATAAAATTTTTTTACGTGCGCGTTTCTTGCCTTAAGCAATATCGATTCGACAAACGAGTCGTTATTTTTCCGGTGTAACGTCAATTGCACACCGCTGAATCGTTTGTGTGTTTTTTTTTCCCTCTGCGCCGGTACCGTACGTGCGCGGAAGTGCAAAGACACCCCTAATTTCACCCTCAAAGACGAAATCAGGACTCTCGTGTTTTAACCGTAAAATGAGAGACGAGAGAAGTCCGGGGGCTCTGCGGGATTACGCTACCTCCACGTTATCTTTCCACGATGCTCCTTTACCATCGGGATTCGTTCGTTTCTGAAGCAATCGGGCCAAGTGAGACTCTATCACGTCTTTCTCGTTCGCGATACCTTCGATTCTTTCTGCACGGTCGAAATGTTGGTCACGAGAGAAACGGCGAGGGCGACGAGAAACCAAAGACTCTAATAGTGATCCATTATTCCAACGCCGGCTTCGAAGGTTAATAAATCAGATTCAATGTTTCCTTTCGCGAAAATTTACGTACATATGTTTGAACGAAGCTCGAGAGTTATGTTCACGGCAATACCTTCGGCACGGATCGTTAATTCAAAGAAGAAAAGATATAATAATTCATTTCTGTTACATCACGGTATTTAGAATTTAGATCCAGAACTACTGGGGCGTAAGGTACACCATTGGAAATCCTATGAATCAAGGAATCCGAGCTAGCGCCGGTGTCCCATTCAGAAAATGTGTCAGTCTGTCACAGATTTGAAATCTGACCCAGACCTAATTCAATTTGCTGAAGTAATTTTATAAATTAGTAACAATAACATTGATATTTTTATAAATTTTTGCTGCTAAGCAAAATTGTTGCTACTAAACAAATTTTCAAAAGGCGATTATATGTAAAAATACTACATTACGAATAAAATATGGTGGACGAAGTTAATATTAAATAAAATAATTTAATATAATAATATACACAATATTAGCTAATAACAGTTGAAAATCGGTACTTTCGTATTTTTAATAATTTCTTCTTAATGTTGAGCTTTATTATATGAAAACTTTTAATTTTATTAATATCCTGGAGTTACTGGGCATGTTAAATGGAAAAAGTTTTCGAATACTCAAAGCAAAGGAGTTCAGCTCTGGAATAATTTAATCTGTTTGTACGGCAGAATTAACTGCAGAAGATAAATTAAACAGAATAGGTTAAGAGAGGTGGAGTGTTTCATACGGAATTGAAAATGTGAAAAATGCCACAAACATTAATATTAATACCACCGACTACAAACAAACTGAGGGGATTTCTGCCGAAAAGGATAAAAGGATCGTAGTCATTTATTTCAATGTATTAGATTATTGAAAAGGTAGTGCCAGCCATTCTTTTATGTATCACGCGTCCTAGTTCGCAATATTTTACAAATGACAATTAAAGTAAGAACGTATGGTTTCATTTTTATCATTGAAATACCATAACTTAACACGAAGATAATTCAGTATTCCGTATTTTTCAAAGACTATTTTTTTTGGTTCAGTTAATGAATAACCGTTTATATTAGGTGTAGAAATGCATAATAAGATTTTTTCAGCTACATTCAAGGTTTATTTTAAAAGAAAGTAAATTTTCCCTTGTTGCAATTCGTAAAGAATGTAGTGTCAGATATGCACCTTATCTATTGCCATTTTCGACCCTACTGAACTGAACACTTTTAAAGATTATGTTGGGCCTTTCGCTAAACTATATGTTATTTTGAATAGCTATATGTTAATACTATATAACTGCCATTCATTTGTACACCTAATGTTAAATTATATATGTTTATGCCTTTTGAAAATATACCCAGTGATCATTTCATGAGCGACTATGGTAACGCAAGGGTCAAAAGGGTACGAATACATACTTATAGAGTTCATCGTGCATCTTTTATAATTCAATTCCACAACTTTCATTGCAACACCTTATCTTCTTCTTGGTGCATTATTCGCGTCGATAATTCTAGTTGAACTGCAAGCTGAAAACGCAAATTCTTCGCATACCGGCCGGACGGAAACGCTACGGTCCAACCACAGTGAGGCAACAATCCGAGGCCCGTTTACGACCCCGTGGTAGCGGATAAATACTCGAGGCTTGCACGGTATGAAGGGGTGGCCGGTAGAATTATTAACGACCTAACACGCGGCATCTCTTGGCATTAATGTACGAGCACAATCGTCGCTGCACCCCCTCCCTCCCTCTCTCTCTCTCTCTTTCTCTCTCTCTATTTCGAAGGGGGTGTCAGCCATTCCGTCGGGGGTTGAAACTCGGTCGGGTTGGGTTTTCGCCGGAGGAAAAAAAGGGTGCCGCGATAATTCCGCAAATTATTTCCACCGGGAACGTCGACGACATATTGTTGGCCGCCGGCTAAGACTCGCCGCGGTATCTTCAGATGTTTGTCAAGGAGGAAACCTAAAGGAATATCAACGTCGACGGTTCTGCGGCCGACATTAGCGAATGACTGTCCTTTCAGCCACGATTGCCAACCCCTCCGCGCTCGTTTATTCGCCTTTCGGCACAAAGAACCGTTGAGGGGAAAGTACGAGCAAACGAAATAAACGCGAGCGGGCTACCTTTGAGAAAAAATCTTGGAATCAATGCGCGAATCTAAATTAAATTCCGACCCGGCTACAGAACGAAGCTAGGCAAGATCGATGGCGTGTTAGCTTGCCACACTGGCAGGTTAGTTAATCGCGCTGTAATCTGAGTAATCTGGCTGAAACAAGCGGGTGGAAACGCGCGGAAATCAGCATACCGATCGTTGGTAAACTTGTTTCGTTCGTTGATGAATCTTTTTTTACCAGCTTGGTTCTCGATGCAACGCTCTGCAAACCTCAGGATGCGTTAATCCTTTCGAAATTGATCGGATAATACACCCCAAAGATTGATATTTGCTTCGATATTATGCTCTAAATTAATTGCTCGATCATTCACTTCCAATCTTATATTTTGTGGTGTATCATGTTTCAGTAGCGTTAAATTATTTAAAGTAATTTAGAAATTTGTTACAATATTGCATACCACGTATTATAGCTCGCAATATTTTAAACAAATTCGTTTCGAAAGGATTAGCACATTGATCGCATTGTCTTGGTGATTGTTATCGATCACAGATTTATTTTAACCCCATAATGGATATCATGGAGCTATCAATGACTAGCACCACCAATTTAATTCTAAAAAGCACTAATATTATATTAATTTTCCAAAGTACCAACTAACAAATTTAAATTACAAAACAAAGTAATTGTAATCAGTACAATTATAATTATAGCATGCCGTAGTACGACATTTTAATATAATCGAATAACTAAAAGTCAAAAATTCTAAGTAAGTTAATTTTATAAAATATTAAACTTAAAAAAATGGTAATTGAAAAATAAAATAATTGTGACTAAAGTAATTGCTATTACAATACAATGCGTCATACTTCCGCCACGATGTTTTGAATTGAATTTTGTTTGAAGGTTTTTTCAAAAAAATAGTACAGAGAGAAAAGCAAGAGTAACGAGAAGTGCAGGAAGCATTAAAATGATTTTTTCCATTTACGGGTCGAGAACTACACCGTAACGATCCCTCTCGGACGGACGGTCCTTGTATCGCCGCATAAAAGGATTAAGTTTAATCCTGACGCGCCGAACGATTACAAGTGTACGCGGGTTTACTCGATAAGCCGGATTACGGTCAGCATAAGGACCGCGTCAACCATTCCCTCTGTACACTGACTCACACCGATGCCGACATAACCGGGTCAACTTAGATTCATCACCTCCCGAAAAACAATCAATCTTCCACCGCCATTCAGCACTCAAGTACGAACTCTCGGATGTACGATAAAACTTTTTCCAGACTACTTCAACGCTCGGGAAATGTATTTCATGGCGAAGAAACGTATACACACAATCGTCACAAATATTCTTCAATTCGAAAACTTTCGAAATTGAAACGATTTCTCAAATCAATTCAAACTTATGAAGTCTATAATATATTGATCATATGGTGCCGATACTTTTTATTTTACACAGTAAATGGGATCAAGTCGTAGTCTCAAAGTAAACAATTTAATGTTTTAACTTAATCAGAAACAGAAGTTAGCAATTTTAAAGAAATAAATTCGATTTTATTTCTATTAATAAAAATATAGAATAAAATTAGATATTACACAAACATGCACAAAATCTGAAACCTATTTGATATTAAATTTCATTATTAATCAAATATTATTGTTTTAACAAATATTTTTTCCAATATGGTCTCTATTTTTATTTATTAAGATAACTTAAAGTGTATATCAAAAATGTTTTCAACAATTTGTAATCAATGATTACATTTTGATCATATAAAAATATAACAAAGGAAAGTATCTATTAATTCCATGAGTCGTTGTATTACAGGTAAATTTCTGGTCTTAGAAAGAAATTAATTTTTTGTATACGCAATATTAGTCGAATCAACATAGACTCGTTAAATTCTTTAGTACAGTCTGTTATGTACCAACACCTCCAAATTTTTTACCATTTACCACTTTAATTCCAATTATTAAGGCTTCTGTCGATTCAAATTACTAGCTTGCACTGTTAGTCTAATACTAGCAATACCCACGGTTTATTTTATCTTTCCTTTAATTAATTCTTTAATTATAGAAAATTTGGCCACCATGGCAATCAACGTGTTGAATGATTAACCCAATGTAGATGTCGAATTGAACTACCTACCGGATCAAAATAACTTATTTCTAATTTTAAGTTATAATTTATTGAAACGCTTTCGTCGAAACGTAAGAATTATTCCGTATGCTGGCTGACATCTCATCCTTTATTTATTTCATTTTCTATCTCATTTCCAATATAGAAGTAAGGCACGCTAAAAGTGGATAGTTCTAGCGTTAAAAATTGATAAAAATCCCTTTACATGTCACAAAGAGCAGGACGTAGCAGCTATGTTTCAATATTCCCGTATGTATTTCATTCTTATCCGCAAACGACAAGACTGATGGCGGATCGTTTCGGGTCGTAGGTAGTTCAGGTACCCGGGTACTCTGCGAGAAACTTCCTCGGCCTCTTTCGACCTCGACTGTTAGCATGACTTTCGGACGGACGTGTAACTCGCGGTCGAGGACGCGGTATTTGATTCCAGGTAGAACATTTATCACGGGAGATTTATGTTCGTGGCAACGCGTGTTGATGGTTATAAATTAATTACGCTAGTTTTACGACCGCCCAATCCTGATCCGACCACCCCCTAATCTATCCTCGTAGGTGGCCTACCTCAAAAACGCACCGACGAACTTTGAGGGACAGACAATGACCGTGGAAATGTGAGAATAAATTTCGGTAAACAACCGTTCGTTAGTGGAGGATCGAGCTTCCGGGGAGGGAGGGGAGCGGTTGAAGGATTGTCTAGTTCGGACTGATACATCACCAGGGAAATTGTTTTCCTTTTCTACTGTTATTCGTCAATGGCTTTAAATGTTCTGGCGTATTGCGAATGGTTTTGTTTCGTGCGCTTTTTATACGCGATTCGAACGAGGGCATATAAAATGATTATTAATATTTATGAAAATGTTGTTATCTAAATTCAAAAGAACGTTATATTTGCAATAAGGTTGGGAAATTTTAATGTATAAACGTTTGTAGTTCAAAAACTATAGTTATTTCGTGTAGAAATAATTTTGCGTGCGCATTTCAAAAAATTGCCCGCTATATGGTGAGAGTTTAGTAATATAAATATAATAGTGATACTATTCAAAATTTATTTAACATCCATAATGTGATTCCTATTATCGGTGAAGTATTAAATTTTAAATCATGAAAGCGTTAAATGTATAGCGTGTACATATTTCTTTCATATGCATTACAACGTAGAAAATATTTTAGAAGGTCGTATCTGAGAGATACGGCTCCTTCTGAATATCATCTGAATCGCACAGATATCATTTTTCTTGGCCAACAATACCGCGTTTTCATTTGGTATCTTACATGTATTTTCCAAGGGAACAGTTCATAGGTCAACGCATGTTAAAATATTGCTTATATCTTTATATTTATCTGCTCTTTTAAAGTGCGCCTCGTATTTCAATTTTCGTTACGTTATTACATTTAGAAACTTATCTTTTGTTTAACTTTGACTGCCACGTCAGAACTCTTAAAAACTTCATTTGGTAGTCATTTTATTTTTAACAAGTTTTATATTCTTTTCCCACAATACTTCGTTACTTTTATTATTCGTGGCTTTCAGTATTCAATAGGAATATTTTCGACTAAATATGTAAAAGAATTTTTAATAACATGAGTAGCAACTTTTTTATGGAAATTCAAGTGTCACCCATACATGGGTGACATGGCAGTTAAAGTGTTAATCATTTCGCTCCGAAAAACGCGCAAAGAACATCATAAGCGCGTTAAAAATATATTTTTTAATTTTCAAGCTCCAGAAAACATTATTCGCAAGTAGCAACGTTTTTACAATTATAATCCTTCAAAATTTCTAAGCTTATAAAAATATAGTATTTCTTTCCTGAATTTCTATTTTAACAAGATATATTTATGACTTAAGCGAAAGGGTTAATCGGTACTATTATACTTTGTTATATTGCGATTAATAAGTTGTAAACAATTGTAATATATAAATAAATATTAATCCGTTCTATTCGAATGCCTCAATTATGGAGAGATGATTTTTTCATTTATCAGACAATTTTTAAATATTAACTTCGAATTTAATAGATTTCTGAACATTTCCTTTTTCTTTGACTAAAATTGAACATTTAAAATTGAATACCTGTGAAAATAGAATTGGAAAGAGTCGAAAATTAAATCTAAATTGCTACTATTTAGCGGTTCCCCGACGAAGAATTAATATTATTAATATTATTCAACAATATTTAAAGATAGACGCAAATATTTCCAGGATCGACAGTCTTGTTACCAAATTTGGGCAAATTTGAGTTTTTCAGCATCCACAACAAATTGGGAACTTCAAATTATTTTCAATACTTGGGTCAACATAAATACAAAACAGACTTGCAATATCTAAAAGTCCAATCTAAAATTGAGAAAACGTAAATAAAAAGGAATCTAGGATCAAATTCAATCAGTAGAATCAATTTATTATCAATTCTTGTTTTGGAATGAAGAACGTTCGTTCGATCTCCGCCAAAAAATCCACAAATACAGCGTTAATTTAAGGAAGAATCACGCAATGGGTCGGTTATTCAACAAAATGTTATCGAAAGCGATTTGCGAGGTCGTCGTTCGTGTACAGCAACGCGAAAACGAATCCGACGATAATTCAACCGTCTCGAGGAATAGCATGCAGCATTATGTGAACCATTATTCTCGGCGGGAAGTCCCATTTTTCCTGATTCTTTATAATTACATTCCGTTGAACGAAATTCTCGGTGACAACGAATGTTCCTGACGTCTTGTATCCAGAACTCCTGGGGCTCTTTACGAGGGACGTTTACGCGAGTCCGGCGATTCCTCCCCTTCCGAGGCCGTTCCTTACAGCCGACCGTTCGCGTGTCGCCCACTATAATTTTGAAAGCTTTGGTCCTTCGTAAGCCGCCATTGGAACCCTTCGAGACTAGCAGAATAGCAGTCGAGACGAATTTTTCCACGTTACGTACACCTTGAGAGTATATTTTGAGCCATTATTCGTGGAATACTTGTTTCGTGATGGAACCTTATCGAGTTGAAATCCTGATTACAGTGGATTGTGATGTAAGTCCCTCGAATAATCTTCCTACGTTTATGAAATAGAATTCGAGCGTTTTTTAACGTAAATTGTACAAAAAGACGACGTCTTTGATTGGCAACTTGACACAGCAATAAAACATGGAAGTCATCTTCCAAAACCCCGCTCGCGGAAGCTGAAATAACGGCTCGATTTCCTGAAAACCGTTCATCCGCGGGGTTGGACGCGACACGAGCAACGTGACCGGGGCTCGGTCGGCGAGCACAGTCTGAAAAATGTAAATTGAAATCGTCGAGTCCCGTTTAATCGGTGAACCGTCGAAGGATTTATGTTGCGCAGTCGTTGGCCAAGATTTTCAAAAGGGTGCTCCCCGTTTCTAACAACGCGGGAGTGTATTATTTCAGCCTGTCGGCTCTGGTTTACGTTCGTAAGAATTATGGTACCGCAAGATTTCCCTGGAGGTGGGTGCGGAATGATCGCGAAACGAACCGACGATACACCGAAAATATTCATCCACCGGCTTTATTGTCCGCCGAGTACGAAATCTCGTCGTCATCGAGCGCGTGCTCCCGTTGGAAATTCGAAATCATGTAAAATCTTGCCGCGCGTCTGAACCGGCAGAATCCGAACGCGGGAAGAGGAAGAGGTCAGACGCGTTACGAAGTCCTAGATTTTCATAACTCGTTCCCTTTTAGAAACTCCGCTCTGCATATGGAACACGGAATGGGAAACACGTTGCACTTGCATTTAATATGGTTTCGTAGAGGGAAAAATTCTGGGAAGCATACATTTCGCCGAGGGTAGGTTTCGTTACAAGCAACAGTTGTTGTATATCATTTCTAAAAGTGATACCTTTGTGTCACTCGGAGCATTTAACGTCGTTATTCCATTTAAACTTAATGGAAGATACGTACTTTTTCAGAATAATTTCTTATTCATCTTACTCGATTACAATTCTTAATTGCTTTTCTTTTTACGAGGGCCATTCAGTAAGTAAGGAGACAAATTGGAATAGCTCAAAAACTGTTTATTCAATTAATACAATATTTTTTCTTTCGGTTGCTGTCGCCCACTTCGCTGCGCAGCATCGACACTTTCGCGGCCGTTTTTAAACTGTTCTACCCACTTGTATCCTTGCATGGATCATACTACCATTAACACCTTCTGCGACTAGAAATCTGGCCACAGCACGTTGTTCTTTCGCGGACTTGACATTTTGAATTGACTGAATTATAGGTTAGGTTTATAAAATCTTGTCAAACAGCTGATCAGAAGTCGCTACAAGGATGCTAACTTGAAATATAGAAAGTTTCGTATTGGTTCATGAAACCATTTAGGAGCTATATCAGTTTGCCTCGTTAGTTATTGAATGGCCCTCGTAGAATAATAATAGATCAAGGAATGTGCTATAATTCTGGAAAGGGTCTGCAATTTTTGCAATTTATTTTATAATTTAATGTTCAATTGAAAAGGTCATATTCCCTTTAATCAATTATTTAAAAGTGAACATGATTTTTATGTATTATACTAAATGTAGACCATGTCAGGCACAAACTATCTTTTAAATAATAATAACGCGTAACGTTTAGATTATAATTATCTCTGCATTTCAGTTATTCATTTTGCGAGTCAAGCCAATGTAACTGTTTTTATTTGACCGTTTACTGGTAGCTCTTGATATTTCAAATGTTGCCTCATTAATTATGTATTCTGCAAACTGTGTTTCACAGTGTCTACGTGTCGCATTACTTAATTTGTTTTCGTTTCAAAGATATACTGGGTTTTTATTTGTCGTTAAATATGTTTAATATTTACCATTCGATAAATATGTTTTCGTAATTATAATCGAGCAATACATTAATGAAGCAATGAATTTAGTGGTAAAATTATTCATGCACTTATCGAAACAGCAATGTTAATTGGATTTAACATCTATGTAAAGAAAATAACGCGTACATTGTTAATGTATTGTACATATTTCAGAAACTAGAAATGCTGGGTTAAAAATATTGAAAAGAAAAGAACAGCTGTATTCAGATATAATTATAAAAAAAATACAGTTCATTTCGATATAAAGAATCTTAAAAGTTTGTTACTCAAAATGAATTTTATTATAGAAAAAATAATTTCAAAATGTATCTGGTGTATGGACTAATTTAATACAGGGAAGATAAAATAAAAGTAAGTAAACAAAGTTTCAGAAATACATGAATTATTAAAGAACTCTGAACCTGTGAGAAAATGAATTTTATCCTTCAAACGTTATTACGACTATCGATCTGAAATTTTAGTTACTTTAAAGAAGACGATGGTGTTAATTGAAAAGTAAGAAAAATAAGAGATGTAAAACTTACGACCGATTTTTAAAATTTACACCGAGTTGAAAGGAAAAAAAAAAAAGGAAAGGTTGTCACGTTTTTCAATCGGAGCTGTGACGATAATTTAATGGTAATTTATGGGTATGAATAATTAATAAGCAGTGGTTTAATGAATACTAGCGAGGTATACTTTTATAGGGGCATTAACTGAAATTCCTTTTAATATCATGTACAGCGTGTGATTTATAAACCATAATGTTAAATTTATTTAAAATTTCGTTAATATAGATAATTGTTGGTATCTATATTATTGTCTAAATATTACCAAATTATCCAATCATGAATTTAGAATCAAATTACGCCTGAAGCTGTTGAAGGCCAATTTTGAATGCAACTGAAATCCATGATTTAATTGATAATTGTATTTTAGTAAAATAATCATCCAAATTTGCAAACAAATAATAGACGTGGCAAAAAGCTAAGAAAACGGGATCGGATAAAGTGTTTCACAATGAATAAAAAAGAAAAATGATCAGTCAACGTAATTACAGTCAACGTAACTTTATTAATGGCTGGGGGAATTGCATTTACAATTTTTACTTGTGTCAAAAACACACTAGTTTATAAGTCATCACAGTTTTATGGCTTTGTTACTGTTATGTTGTGCTCTTCCTAGCAATTCTCGAAGACAGCACGAGGGTTGCCATGAAAAGGATCAGAAGGGGTTATATGTTGAATTGCTAACTTTATTCGAGGCAGCGTTTGATTATGCTTGTGGCAGTTTAAAATAGTTTCCGTGTTTTTATATTTTTGTTTATATTATATATATGGCCGCCCGGAGTTACAAAGAGACCTTTGCAGCCAATCCGCAGATAGAAAATTTGTGTTAAAAAAGAGGGACTAGTTTAACGTGCCACCCCCTCGAGTATGTCCGAGGGCCACGGGTCAAAGGACATTATCGGTCGCACCGACGTGCATTTACGGTAGGGCAATTTCTACAGGTAGGTGTTAGCTATATTTTTAATAGCCATCGACCGAGCCCGTATAAATTTGACGCAGTAGCAAGGATTCGGTTTCCTCGTTATAGTATGTGACAGTTACCTTTCCAAATATCCTGGAGATTAAAATTTCAAGATCTGTACCATACCTCAACTGCTACCAAAGTCCCGATTCTAACATTTCTTTTAAGCGTTTTTTTTTCAAATAATTAATTTACCAAACTCTTGCATTTAGACTGGTTTGCCAACTTAAGGCATCGTATTCGCGTATATCCTCGAGCCGCAATAAAAAAGGTCACGGTTCTCATCAAGTCGTTCGCACTTCTCGAAACACTTTTCTCGATGGCACTTCCAGCCTTTTACGTAAGACGGCATCGAAGCATCGCGGCATTAAGGATACGCCGGTGTTTCCGTCGTTTCGCCGGTTGCGAATACATACCTACATAGGTATCTACACACGCGTATGTATATTCAGCTTTGAACGGCGACTGATATAGGCGCGTCAAGCGCAGCCGTATAGAGCGGGGCATGTACCCCTTAAGTACCAGCTGATATAGGCGCGTCAAACGCAATTTCTTGCTTGCGTTATCCCCGGGTGCATCCCGCATTTGCATAGTGTGACGTACTGCATTAAGTTCCATCTGGGCGTGCAACGAGGTTGCAGCCTACAAGGACATCGCCGATCCACGCTTCGTTGCCGACCAGAAGACGAATCGAATTACGCGATGACAAATGGCCTTATCGTTTGTTTCTACATCCGTGTGATTTTATCGATGCCCAAGGGAATTGCGACCTTTGAACGGGCCATTTCAAACTTTCATGACGGTGCTTGCAAAGGGTCTGGTCTATTAGACTTACGGGGATTCCCTCAGATTTTAATTAGTTTTTGCACGTTGATAAATCATTATTACGAAGTTTCTTTTATATAAAATGCAGCGAACGTAACTGTTAATGAAAACTCAACAAAAAAGAAGAACTTTCATCGTCTACTCGATCCCAACTTTTGCTGCTGCGAGGCCTTTCCTATTTCCCCTTCCAGTGGGATTTTCCGATGTTCAGGTTATCATCGATTTTAAATTATTTGTTTTGGAGGTGGTATGGATGCGGTAATATCGGCCTCGATATCTTCCCTTTTTTTAATGAGGTGCTTTAATGGCGAGGTTGGGATTGAGAGTTGTTCAAGGTGTCAATTTGACTAACGACAGTGTTGGTAGTTTCGTAGTGAGTGTTTATTTTACAGAAATTGTGTTCTATTTATACAACTGTTTCTAGTTTCACCCTAGTTAATCATCGTGTGTCTAACAATATGGTAGGGAGGGGTGCTGCCATAACATTGAAATATTTTACCTTTTGGAGGACTTCAACTAAATTATAATTAAAAGTTACAAAATCGTTTTTGACATAAATAGAGATTTACCTATAATATATGTTTCAAGGAAGGGAATTATTATTACTTTATTTCAAATAAATAATATTCCGTGTGTTCACTGTCCCAGATTAAATGTGCTCGGTCCTCAAAGGGTTAATAAACTGTTATATTACAGTTATATTTTGTAATTCATTCTATCACTCACAATCCTAAACTAAGGAAATGGTACAATTTGTTAAGTACAATTTGTGCATACTGATATCAATAAAGACAAACTCTACAAAATTATTTTTTTAGTTTTCCATTGCTAATTAAAATAATAGAAACTCCAACGTGTTCTTCCAACGTTTCATAATTCCTTGCACTATTTACACTTTTAAATGAATAAAATAATTTCCGTTCTCGTTGATTCAGTATGAAATTGACATGGTACATACATGTAGAGCATGAGAACCCTTTGACTAAGAACAGCGCATGTAAGCGTCTGAGGGGAAGCTTTGCTGTTCACAAACAGCCCCTAAAGACGTCCGACGATAATCGTTCACTGGGTGCGAACAGCAACTTTAAGGCTTCTACATTTGTTAAAACAGACCTCGGTGAAATGACCAGCACTGTTGAGTCCGCCTTTACTTTGCATGCATGCTACGAGTTATGATATCTACACATGTTGTGTTTTGTGTTTATGCAAATATAATGCAATATACGAAGAGTTACAACTCGCGCGTATAAATTCAGACAATTTGGAAAATGTTAATAACACTGGAACCAGGTTAACGTGATGAAAATGTTATTTTTAATAAATCTATCGTTGTCTTCATAGTATTAATCATTTTGGATGACCAGCGGTATAACTTATTATTTATTAAAGTCCACTATTATTTATTAAAGTTTCTTTAATCTTAGTATATAAGATCTATATAGGAAGTATACAAGCAGATTCGATAATAGCTTTGACGTTTAACGCCCGTCGATAGTTCTTTTTAAATATGTTCATATTGCAAACCACGCTATTTATCTTCTTCAACTAGACTCCAATAATTTATTTTGTTGGTTATCTTTTGTAGTGGTACGGTAAGATCACTAGTCGGTTACGTTCTAACACTGGTGTAACACTATCGAAATATCCAGCAGAGGATGAACTTATCGCTTGAATAATTGCGAGGAGATAAGACCCACACCGCGAAGTCTCACACGGCATCAACTCATGTAAGCTTGAATACGTGCTTGAATACTGGAATTCTTGAGCTCGAAAGTTCAGAGCTATCATGGCCTGAAAGTTTGCGAAGTTTAAAAGCTGAGAAGTTTAAATTTACGCGAATTAAAAGTAACATGGTTGTTCTTCGCCCGCTTCATAAAATTTCCAGATCCCTTTGGAAACAAATTCCAAGTATACATAAGCAAGTGATAAGTTTTCTTTCGAAAATAAATGAGGGTGTCTTCTACATAATTTCATGAATATCGTACAGTTCCATGAGTTTATAATAATAAACATGAAACTCTCATAAATACCTGATACTTGGAAATTCAGTCCAAGTATCTTGGATTGATACTTCGTGTTCAAAAACTCATCGCCGTTGCTTTTCTATTTACCCAAGTAACACAACAAGTTTCTGGTCCCCGTGGAATTTAAGCGGTTTTTACGACCCCCCGTATAATTCGGCCGTGCACAACTTCATCATCATTAATAAGAAGATAACGAAGCAACTCTCCCAGCTGCAACCCCGACGTTGTTCTTCTTCGTTGCTGGCGTCGAGCAACGTCGTGACACTCTCGCGGCCCCCTCTGGAGGGGGTGGTTAGGCTCGTCTTCTGGCAACTACTTGCATTATTAGCAGCCCGCGTGTACGCCCGCGGTTTTGCTGAATCGTCGATACTGTCGTGTCGTCTGCTTATTTCCGATGATTAATAATTGTATCGCCCGGTTGCTTCGTCGTGCGGGATCGTTTATCCGCGAAGCAGCCGCAGGATGATACATTAGTTCGGAGACAGGCAAACTTTTTATAAAAGGTCGCAAAGAGTTTTCAAAAAATGAAATTAAAATGATGTGGAACACTGGTTGTGAAGTAAAAAATATTTTCATAAACCCTTTATTAAAAACTTTTATAATAATGTACCTTTGTAACTTTTTTGTAATAATGTACAGTCCCTGGTCATTGAATTAAAACCAAATATGAAAATTGCACTTTTATAGCTATAACATTATATCATATATATTTTGCTGTCATCAAAGCAAAGGATAGAAAGACAAGATATTAATATGTGTTAATAATGTAATTATAGATAGAAGCTTTCATATCTGACCATTTAAACATTTCATGGTGTTTCATGATCAAACAGGACTTAGTAACAAGTCGAAGTTTAAAATTTTATTATTGCAACTACACGGACGTTTGATTAGTGTTCTTAATACCAAAATGGCCAGCTGTGCGCTAAAACAAACAACGGATCAGAGCGAAATTCCTGTGTCGTTCCTTTATGAATATCAATCGGGATATCCCGCCGCGATGGTCATCGATAATTTAATGCAATATTTAGAGAATATATAGCTAATGAACGGGTAATCCTGTGTAGCTTTGACGAATTTCGATCGGAAGATACGAACCTCCAAAGTAAACCACATGGTCGGCTGAATTGTGTAAGCGACATCTCGAAATTGTAGAATCGAATCGATTGTCAGGGTTTTATTTTAATACAAATCACTTGCACTCGTTTTTATAATGTCCCGCTCGTGTCTTTTCCGGGTGCTTAAAAAAGGACATTCTTCCCCAATTTTCTTCGGGGAAAGCCGGCGCCTTCCCCGGTCTCAGGGTCTGGACAGTGTCTGGCGAGGGGGTGGAAGTGATCAAGTTCCACTGGCTTCGGCACGAACGTCGGGATATATCCTTAATTTACGACTCTTCGATAGCCCATTGTCCCAATATCAGCATCCCCAGCTCTTACAATTGATCAACCAAAATGTATAAATTTCAATAATTCGTGGTTTTAATTATTAATGCTTGTTTTCGTTAATGAATATTATTCGTAATAATATTTAATCCTACGCCGTAGTAAGCCGAGATATTAACTTCAAAGTACAGGAAATGATTCTAATTGATTAAATTTCGCGAACCCTTTGCGGTTGAAATAAACTGATTGTATGTTCCCGTTTGCAAAGGGTTAATACGATTCTCGTCGGGGATAGAATTTAAATGAAATCGAACGGTGATCTTCCTTGAATGGCCGTTTGAAATTCAGAGCCCATAGTGGAGCACGTGACATTATGGCGACAGCTGTAATTATAAAGTATGGGTCGGTGAATATGAAACGATGGATAGATCAAATCGTTTCCGGGATTATTTTTATATCAGGAAAGATTGCCGTGACCTGTTTCCCGTTCCCCACGGGATAATAATCTCCTTCGTATAATGGTTATAGAGAGTTTTTCTACGAAGGGGCACGATCAGTGATTAATGGTACACTTTCATTACCCTTATCTCTATCACGTTGTATTTCTTCTCTTTTCATTAATATAGTATTAAACGGCCGTACACTCAAGGATTATTAATCAAAAGAATTTCATTTTGCATTCAACTTTGTAGGGAAATTGTTTTTTTTATAAAACTTCTTAAGAAGTACTTCAAACTGCACGGAATGTGCAGTGTGGTACTTCACATTATTAATAATCCCTCTTTTTTCATTTACTAATTATTTAATTATTGAACATTCGAGACACCAGTCACTGGTAACCAGCACGATAGTCAACGTGTTGACAGACTTTACTTTACTATATAAGAAATTTAGAAAAAATATAATTAAGAAAAGACAAAATGTAAGAAAATTTTCACTGATAAAATGAAACAACAGAAATTTAGGAATCAAGTTTGAGATACTCAGGGCTTTTACTAAAAACATTAAAAATTTCCAAGAATTTTTTAAATATTCATTGCTTCTGTCATTTACAATTCCAAGTAATTCCAATAACAGAATTTGTTATAATATGAACGATATGGAATATGTAAATTAATTTTCATATTAATTTATTGTACACACTTTAATAGTAAATATAATTAATTTACTAAATAACTTAGTATAATAAATGAATAAATAAATTACGAGGTCATGGTAATTGATATCGGCAATTATTTATAAAACAACTTCACATAAAACGTGTTGTTAGTTATCAAAACAACCAGAAACGTGTAATTCTATATCTATCGTTCAGCGACTTTTGCCATCCCAGAAAAATCGTCCTGTCATTCGAAACCAGTATAAACTCATTATTCCTTGAATTAAAATATCGAACGAGGTTACGTACTTTCAATCAACAGGGTCGCGTAACCGTTCTCGAGCTTCGTGCAAAAGTAAACACAGCGTTGATAATTAAATAACGAAAATTCTCAGCGCGTTGCCCACGGGACGACTCATCGCTAATGGTATCAATGAACATTGTTATAATTAACGAAGCGGAATAGAGGCGTACGGTTAATGAACACGATAGTCGCAGCAGTCATCTTTTTGCTTTCACGATGGACGCTGTCATCGTTCCGGCGACCACGCTTAATTTGCCTCTTAGAAACCATCAAAGGACGACACTACAGGGTGTTCAAAAATAACAAAACAAATGTAATGTGTTCAAATATAATCCAAACGAGAAAAGACTGTTAACAAGTTAACTGCCTTGACGGTCCGGCGCTTCAAATTCTCTATAATTAAATAATTGCTGGTATTAGTTTAATAGTGCAAACTAGTAATTCGAATGGTTGCATTTGAAAATTAATCGACAGGAGCCTTAATAATTGGAATTAAAGCGTGTCTGATCACGTACGTCTGTTTTCACTGTGGCAGTCAACGTGTTAAGGTGATGATACACTTTAGAAAAGGGATTTGAATATATATTGAACAATATTACTAAAAATTTATAGGTATTGATCAATAACGGTGCTACTCCACTGAAACCTTCCATACTGTTTGTATGTTTATCAAATAAGTATTTCGCTTTCCATTTTCATATACAAAAATGAAAACTGAAGGAAAATAACGAGAGCCATTTCATGGAAACGACGGCTATCAATTATTTCTTTTTTTTTGTGGAAAATAAAATATCCTCGATAAAAATATTGTGGTAAAATTTTATCGTTGTGCGAAATATTTTACCCGAATTACAATAGTTTGAAAGTTACAAAAATGATTCATTTTACAAAAAAGTTACTTTGATTACAATCAATTAGTTGGGATACTTTTTGTTATGTTAGTTACAATATGATATATTTTTCGATAAAAGTGTAAAGATTGCGAATAGAAAGGAATGGTGTTTCAAAATGACCATTTGTGGAATTTTAATAAATAATTTTGCAAATTGGACATTTAGTTGAACCTGTTACCTTAGAACGCCTCCAAAGAAAATTTCGTTTCATAATTACGGCATTTTTTGTAAGTAGAGATACCCTTTTTTCAGGGCTCGCTACTCGTTTTGATACACCTCGTGCATCGTGGCGCTCGTAATTACAGCCCCGATGTCGCAACGATCATTAGATGCCACGCGACGGGAGCGGCGCAGCGGCCGCTGAAAGGATCTACGATATCCTTCTTTTTTCTCTTTCGATCTATCTTCTAGCTTCCCGTTCCTTTCTTTTCTCTCTCGCACGTTTCGAACGAAGTCATTCGGTTCCCCGGGGTCGAAGCTAATTAAGCGACGGCATGTCGCCCTTCGTAATCAGCATCTATTTTGCGCGTGATTAATTGCCCGAAAACATTCGCGATAGCATTTTTACAACGGCGTGAAAAAGAGCGAGGCAACGGGCACCGCGATAAAACAGGGCGAGAATAGGTGCGAGATCGTTTAAAGTCGCGCAGGAAATCACTGTCACCCGAATAAATGTTTGCGGCTAGGCGCGTGTGTGTATCGTTGCACACTGAGGTAATTTGCAGCAGTATATTGTTCCTTTTTTTTTTATTCGGACTCTTTGAACCGATACACTTCCGGTTTTCTTCGATTTTCTACACGACAGAGACAGACTACAGGGCGACCCCTTTTTACGCAACAGTGACACGTTGTAGCTCAAACAAGCAGGTTTGAAATATTCACGCAAACCTTATAATATCGTTCCATTTGTACTAATGCTTCATATATGCTCCTTAGAAATTCCAAAGCTTTGTAAGCGTATAATTAGGGTCAGCCCTTGAGAACATTCCCGCCGTTTCTTGCCCTCTACCAAACCTCTATATATGTTTGTGTTTAGATATGGGGCGCCGAGAGGGAGAGATTATTATGATTGTGAGAGATTTGAAATTAAGGACGAGTAATGAGTTTTATTTTAAACGCCCAAATCGAACTGTAAAATTAGAAGAATCTTGTACCACAGTTTATTCTGTTAAATTCCATAGATGTTAAAAGTTAAATGTATCTTCGATTGCTTCTGCACATAGTTAACAAAAGAAAATAACATGTGCAGACACTACTTGTCCTGTTTCTATACATATTTAACAATGTTTTATGTTCCTTCGAAAGTATCCTTTTTGGACATTGTTAAGTTGGTTTATACTTCCATCATAAAACTTTATGGAAAAAGCTTTAATGGATACTGGAGTGCCTGGTTATCCACAGAGGGGTTAATGTGCAGAGATAACATTTAAATAGAGCAGTTACAACAAGCACCTTTTATACGTGCAATTACAATTCTTTCTACAATTAAAATGATACATATTCAATGCTTTGGATACAAATTTCTGAACTGAATTTTTTAGCAAAATAAGGTAAACGAATGTATAGTCATGAAGTAGGATAGTCTAATAAATATTGAATTATTCTTAATTTAGTATAATAATTTATATTATAAAACACCGCCCTAATGCCTATTTTTATTTTTAAAACTTTAATGTTTATCCTTTTTTATTAAGAAGAATTTTCTGGGCTGATGATCGTCCTACAAAACAGAGATGGTAGTTAAGGTGTCAACGCGAATCAGCTGAGACACACCTTTCCCTAACAGTTCTCCTCGCTAAGGGAAGCCGTCTATGCACGCAGGTGTACTAATCAACACACCACACACAAGGAAATTACACTGTCGTGTGAGTAATTAATTAACGCGGGTGAAAACAAGTCGACGACGGTGTTGTTCTATGTAATTACGTTTAACCCCTTACATTAGAGTTGTGTCAGAAGTGTTTTAACCAACTAAAGACATCATACACGTCTCGTGTATTCGGTTTATTCCCTGTTCCATTTTATTCAAATTTATTTAATTTTTCATTTCTTTTAGAGAAATCGGTTTAAACGAATCCGTATCAGTCAGACGGATGGTGGAACAGAGCTAATATGAATTCATAATTCTCTACCAAATTACTTATATGATACATTGTACCTTTGTAATTACTGTGGAATAATTTTGTATAATGGATGGGGCCATTACTTAAGACGAAACATAATATTATAAACTGAATATAAATTGAATCCAGCTGTATTTATAATGTTTTTCAATGCGTTGCCAAAAGATTAGAAAAATAAAAATTACTATGTATACATGATAAAGATCTAGGGAACAAAGGAAAGATAAAAATTGCATAAAATGATAAAGATATCGTTTATAGAAAACAAAATATAACATGTATTCAAATCGAACTCTGTTTTCTGGATTTTAAAAATTTGTATCAATTACGTATGTGTTGAAGTACCAAACAAATACTACGAAAATAAATCCAAGTTTTAATATTTAAAATTATTTTTATAAACTTTTATTTGGCCAGGGTTAAAAGAATTATTTCAAAAAGTATAGAAACTGGCCTAGAATCGTTCGGGTCGCATAACAATTTCTGACGATTTTCAAAAACTGTGCTCTTAATTATATAGAAAAATAAATAAGGAAGGGATTGATAAGAGTAGGTGTCGAACTGATAGCACAATCACGTTCAAATTTTCGCCACTTGCTTAGCATACTTTACACCCCAGGCTCGAGCGTATTCTACGATTCCGCCCCCGCAAACTTTCCCAGACGACTAAATTGGACTCTTAGCAGGGAATGTCCCGGTAATTAAAGCCATCAGTTCACGGCGTTAGAGTGTTACCGGCATGCAAGGCAACGATAACACAGAGGCCAAGCGTCGAGCGGCGCGCTTTGTTAGATTCACTTATGAAGATGTTCCGTTCGACTTCGGTTATTTCGAATTTCACGGATTTTAAGATGAAATCCTGTATTCTAACGCGTCGTGATAAAAATGCTGGTCGGTCCTGGGCGAACAAAGCGACACGGATTTATAACCGCCACCCCCCTTCCCGTATTATTTGTCACACGAAAGAGGCCGCGAGCTCGACGCGGAAAATACACCATCATGTTTTTTCTTTGTTATAATGTTTTTTCTTTTTCACGCCTGCCCCCTGTATGCTCACACAACCAAAATAGACCAGCTGCTTTTCCCCGGGAATATTCAATTATCGCGACACCGTAGGAAAAAAGGAATCTCGTATGAGGGAAGACCGCGGGGTCCCTTATCACGCTTCATAAATCGTATTAGCCGCGCTATAATGCCGCCTTTAGAAATACGGGGGCAAGGTGCAGCGCCGCGGTTAGCGTAATTACAAATTGCATCGACAAAGCGATAACACGTGTTAATGGGGATCGTTCGGAGCCACGAATATTATGGAAAAATATATTATCGCCGGTTAATAGACGGGAAATCGATTATTGAGTATATAGGTTAATGATTCGAAACGATCGCGGTAGAAAATTGCAAACAATATTTCACAAAAAATGTAATTTTTATTGTTATTTAAATGGCCGAATTACGAGGAACGTTGTAATCAGTATTTCAATTAAAATGTAATATTACTCAATCAAGTTTTTGGAACGGCACAATTCTCTGTGGTCGCTGTTTCTTTCTCCAATCACTTTGAAAGGTGTTTTACTGAAAATCAACGATTCGATTCTGCTTAATGAGACTTTGTACACATTTTCATTTTCAGATTTAAAGAGAAGATAAAAGAAAAAGGAACGGTGAAATAATATGAATAATTTAATACCGAATTATTACGTATTTATCGGTTATTCATAAATATAATTTAAAATTTAATACATCATATGCTCCAGGCTTTTATTCTTCTCTCAAAATCAAAGCACATTATTTCATTCGATACGTTTTAAAGCTTCATAAAACGTTTATCGATGATTGAAATTCTGGTTCAATTTTGATCCAAATTCGAACGTAATCATGAATCTAATGTGATAATCAATATAACTTGATACCTAATACTGTTTACGCTACCATATACGATAACACAGGCTGTTTCTGTTATAAGCTACTAAGAAGGTTCGTTAGATCAGAAATGAATTACCTTCCTTTGAATAACCGTTTGACACCTTAATCGTTTTAAACGTAGAATTGACATTATAAATTTGAAGGAAATTATTTTAGCGATTTAAAAGTTAGCACAAGCACAAAGCATGGCCACTTAAAAAGCAGACTCATACGAGAGCAACGTTAAAGAATAAAGAAATTCCGTACTCAGAGTTAAATGATTCCCGAGTATGAATATTTTTAACAGAGGATCACTGTTCTTACCTTTTTAATTATTCATACGTAAAGTAGGATGGGGCGCGTATCAGACCAGGAAACTTTCAACATGGCGCAACGAGGATTTTCGTATGCACTTTTCTCATAATTTACAACTGGGAGTACTAGGGTCCAGAATTTTTACGCGCCAAAAAGGTCTTGAAAAACACCCTGTCGAATGGTTTCGTACAGTAAGAGATATACCGAACAAAATACGAAACGTGTTTCTATTGTATTATTACAAGATTAAAAGGCGGTAAATGCATCCACCTAAAAAAGAGTAGAATATGACAAAATATCATTTATTTTCTTCGTGTGAGACAGCACATTAAAATTGCAGTTGGCTATTCGAAATACGACCGTTCTATATTTCAATTTCAGCTTTCCAATCAATATCTACTAATTTATTATTAATGTTATTTAAAACTTCATTTTATTTCTTTATTCAAATAAATGGCACCCAACTGGTGATATGACGTCAAAATGGCACCCTCCGTATTCTCGGCAGAATATATCGTGTTACAGCCAGGTAAATGTCTTCACAGGGAGAAATGTAACGTCACGTTATTTCCTCTTTATACCTGACGTATCTCCCTCGCTTCCCCCACGTCAAATCGGGACTTTTATTTTCACGTTTTAGAAAGTCTTGCAAAACATTGGACTTTATACAATAATGTAGGCAAATTTTGTGGTTAACAGAGACTCGCATGACTGATGTTGAATCGTTAGGGACAGTGGTCTGGGGTTTATGACGCAGACGTGACCTTGGCTTAATTTTTGGAGAGGAAGCATCATAAACCCGGTCAGTGTCACCAGACAGGCAAACAACGTTCAAGGTACATCCCCACCCAGTTGTAGCAGACGGGATGTTCCGGAACGTTAAGTTAACTAAATTCGTAATTAGCGGAAGCGGAAAACGCCTACTCATTGGCAAAAACATAAAAACGAACGCCCATGACATCAGGCAGATTTTTAAGATTATTAAGTTTTGAGAAGCAGATTATTATGAGTTTTGAGAGAGGAGATTGCGTTTATCGATTAAGTTTTGTTGAGCACCTATTGTAACCGCAAAGATCGAGTGTAATTTGTAAACTGAGTAATCATTGACGTGAAAAATGTATATTTCTGTTAATTTTAAAGAATTATCTTAAACGCCTCAACATATTTTTCCAAACACAAATACTAAAAGTATTAAATGTAAACGTAAAATTGCATATTGCCATGAACAAAAGTAAGACTGTTGCAAAAGCAAAATGACAGGAGAAGTCCGACAACAATTCAATTTTCCTACAACAATAAAAGTGTGAAATCAATTTTCTTGAAACGACATTTTAGCGTACGTATAATTTCCCACCGAGGGTCCCAAATGGACGAGACGTCCCGAAGAAAATTGATCTTTTACCCTTTTACATCATTTCGTTCCCGGCCAACCAACGATCGCAGACAGCAGGTGACTTAAACCGCTCGAGTTCTCATCTCCGTTTCCGGTAGCAGGCTCGTCGAGCAAAGCGTTTCATCGGCCGGGATGTCAAGAGAATTAGAAGTTTCATCAGTCGCGGGGGCGTTAGGGGGCAGAACGCGAAGTTTTCTTCTCGTTACACAAAAGGGAACGGGGGCCGCGTTAGAAATCTTCGCCACGGACCGGGAAGCCTTATTCTTCGCGGCCAGTGATTTAGTTATCTCGGAAATCGAAGGCTCGAGGCGCCTTGCGGACTTCCGGATGACTCCGCGAAAATAAACATCGAAACGAACCAACCCTGTTCGCGACTTCGTTTACAAAGTTTCTGCGAACAATCGTCACCGACCGTGTGTGAATTTCACGAAAACACAGGAAGCAAAGAAAACGGCGAGAACGTTGCTAGAATTCGTTCCGTTTCTTCCAAGTTATTCGAAACTTGAATTTCCTCTGCAGGGAAGAAAATTCATACGACGTGGTTCATCGGGGTTAAAATATTTGTGGTATAAATTTTCGTCCGTGCTATTGGAGAAGAAAGGTTTCCTTGAAAAATAAGGAATGTATATTTTTAATATTCTGACTGCTTTGCTGAAGTTCTTGAAGATTTTATCAGGTAGCAATCTGTTCTTTAATAAATCTCATTTATTACTTCCTCCGTGCTTCATTATTTTTAGCTAAACAAAGGCAGGTGGTGAATTTTTATGAAAATTCGGTTGTGAAAATACGGATGTAATTCAATACATTAAATATTTGTACAATTTTTTGATATAATCTTAGCTATTTAATACGACTAATAAAAAACATATGAAAAAATAGTTACAATGATATAAATTCCAGGAAAATTTATTTTCTATATAATTGTGTTCGTGGGTAGCAACCATTTACAATATTGTATAAGTAAATGCTTTCAATGAAAGAGGATTTAAATCATTCGGATTACGAGTAATTAAATTCATATAATTCGTGTTATTATGAAAATCATTAACAATATTTCAACAACTTCATCGAGTTCGTAAAATGTAGAGTACCATTTATTGTAGACGGTAACCAAATGCGAAAAATGGAGTGACGAATAGGAAATTAATGATTTTATTTCTGTCTATTAAATTTGTAGCTAACACAGTTTAAATACACAAATTTAAAACGATTAATTTTGCCGTGTTTTTGACAGCTTCTTATTTTTTCTAAGTTTAAAAATATCATTTCTGCAAGTGACTTTCTTCTCTTTTCTTGGACGTCCACGGTCCTGCCAGCGAAAACTTTCCTTTCTTTTCCTCGTCCATTAATTAGACGCGTTTAGCACGACCATTTGGGTTTATCAACCCGTAAGAGTTACTTTTATTCACGGCTGCGAAACAAAGTTCCCGATGGAATCGCCCAGAAAGAATCAAGACAATGCTTTTGTGTGACAAACGCGAAGCAATCACAGTGTCAAAAACTTCTTCGACGAGCCGTGAGATGAAACGATAGCCGTAAATCCTTTTTATTTTACGAGTCCCGATATTTCTTTGGTGTGCCCCTTCTAACGACCAAGTTCGTGGCTGTCTCACCGACGCCGGGACAGTTTCGGTGGGCTCTCTACGTGCCTTCCTTTAAACCGGCGGGGAAAAAGTTTTATTTCCGTTAAAAATTTCACAATCCAATTTCGCAGATTCTCGGAAAGGAAGATCCCGCACGAATTTGATGGTCTCATATTTACGGGAACGTGAAAACATCGGCACCGTATCATTTCTGCTAAAAGCTTTCTCGTTGCGATTTATGTGATGATTCTTAGAATGATAACATTGGAGATATAATATATTTATGATATTAGATTTCATTTTTTTACTTTTTATAATATATGGAAGTATAAGGGGACAATTTTCAGCTTGATTGAATATATCTTTCAAAAGTGTGTGAGAGTTTAACACCTTGACTGTCACGTCATCCATATATGTATAGGGGATATTTGAATTTCTGTTAGAAACCATCGTCCATTTTATAAGGGATTAGGTAATAGAAATAACAAAATATTGTGGAAACAATATATTTGTCAAAAATAAAATCACTATCAAATGGAATTTTTAGTATCTGCAACGTGGCATTCAAAGTATTAATGTTTTTGAGCTATATCAATTTGTCTCGTTACTTATTGAATGGCCCTCGTACGTTTATCCACTTTTTATGACGCAGCTAAATAAATAAATAAACTATACCGTGTTTCGAGTTCTTAAACCTGTAAATTTACTTCTCACGACACGGCAGAAATTCTCATTGACTTTTTACGAGTCGCGCAAACATAGGCGAGTTTGCGGTCACAATGACGATAATGAAAACGCCCCTTTGACAATGTCATTCGTCATAAAACAATTCCACCGAGCCGGGATAGACGGAAATACGTTTCCATCGTACTCCTTCGAGTAACGTCTTTGCCGCCGGAAGCGTTTGCTCTTTCATTCGTCCTCGGGCTGACCCGTTTTCGCCCTCCGCCCCGTGCCACCCTGATTTCATCGTTTCGCCGCCGGTTCCGGCTACTTCGACCGTAACGAACAACCCTTTTACTTTCGAGTATCCGCCAGGACGTTCCCGGTGTCTCCAGAAATGGAATTTATTTTTCCCGGGGAACGTAAGGAACGACGACCGCCCGATTTATGGATATGATTTCGCCGAAACGGTCAGCGAACGGGGCGAGGAGGGGAGGGGGTAACAAAGGTGGCCGGCCAGTAACGACGAAAGAATGGCCGCCGAATATTTCGGGGTCAGTTCCGACATGGGATACCTTTTACTCGGACGAAGGTTTCTGACGAGGGCCGTGGCCGAACCTCGGCATCGATATCCCCCCGGCGTAAAATGCACCGCGGCTCGCGCTTAATTGCGATATAAATTCAAGCGGCGATAAATCAAGGCCCGCCACGGGGTTGGCCGATGAAGGAGAACCGAGTCGACTTCCCTTGGCGCACCCTCGATCGTCGTTTAACTCCTTATCCCGCTTTCTCCTCGCAGGAAACACGTACGTCCCACCGGCGTACGCTTTCGCACCCCTCCTTGTGTTTTTGTACTACTGCTCGGATAATCGTCGCGATTAAAAGGACAATGGAATTTTAAGTACGTAATGAAGTGTTAAGAATTGCTGCTGGCTGGCAAGTGTTTAATTGTATTTCTGGATCTGGACCACAGTAATTATAATTACTCAATTAATTGTTGTCCAAACAAAGCAGTAATTATGAATCACTTTTGTAATTTGCAATCATAAATCAGTGATTTCTGTGCCTTCAATGGGTAATTTGTATTTTATATTTATATTGTACATATTTATAAAATATAGATATTTGTATTACAAATAATTATAAAAAACTGTAACAATTATACAATCAACCATTAATTTTATCATCACTTTTGACTACAATGACTGATTATTTCATTTATTCAATTACTAATCAAATTACGTTTGATTAAATTCGAACCAGATAACTAGAAAGTATTAAATTCAACATTTATATTATTGTTTTAATAATACACATTATTATATATTTCGTTCTAAAGTTTAAAAAGTGTAACTTAATAAAATTCTAGCTCTGGAATCTAAATATACGGCAATGACTCTCTTCATGCGATGTCCAGAATAATTACAAAATAATTACTAATTTCATTATTTTGGTCTAATATTATTTATAAAAGTATTAAAAACAGATATTAACTTTATTTTTATTTTTATTTTACAAATTTTTACTAATACTTTAAATATTATTTTCCAATATTTGAAATCTTTCTGATTAAAATTTTATTGCATTTAGCTTCAATTGAAATACTGTTTAATTCCACCAACGGGGAATCAGGTCACTCGATTTCCGCTATTTGAGGGTTAATTATTAAAATACCAGAGCTAATATAGCACTTGCATTCATATGTAAGTTTATCGGAAAATGCTTCAGACATTTCAATACATTTTTAACATAATTTTCAGTGAATAATTAACTGCACGTATCCGCGATTTGACAAGGCATTAAAAATAATTGTATAAAATTTTATTCTTGAAATAAAATTTACCGAACACTTTTTGAAAGCATAACCTATTTGTAGCACCAAAATTAAAAATGAAAATATATTAAAATATATATCAGAAATAAACCACTTATGAGCTCATTTTTATTGAATATTCAAAATAATCATAAACATATTATTTAAAATATTCGAATTTGTACGAGGTGAATTTTTGTTATATTTAAAACTTGAAAAATTTAAATTCAAAAACATAATTAGGAAAAATAGATTAGCGAAAATGAAACTAAATAACTTTAATTTAAATTATTGAATTTGGAAGAACCGAACATAATGTATACTTAAATATTTATGTAATTATAATTGAGTATAAATAAACTATATTTATGTTTACATTACTGAATATTGTATTCTACCAAAATGTATCATTTATAATAAATACTTTGCATAGAAATTAATTTGTTTACAGAACATTTTTTACAGTTTATAATTTTGGCAAATATTGTACTCCCCTAGTATTTATCAAAACCCTATTTGAATATCCTGTATAAAATATGAGAGGGTTGAATTATTTGCTTTAATCTTCTATCTACATCAAATTTCTCTGCACACGTGGCAAGTAAATTAGAATAATGGAGCAAATATGACTCAAAATCTCCTTGTAACTTAAAAGTGTAAGCACCATTAATCTTTTAGTGCCTAAAAACAAATATCGGGCCATAAATTTAATATCAATTTCTTTGACACACTTGATGCAAATCGTTAATGAGTAAAATCGCAAACACAGCAAAGTCGAATCGTGGGAGGACAATATCGTTTAAGAATTTTACAATTTCTTGCCGAATTTACAGATTCGCCGGAACTTTCCAAATATTCCTTGCAACTTTTGAACGGTAACGTACGTGCATCCTAGTTCCGTACCCATATACACATATACAAGACCGGGAACGAGAACAGGAACGGCCCAGTACGTACACATGCCGCCATGAACTTTGAAATTACTTACGCGGAACGAAACTGGCTTCGAAATGGACCGAGCGAGTGCACGGATGGCGTCGCGGGACGTGCACCTCGTACCACTTACTTCAATTTGAGACGTTACAGGGCCGCAAGAGGCAGGGAACTAAAGCCGAATCGTTGCAGCGGAAAAGGGTCTTCGATCCGGTCAAGAAGGAAATGGAAAAGGGACTGAGGGAGATTCGTCCGGTCGCCTTGTCCCGACTTGAAAGCGACGCGCGGTTCGAACGAAATCGTATTTTCGTCAGTCATTCGTAGCGGCTATTGCTCTCGAAATGCCACGGTTTCCTAAGAGCACGGATCGGTTCCGATTCTATCCCTCTCTCTGCCCGTCTGTACGTCCCTTTTCTCTTTGTTCTATGCACTACCGGGCAAATTACAAGTCCTGGGGCTGTACCCCGTCCACGGGGCGAGCCGGCACTTGTATAGAAACAGCGACTCTAACGCCGTTGCACCTCCTCCCGATCCGCTCGCAGCTGTTCTAATAGCTCTTTAATAGTCGTCACGTTGCTGCACGTTTCGATCGTAAAATTTGTCCGTAATCGAAACGTGAATTACCCAGCTTCTTTCTAGCGTTACGGTCTTTAAGATTTTTTGCGGCTTTGTCAGCCATGGAGCGACCTTAAAGAGTTCCTCTAGGAAAGGCTGCGAAGGAGTAACGGCATCACGCGTTTGTTTGGATTTTAAGATAGGAAATTCTACATTAAATTAAAAGCAAACTGAGCAAACAATGTTATAAACACCAGAGGTCGATTCGTTTTCGCTTTCGAAATATGCGTGGAAATACAATAATTTGTCGAAGTTGTACGTTTCTCTGAAGTTTATCAACGATCATTTTTTACAATTTTAAAATATCCGAAAATTCTGCACCAAATTGTAAAAAATTTACAAGCATTGTGTATGTATTTATACACTAGAAGAATGTATTCGTTAATAAAATAAAAATCAAAAATTCAGTTTGAAATATTGATTTTTCATTGTAGTAGAATACCAAAAAATAAAATAATTTTGCTCAATAAAGTAAACTATTTACGAGAAATTTTATAATCGAAATAAACGATTGCAGAGATAAAATCGTTGCGTTTATGTTGAATTGATTCGGATTGATATGCACAATTATTAGCTGCAGTAAAAAGCGGGATGTTCAATTTTTGCGCGAACGATCATACATTTTATTCTTTGAACAATATGTTTTATTCATTTCAATCATTTGATGTAACACCTACATGAGACCGTTTAAAAGGGATATTTTTTTATCGATACACACGTCATTTATTGTTTTTAAATTGGAAATTCTGATAAAAGATATACCTGTACCGATTCTATTCAAATAAATTCAATTTTAACACATATCCATAACTTTGTTTTTTCTTTTCACCACAAATAAATTGTTAAACTCAATTATAATTAAGAATACATTATTTTCGGTTCTTCCAAATTTAATAATTTAAATTAAAGCTAATCTATTTTTCCTACGTATGTACCTATGTCGTTGAATTAAAATATTTCGAGTTTTAAATGTAACAAAAATTCACCTCGTACGAAGTATGTAATATTTTACGTACACGTACGATACAATCGTCGAAAGCATAATATTAACAATGGATGGAACTGATTTCTGTTTATTATACTCAATTGGAATATAAAGCGCTGAATTTTAGAGAAGGGGGAACAGGAACAGGTTAATCACGATCAATGGCGTAAAGTTTCGCGGATTCATGAAAGTAAATCAAGCCGAATCAGAAACACGTGCACGCGTGTTACTGCGGTTTTGTTCACCACCTCTTCCTGCCATCGAGTTTCCCTCAAGGTTCCGCGCGTTTCTATGATCTATTCAGGGTTGCGGGCTTCGACGGTGTACAAACCGGCGCTGGAGAAACACAGACAATACGTAGGGTTCTGATAGTCCTTCGCAATGCGCTATTCATCAAACATCCTAATGGGTTGTAACGGGTGCAAGCGCAATTGCGGATTTGGTATTATTACACCGGAAATACATAGCGTGCCATCTCTATTCGATTCGATATATAATTAGAACCCTTGCTTGGTAAAAGGTCCTCTAACGGATCTATAGATTGGGTAAAATGCAATTATTATTACGCTCCTCTGTATTCGAGGATGTATGTAATCCTATACCTTCGCAAGTGAAATCGTTAACCAATTGTGTAAGTATTTTTTTAATTTGTGAGACAGAGAGTAGGAAGGCACTTGGGACCAAAAGGTTACTGTAACGGTCTTTTGATATCGAAAAAATCGTGACTGAAATTCATACTACTTAAAGAATTCCACGTAATGTCTCTATAAAAATTAAGTTACCTTTAACCCTTTCCAGTCCACTGATTTTATTAGTATGTTATTAGTTTTATTTTAACGTATGGTATCTTTTAAAACAGTTTCCGTTGCAGGTTTCGTCATATCACAGGATAGTAGACCCCAAAGGATTAACGTGTATACGGGAATTTCTAACAAAATTTATATTTTATTTTATGATTTCTTATACTCCTCTGCATAAACTTCGACTAAAAATAGAAATGCCAAACCTCGTATCAATTTAGAGAGTACTACCAAAAACATATGCGAAGAGTGAAATGAGAAATAGACGTTTAAATGCAAATGCACAAGGAACAGCAGCATATACAAGCAGATCCTAATAATCGTGTGTCTTGCGCCGTTTCTCTTGTATATCCACACCTTCGACAATCAAAGTTCACAGCTGTACGCGCGTGCAAAGGAAAGACAAATATTGTCTTCGAATAATTGTTTCGCTGTTATTGCGTCCGAACCGGGGTATCCGGCGGCTGGTTGCGAGGTGAATCGATCGCGTTCCGAATAAACGAGCGAGCTGCTTGCCAGCCATGTCAGAATTAGTTCGAAGAGTACGCTTTATCACGTGCAAAGCTTTGCCGTCGAATCGAGGACACCACGAACTGCACACATGCATATGTACACACACCGGCGCGTGCACACGGTGTCCTGGGAGCGTCTCAATAGCACCCTAAACCGCAGCTGCAGTTTCGCAGGTAGAGATCATACACGCCAAAGGACCGAGAGGTCGAGTAATTACTGTCGTAACACGCGTCCTTCAAAATACTCGTTAAATCAGGGCCTAGAAAACTCTTGGCGAAACGATCTCGTATCGTTAATTTCATCAAATTACGAGACCCCGAATAACCAGCGTTTCCCTTTTTCAATTTAGCTACGCACCGAGGCGCTGCGGGCCGGAAATCAGCATTTTTCGACGCGAAAATCAGGGAAATCATATTCCAAACGTCACGATTTTCGAAATTGGAAAAATAAATCAAAAACATTTCAATTGTAAACTACATTTGCTTGAAACAAAATAGACCGCGAAAATAAAAATAGTCATCAGAAGTCAGATATAAACGGAAACATTTCAACGTTTTATTGGAAATTTTATTTCTATTGAAAACCGTGCAAGTCTGGGAAAATAGTCCAAAATATTCAGAGAGGTGACTACGTTTTATGATATTATTCATGCCCCCAAATTTATTTTGAATTTTGTTCCCTTCATTTTATTTTATAATACCCAATACTGTAAGCTTATAGATTTAAACAACACCTTGTGAATACTATACTTTAAAAAATACCTAAATAAATATCACCGATAAGGAGAAAGCATATACTGCTTCAAAATTGTTATTTTTTACCTACAGTACGAGAGTAGATATTCGTAACAAATATTTGCTTAATCCTTTACACTCGGAAATTTGTTTCAGATTATTTACCAACAGTTCAAAAATACTTAGTAATAAAGTAGTGAGCACCATACAATCGTAGATAAGATAATTATTCCACTTAACTTATATTTGGAAGGAAACTTAGAAAAAGAAAAATAAATTAGTTATATTTCCCTTAAAAATCATCTGAGGGGACAATCGAGTGGAAAGGGTTAAATTTGATCCGATAAAAATTGTGCGAATAACGACAAGGAGATTGGTATCCTTGGACATAAGAAGCACGTTTGAATCGGTAAAACGGAAACGTGATTAAAAGCCAGAATAAATTACCATAAATCCTCGGACAGACGGTCCGTGGCTAATCGAACTTGACGTTCGTAATCAGGGACACGTGCATCTCGGGGACAGGACGAAGTCGAAACGAGCCGGATACACCGGGGACGGTTTGACGGATCTTTCCGGTGGCGTTGATCAAATATCGTAATAGAACTCTAATAGTAACGGCACGTGCACCTACGTATGCACGTCGAGATTGCTATCGGGTACACTGGTTGGACGTTGCGGGTTGTAATTCGTGCAAACAACACGACGTTACGACCCAGTCAAATGATGAGTGGTTCTAATCAACGTGCTGCTGCTTATTGCGCCTATACAGATGTCGAGACACGCGGTTGCTCGTAGACTGCATCGTTCATTGAATTACTTGGATTAGATAGGCTGAGTCATCTGACTTGATCGCTTTAACGCGTCGATCGCCGAAGTGGAAATGTACGTTACAATACATCCCAATGTATTAACCCTTTGCACCCGGAAATTTCAAATTATTTATCAGCGACTCAGAGATACTTATTTATAAAGTAGTGAGATAATATAATAGTGTTGGGAATAAACATTCTATAAGAATTTTATAAAAAAGGAATATTCGTGTCACCAACCAGATAGGAAAAGTTCATAGAACGAAATGGTACATGTATCATTGATTAGTAAGTCTGATATTAAAATAATAAATCGGCCTTTTTACTCAACCTACTATTAATGACTGTACATAAATATTCTGTTTTTGTTTTTGTGTAACTCAATTTACAAATACTTTAGACCAGCTGCACAAAATTATCTTGGCGTGTGGTGGAAGTTGAGGACAAACTCTCCTACTTCACCCAGACCATCTCATAATTATAAGTTTGCAGACTCGAGGGCGAATTAGAGGTCCAAATTTTTCATCGTTGCATGAAAATTTGCGATTAATGATTTTTCGAACAGCGTATACCGCGAAATCGAGGTCATAATTACGGCATTTGTTCATAAAATGATAATCTTTACTCGGTAAAGATATTCCGCTACCAAATTTAATGCGTGTATGCTCAACATATTATGTTTACATAAACTGCAATAATGATCCCGCGCAAATAAACGTGCATAAATATTCGAAACATTATACGTCATAGTGAATGTTACGCGATCAATATTTGATCCTTCTGTTGAATTTTTAAAGCAAATATTCCAATGAAATTTGCGCAAAATTTTGGCATATTTTCTTTTATCCACGGTGCCAATAGGCAGACATTTTGATTAAAAATATTGCGTAGATTACTCACGAAATATTACAAAGAAAAGCCGTTTGAAATAAATTCTGAAAACAAATTCGGTGTAAAATTGATTAAAACATATAATACTTCGTCGAAATCGATTGTTAGATGCAAAAGGGCCCTTCCTATCTAAATCTGTTATTCGATGTATCTACGCGTGTCGGCTTCTGTTATCTTCTAACCGCGATATCGATAGCAGTTTCCAGTCTCTTGCATCGTTTTGTAAAATCAATATCGCATAAACTCGGTTAAATATTCACGCGTGAGTAGAAACGCGTGTATCGCGGCCTGTAACACGCATAAAAGACCCGGTATTGCACAACAGCCGAAGGAATACAGTTTACAGGCATGTTGTTCCTTTGTGTATCGATTTTAAACGAATCTCACAGTTGAATGCAACAATGGAACGGCGAAACAGACCGGTATCGTCGCTGCCAACGAAATGTCGCTTTGATATACACGAAAAGTTAACAATGCAAGTCTGCCGGATCAAAAAAAAAAGAGAGGGAGGAAAGAAAATAGAGGAGCGCGGTTCGATTAGACCGATTGGCCGACAACGTTGGCAATTAGCGATAACGGATCTAATTAATGATTAATTTTCGTCGAACGATAGACAAATTAAAAGCTGAACGTGACTGTTTCGCTGATTCGTTGCTATGGCCACGGGGTACCTACACCTTCGTTAATTTATACGATCCGATCCGATCGGTTGAATACAGTGCAAAAGTGTTCGATGCGGCTTGCATTTTAAACCGTTAAAGCATTAGCAAATTATTTATTTAATTTTTAGGTTGTCCCTAGTATTTACGAATTAGAAATTTTTTTTTAGGTCATGTTAGTTCCAATCTTTATTAAGAATTTGCCAGTGATAAAAAATAAAGTATATTTTTTTTATTTGATAAGAATTCTGTTTTTTAACAATTAGAATATACTCAAAAGCATAACTGTGCATTATTCGAATAAAACTTGCAAATGGAACGGATAATTTTTTTACTCTAATAATCTCCAAATTAAAACTTCATCCGACGGATAATAGCTACCCCATTTGCAATTTTTATTCGAAAATTATTTTCCTAGGGAAACCTCAATATTACTCGGGATCATGTACATATACAATAATTAATTTAGCCCACCATTAATTACTAAATAAGTCATTTATTAATTACCACTGCTAAATTAACTTGTATTGAAATAATTACCAAACCCAAACTACCACGTATTACCTCCACTATTCGCTACAATACTAGAATGTTACCAAGCATTATGGCTAAGTTAGGTTTGGGTTAAGTTAACACTATTCCTACCACCTCCGGTCAAACGACCATTTCTAAAATTTCGATTAGAATTTCCTAAAAACAACGTAAGTGCATCGCCTTTAAGCTTCACGACTTTCCCTAAAATATACTTATAATACATTTTTCAATCTTGCCTTCTTTTTTATTGTTTGTTTTCTGAGAAAAATTTGTAGTCTGTCTTACCCACTACAACCGGTCATTTGAGCGGTCGCAATTCATGAAGTGTCGATAGAAATACTGTTAAACAGTCCGGTAACTTATTAATTTAATAACCACATAAAATTGACGAGAGATCAAGTTAATCATCCTGCCAGGTAACGTTCAAGTATAAAACCAATGGTGGGTTTCCGTTGGTTCCCGTACATTGCCATTTTTCCTAGCGAAGGCTGGCTCGGTAGTATATCTGAATTTTTCATTCGCCAGTTAACTGTGAAAAGAGGTTCCCGAACTTCGCGAACTTCCGTATGCTCCAGGGCAGTGTACCATTTTTAAATTAAATTCACAAGTGTCGGTTATCGCTACCTGTTACAGTATTCAACATTTTAATTCGCCGTTCTTCTCTTTATCTTTTCCTCTATAATTTTACCTCGCATTCTCGAAGCCGAGCATAAAGTAATACTGACCGACTTGCGTAAGAAAGAAGAATATCGCGTTAAGATAGCGGCGGGCAAAAACGTCAGACCTTCGTTGGTGGGAAGCTGACTCGATGGAGGCTCTAACTGACCGGATCCGGCCGGTCAAAGGTGAAACGTACTCCGGCTTTGTCAGCAAAAATCCGCCATCGCGACGCGGAATTCAAGCTACGAAATTTCCATCCAATCGAGGAAGAACCCTGCTGCTGGCGCTGTTTTGAACCGAGGATTATCTTCCCGAAGATCCCTAGGATTCTTTGACCGACCCTTCGGGAAGCGCTTGGAATAGCTGTTTATTATGCGAGTTTCGCGGCCGAATTCAATTTTTACCCTCCCTTATCGAGCGGGTCCTTTCGGCAGGTTATCAATCTCGAAGTTAAAAAGGGCTCCAACTTTTCATCGCCGTGGCAACCTTTTTTTTTTCTCTCTCCTCCTTCTTCCCTCTCGTTGTTCCTTCGAGCTGACAAAAGTGAAACGAATGTGCCGGCCGCACTCTTTCCCGGCTACCTTCGTGATTTTACGGTCGAATGGCGTTAAAATAAAGTAGCGCTCCGTTAAGCCGCGGCGATAATACAGAAATGTACTCCGGAGTGATTAATGCGTGGTTACGCGAGCTGTATCTTTTATTTTTATCCTTTCTGCGGCTTTCGAGCGACGACTATGGTACAGGCGGGATCTGATAACGCGATCAGAAAACGCGAAAAATTTGTGGAATATTCATGCTGCAACGTCAACCCGCTGGATCGGATACGTTGGAACTTCAATAATCAATTTATGCGAGAATTGTAAAAAAGTATGATTCATAGATTGATTGACGTTAATTTTTTGTAATTACAGTTTCAACAAAAGTCAAATTTTGATGTATTGGAGTTTTAATTTTTGATTTATAAAATAGCATTGAAAATAATAAGAATGTGGAGCGTCGAAACAGGTAATTTAATAAACCGCAGTCTGAATGAACTCAATTTTTAGTATAATGGGATGGTGTTTCTGAATGTTTTCAATACACATAAATTATATATTTTGCAACATATAATGAAGACTGAGGTTTTAATGAACGAAATTAATGTATGAAAATAATAAAATATTACAAAAGTTAAATCAACAATGGTATCAAAATATTATTTCGCGTTAAAGCAAAGCGAAATTTAATAGGATGTACGATAGCGATTGTTTAACAATTTTCTTTTTATTTTTCATAACTTCGAGTATGCATATGAAGACGTGGAAGATCAAACAGATCATGAACAAGTAACTCATAGTTTTCTTTGGCGTTTGATAATACCAGTTTGGATTAAGAGGGATTTACAGGTCTCAGTCTCTAATGTTAATTCAGTTGCATTAACACGTGGGCTTAGGGGCACGTTACAGCTAAGTTGTCATCGCACTATGAGATAACTTGCAGAAGTTGGGATAGCGGATGTTTCACTGGCTGAAAATGAAACATTATTACCTCGAACTCATCATTATACAAGCAGTTGAATTTCTTCTATGTTAATTTTAGTAAAATTCCACTTATAGCGCGCTAAATCCAACCTAATATACTGTCTACTTGCTGCTTCACTAAATTTCTTTTCCTCTAACTAGAATTTCGCGAAGAATAACAAATACTTAAACGACAAAAAAAAGGGGAATGCAAATGTTCAAGTATTACTTAACGAAATAATTGTAGCGGCTTGTTATTTTTAAAATTCTTATTTTAAACTCAAATTATTACAATTTCTTCCAATTCTTAAAAAAAATTACATGACTTATGGGACGATTCAATGCATTAAATAGTAATAAGGAAAATGTAAAGAGTGAAATGTTTACGATACATCGAACGGATCGATGGAACGTTTCGCAAATTGGTATTCCTGTCAAACTCTTCACGGTAATCTAATCCTCTTGTCGCCTTCGTCCTGTCCTCGAATTAAATCTCAATTATTGCTCGAGTCGGGGGGGAAGGGAGGGCCAAGGGAGAAGGTGAACGGTCTCGAACTCTGCCAATTGCTCGCTACGCTAAATCGCCTCTTAATTGACAGATGAAACGGCTCCTAGAATCAAACTACGCTAAAGACGTGGAACACTTTTATTCAACCCTTTCCGCCCTCCTGCCCCGCGTTAATCACCCCGTTCTGTCCATCTCGACGAACGATATTCAAAAACAAGTTACAAAGTTGCTTTAACGAACGCTGCCGGGCGAGCGAGGGTCTTTGCTCTGGCGAAAAAGCGAACGAAAGAAGCGCGAAGAAGCATCTCCGCTGAAGTTGCTGTTAAACAAATAACGCCCGGAGACCGGGGGTCCACCGCGATTACGGTTAATTGATTTTTTCCACCCTACGGCCACGCTTTCGGATGTCTCTCGGCGGAGAAACAGGTCCCGGAGATCGGCGGAAGGTGTTGCCAAAGCAAAACACACAGACGCCGGTCCATAGAAACGGGGAAATCACCGTGAGACAGAGATAAGAGGAAGGAAGCTAGACTCACAGACCGGATGCTTATCAACGTTATTCACGCGTGGCGGCAGTATAGTCCCAGAAGCTTCGGCTCCGTGCTTTCCTGCTTCTTATGTACACTATCGACTAAAAGTACGGGATAATTTAAGAATAAATAGAGGCGATACTCGACGAGCAACATTAATTATAATTGATAATGTGGGATTGGGAGGTTCGGAAGAACTAATGCGCCTGCAATTGCAATGTGCTGATTATATACATATTTATTAGAATCAAATTAGTCTACGCTTGGATGTCTACACTATTCTCTACACTATGTTCCATACTATTTGCTGTGCTAGTTTCTACACTGTTCGCTATACTGTCCTCTGCACTGCACTTTACACAATCGCCAAATCTACACTAATTGTTTTTCCGTCTTCGGACACCCTCATCCCCAGTCTTTCACACACACACACACACACTCTCTCTCCTACCGTACACAACGTTCGTTGACGACATAAAACTAATACAGGCACGGTTCTGCAGGCCATCACTTCACGTCTCCAGACCCTTCGTTTGTCGCACCCCACAATAACTTTAGCAAGATTTCGATTTAAATTTAATTAAAATTTTTTAATTGTACAAAATAGGAAAAAAGAGCTGTTTTCTTTCAGTTATTTTAACTTTGAACATTTCTTCAGACTTCCATTACACGATACGAGACGTTCTACGATTTTTGAGCACGAATGTACGTATGTACGCTACACGTAGGAATATAATGAGGGAGCATGTACGGGTGAACGCCCAGGACCAGATAGTCGAAATGGGCTCCGGTTGTATAGGGGTCACAGAGGCACATAGTAGCGTAAGCATGCGTATGTCCCCTGCCCCGTTCTCGCCCCCCTGTGACCTCCCCTGCACGTCACTCGTTGAACACCCGACCCGTGCTCTCTGCTAACTGCCGTGCTATCGTCACATTCCATTCTGTTTGCAGATATCTTGCGTGACTGCGATTGTATAAACCCGCCCCGTGCGCGCGAACGTTAAGTGTGCATTTCTGAAATCTCCAGGCGTAATGACGCTTGCCGCCGATCGACCGGAAACGCTATTCGAACGGCAACAGTTCAAAGGGACAACGTCCCAAGAGTACACGTGAAATCCATTCTCGACCGAATAATCATTCCTGAAACCATGGAAATGTGTGTTCGCTGTTCTTACTGTTCTATTACGATTCTTGCATTTGTATTTTCTTGTTCGTTTCTATACCTCTTGTAGTATGTCTTTCTTTATAAATATGTATATAAAAAAAGGGTTAACGCTGATCGCTATGAATAATGTAAGTTATGGGTGCTCTAGGAACTTAAAGTATTATTTATAATCAGTTTATTTTTGTCAAATTGTCGAAATTTACTTTCTCATAAATTAAAAATCAATTACATAGTTATGTATTTTGAAAATTTCATCGATTGTACAGGTATTTTTTTTTTTTATTAAAACTCATGAATGATATTGTTAGAGGATGTATTAATAAAGCAACGCGATTGAACAAGATTCACACGTGAATCTGGTCATCGTATCGAGCAAATCGAAACGCTAATTCATTACAAATCGAACATGGATGATGATCGAAATTTATTGAATTGATTTTACACGACCAGACTGTGTTTCATGTCTGGTGCGATTGAAACGTTTCGAAACCGATATTAATCCGCCAACAGTTCTCACGAATGTTTCACGATGATTACAGAGGAAGAACGATCGCTGGGCGGAAAACCATGGTAACCAGCCACGTTTCGTGTAGAAATATAATAATTTCATCTGGAGAATCGAAAACCAGCCAACGTGTCGTGTTTTCTTAGCATGCGAATCACTTTATTTTATGGAAGTGCTGGGTGGTCAACAAAATTTTGAAGTATCTTCTACATTGTTAATGCCTTGAAAAATTCAATGGTTCAATAGTTTCAGAAAAGGAATTATAGAGCTTGAACAATTATGATTTTCGTTACAGTTTATAAAATTGTATTGTAAGTGAAAATGGATACGTGTAGTAAGACTTACTCGTATTAGTAATTACTATTATTAAATTGATCAACTCTAACCCTAACTCGTCGCGTGTAATTTAAATCCAGACCCAGAAGATGTAACTTCAGAACTAATAATTTCACAGCATACATATTCACAAACACAATTCTCCCAATATGCTCTTTCTCGATATGAAAAGAATGTTTAACTTGCAATGAGGTCACAAGGACTTCTCATTGTCGAAGGATACCCACCTTGGTATGAAACTCACAGGACGTGTCTCGTCACTTGAAGGGAACACATAAAGGACGCATTCAGGTTCCAAGTACCCTTCTTTTTCGCGTATTCCTTCAGGTTAGGTGAAAAGGAAACCGGTAACTCGCATTTTTCGATAGAAAGTCTCGCCTCGCGGTTGAAGCTGTTCTCGAACGTAACCAGTGACACGTTTTCACGATGCTTTTCCTTCGTCAAAAAATTCCGTCGCCAAGAAAGAAAGAAAATTTCACCGCTTTTGAACGTTAGCAACGGAAAGAGATAAAAAAGCTCGTACAAGAATACGAAAGATTGGAATTAATTGTGTCACCGACAACACTTTATTAACACATTCACCGCTCTAAAATTAGAAAATGTCACTTTGTAACTTAAAAGTAATTAAAATTTGTAAGAACAATTTTTGCTTTCAGTTTAAAGGTTTATTGATCGGTTTTTAATCAACAACCGGTAATACCGAAAAGCCGATTAATAGGCTTCCGGTAGCTAAAGTATTAAGAGACTTTTTGATCAATCTTTCGATATAACAAGATTCAGATATACTATAATTAATAGAATTTTAATACATGAATTATACTTTCCAATTTTTAATTATCCGACTCAGCGCAGCGTTTGAAGCTCAAACACAATTTTAAATATTTATCAATTTCATATTTGATTAAAAACTTGAATGTTTATTAATTTTAAAGACATTTTTCAACTTCTTGGATAAAAGGAAAAATAAAAATAAAATTTGGTCAAGACAATACCGGTCGGATCGTTTCGTTGAACTTGAACGAATTAACGTCTTTCGTTGACTTCGTTAACGATTAATTGGTATCGACAGTTATCGACTACCGTTTGTTGGAGATAGTCCGTTGACGGACGTTTCCACGCCAAGTGTTGTAGTAGAAAGAACAGCTGTCAGCAATGGGGATTAATGATTGTTATCGATAAAGCTTCGTGATTCGGTAGTCGAGGGAAAATTAAATTAAGTTCGAACGTTCGGTGTATTCCGACGAATTTATTCGAACCGTTCAAATCAAACAGCAATCATAGCGGTAAATTAATTGAACGTAAAGTGGGTCAAATTAACGAGGAGAAAAATACCGAGCGATTCAAACTAAAATTTCGTCCATCAATCATCGTTCGGTTCATGCAACACTTATCTATTTGTATTAGACAGGCAATTAAATCGATGATCCCAAAACAACAATTTTTCATTGAAGTCAACCATTCGTGTTTATAATAATTTTGTGCATTGCAGTAATTTTGACTCAAAATAAAAGAGAGCGTTACAACCTATTAATTAATATTAGAAATATAACAAAGGAAGCTGACAAATTATTGTAAACTATCTTTAGAAATATTGATTTGGAAAAATTTGTTACGACTCTTAAGTTTATGTAAGGTAATAAATAGTAAGCTTAATTTAATTCTAATAATTTGAACTATGACGTGTTTCGCTACACACGCGATAGAAACAATAATTTTCGTCGACAAGAATATTTTAACGTATTAATTTGTTTATATCAATGGCAATCGAACGTATTGGTTAAGCTGTGAAACAGGAGTTTAGTTCGGCACGGCTGATACTGACACTTATTATTTACTTTAGAATTTCTCCAATACGTGTCGCGAATGATATTGACACTCACCACTGAGCCGGTGCAATACGTATCCATTCGATCCATGTAACTTTTTTCCACATGCGAGACCTACGCTATTTCACATCCTTTAATAATAAACTCGCGAGCCAATAAACCGTTCCATATCGTGCAAATAAATCCTTCGAAAACGGTAATACAACGAATACGCAACGTTTATCGACAAAAGAATTAACCGTTTGTAATTCGCAATAGCCCTTCATCAATTTCGCCAAAGAAAGATTCGATCCGAACGAATGAAACGCATTACGCATAAATTCGTCCTAATTGGCTGAGGCCGAGGAATTCGAAATCGTCCGTGGTTATTTCGAAGCTTTTTAAATCTGCTGTCGGTCTTCCTCCGTTGGCTAATTATTCTTTAATTAAGCTCCAATCTCGGAATCCTTGCGAGAAATTATCACGATCAATTTTCCTGGCCGGACTATAATTCGCTGACTTGCAAAACAGCTGACTCGAACAGAGAAAATCCGGCCGGGTCAGGTACCCGTCTCTGAACGAGCGTGAACGGGCTGCTGGCGCGCGGATCGAAAGGTCGGGCGTGCACGCGTAATACGTTTCATAAAACCTCGGGCCAGAGGGCTGTACAAACACACGGGGCAACGTTTTAATTAAATTGGACGAAGGATCGAGGCCGAGGAATCGCGGCGCGGTCTGCCAGTTCCGGGGGGCGAATACAAAGCGACAAAGCACGGAAGTTAATCATCCTGGATTGGTAGGCCGCGACAAATGCATTTCGAGACAGCCGGGCTGGGCTGGCTTGGCTGGAGGCGGCGCGTAGCTGGCAGCTACGTAAACGTCATTCACGGTGTATTTAATTTGCACGGGCAAGCACGCGTTCCAATTTCGTCTCGCGAAGAAACGATGCGACCTTAAAATGAGCTTAAGTCAGCTTAGGACGGCGAGAGAGCCATGGGACGACGTCGGTACACGCTTCCGGCTACGTCGCCGTGCTGCCCTCTCCGCCCTGTCCCCTTTTCCGTATCGATCTGTCGTCGAACCAAGTCCCCGTTGCAGCCTTAATTTAAATGGCAATTAGCCGAGTGGAAAAGGTCGTTAAATGAAAAGTTATAGCCGCGGCGAGCAATGTTCAGGTGCGAGAGGAAACGAATTGTCGAAAAAAAAGGGGAGAAAAAAGAAACACGAACGAACGAACGATTCTAGGCGGACACTCTTGCTTCGCCAGCAATACCAACGGGCTGTGATTGCATCGATCGTGTGTACAAAAGCTGCTTCGCTCGCGTTTGTACATTTTTGTCCCGTACGCGCGTGAATCGTGCACGCGAGCAGACGCGCGGTTCCACCAGAAACCATTAGCCCCCGGGACCAAACAGGGTTAGACTCCAGCGGGCAACGTTCCACGCTCGCGACAAGAAACTTCGGATTATCTTTCCCAAGAACACGATGGCTCGGTGATTTGGTCGGGTCAGGATAACATTGAAATCGGTATTCCGCTGTCAAGAAACCGTAAAATCCTCGACAAATAACCGGTAAACAGTATTCCCCTTCGGACGTTCCGGCGATAGTCCGGTTGGACCGGTTCCCAGATCGAATGACCGGAAAACGTTCGTGCTTCCTGCATCCGTTAAGGCACGAATTAATTCGATTACGTATTTTTACGGACGCCGTTATTTACTGGTACACATATACCAAGTTTCAAAAGCACCCCATATTTTGTGCAAATTTCAATTTTGGAACATTTCTTTTACTTTCATTAAATATTTAACACGTTGACTGCCACGGCGCCTAAAATTTTCTATAATCAGATAATTAACAAAAGAAAAGATCAAATAAGTAATAAAACTGGTCATTTGAATGGTTACATTTGAAAATTAATCGTCTGAAGCCTTAAAGTGTGTCTTACCACATACGAATGTTTTCACTGTGGCAGTCAATGTGCTAATGATATTAGAAGGGAACAGCCCTAAATCTCTAGTTTTCAGTTTTATCGAAAGAAAGTACTAACTTCTAATATTTCGTACGACTTTTTTCGGCTAATGATAACGACCTCAATTCTTAAGGACGTACTTGAAATAGGGTGGTTCGTGACTGGTGACGCAATTGAGTCCAGTGCAATTTTCGAGAGAATCGATTTTCTTATTTTAATTAGTAGAACTATAGCTTAACCCATTACCTAGCGCAATTCAAAAATACCAAAAAAAAAATTAAATTAAGTGTATAATGACTGGAACTATTTTTGCCATAATTATTATTATTTTTGTTTCAGCTTCAACCCGAAGTTTGCAATCATTTAAAAATAAAATAGCGGGAATTTGTAATACTTTCATGGAGCACGTGATATGATCTCATTATTTTCACAACTGTATTTTATTTAGAAGTTGTAATTATTAAAAGAAAAGAATTTGAAAATGTGTCCAAAAATGGGACATTGGCGAATCTCCTGATTTGATTTCCCGTGATTTTTATTTACACAGGCACATTAAATCACAATTACAAGCATTAATGAATAATAAAAAAGATCGTGACTTTGATACAATAAAGCAGTAGAATATTTTCGATCATTTCCAGGAATTAAAACAGAAGAGCACAATTCCAGTTATAATATTACATTTTGCTGTAGTAATAAAATGTATCACCAGTGAATATCTGTGTTTTTGTTGCTTGCAAAAATTTTATTACATATTTTCGGCATATTGTTTTCCACAGAATCGCTCTGTATTTAATTTACTACCATTTACGGACCATCCTGTGTATTCCATTTGTTTTCGATATGTCATTTCACAACTTTTGAACGAAACCATCTTTTTAATGGATGTATTAAAGCTTTGATAAGCCAAACGCTTAATCAGGTTTAAATCAAGGGAGTTATCCTTTCACCCTGCATATAGTATCAAGTAACGTTCAAGTATAGGACTATTGGCGAAGCGCCCTTTACCTATACCGCCATTTTCACTATGGAAGCCTAGTATGCTTAACAGTACACATAGTTGGTATCAATTTTCAATACCGAGACCAAACTAATACAATATCGAACTAATACCAGTTTGATGAAGCTATCGATACTAATTTCAACTAAATTTTCGATATCCATTTGATACTTCAAGAAATTGTCGATGATTAATAAACCGTTATTAAAATGCCGATGATCATTAAAATTTTAATGACTACAAAATCTTAATATTAGACATTGGTTTCTAATAAGATAATATAAATAACTTTTTACCTGAAGAACTCCTTCACACGTTGACTGCCACAGTGAAAACAGACGTGTGTGGTAAGACACACTTGAATTCCAACTATTAAGGATTCTATCGATTAATTTCCAAATGTAACTATTCAAATTGGTGTTTTACACTATTAGTCTAATACCAGCAGTATCTATGGCTTATTTTATTTTGTCTTTCAATAATTATTCGAATGTAGGTGCTTCAGGTGAAAAGGGTAAGTACATGATAAGTGTAACATTTATACTTGAAACACCTACATTCATTTGTCCATTTGTATTATATTGTCCCAATAAATATCTCTTATCGTATTAAGAAAAGTGGCTTTGAAATTTCAAAGAATACTACCTCGAGGAAAAAATAATTGCCCTTTCAAAATAAATATTCCTTCTTTCACATTTTCTCGTATGTTTAAAACCAATAACGATATTTTAGGTTTAAATATTAGATACCTTATTCCATATATAGGATGATCCACATAACTGTTTATAGGAAACACGTCAAAGGGGTAAGATAAATGGTTCAGACCACTGCAAAGAAGTTCAATGGTGCACCTATATTCAACAATTGCATTACTTCCTTAGATAGAAATGCATACTTGGTTTTATATTTTATGTAAAAAATGTATCGAAGTACAATAATAATAAAAAAAACAATTAATTATCGAAATATTTTTAAAAATGTAATTTCAATTGTAATATTTGGATGATTAATCATTTTTTACTATTGTATCTCCAATATTTAATCGTTGATTGTACATCTACTAGTGCACTTCTAAAGGAAACATGATTTCTCTAGTTACAATTTTTTTAAAGTGCGCTGAAGTGATTTCTCGGAGCACCTTGTATACGAACTTTTGATTCAGAAGGAACCTTTACAATAGGCAAATACTTGGGAGCAGTGGTGTTCATATGTAGAATATGTAGGTGGAGGCAGGATGGTCGCAGCTGTTGCAACGCTAAGCCGAGGCAAGTATGCGCCGCGAACTATGCACCTAATGGAGGCAATTTACTGGTAGCTCTTGTGCCGTAATTAGTAATGGTGTTTGGTCACACGCGCTTCCAGCTGCTGGAAGAATATTCCACCGACCTGTTCGCGTTATTTTATAACGGCCAGGACCTGCGTCCCAATTAAGTGCGATCGTATTTCCATAATCACTAATTAACCCAAAATCGCGCGTTGCTTAACGAACCGTTCCTCCGACTCCCCCGTCCCCACCTCTAAACCTTGTTGCTGATCATTTTTGCATCGCGAAGGTGTGTACAACGGGAACGAATTATTAATTAAACGATTGCGTTCGCGATAATGAAGACGCGAGTAGAACGTGTGCCAAACTCGATATCGAACTTCGACACGATCGATACCTGTTAGGACTTCGAGTGCTCGAATAATTTCATACTTGGTTGTTTTATGGGCGTTGAAATGTAGGGATAAACTTTAAACTCCCAACTGACCGGATATTATTGCTTCACGGATACGTTCACACCGTTCGTACAACACTTTGGTGTTGCTGTAGCGTTAAACTGGCTTTGTTAAGTTAATAACAGTCGGTTAAGTTAATAACAATTTCACTGCTGCAGGGCCAAGAATTTATTCCATTGCGAACGAAGCGCTCATAAATTTGATACCCGATCAATATTACTTGTTTATTATAATTATAAATAATATTAGTATTGATATTCTTTATTACTTTTTTTCATCAACATATACATGATATTTATTACGTGAAGTCTTTTAAATTTTAAAAGTTATTACAATAGAATAATTTGTAAAAGATACCCAACTAAGCTTAAATATCTTCTTTTGTAAAATAATAAAAACCTTGATTTTATTGTCTTTAATTTTGAATTTGAATAATGTCACTTATATTTATATCCTCAGATTGATCTTTCTTCCAATTCTATTAATTTTCAATTATTTCGAGTTTAAGTTTTAAACAAAAATTCGATGAATATATAACAATTTGATGTAAATTTTATAATAAAATTGTGGTTGGAAATTGCATTTCAGTAACCATAAATAATTAAAATAATAAATTATATCTAGCTTTATATAGCATCAATATTAATTACATAAAATGGAAAATGAAAAGATTAATTTAAAAAACAAACGTTGACATTTTAAATAACTGCAATCATAGGATGTCTGACTATACCGGGTTGTTTTCACTGCAGTAGTCAAACTCGTTAAGCAACTCATTTTCCAACAAAGAATGAATTACTTTTCTTTTGAATTAGTTTATTCGTTTATATCTATACATTAAAAATAAATAGATTATAAATAGATTAACAGATTATAAACTAAAATAAACAACAGTATAAATTTCTATACAAATTAACCATCGCTGTTTAAAAAAAAATCATTAAATTCCCATAATTTTATTAGCTCCTTTCTTCCACTCGCATATAAAGCAATAGCTTAAGACTTTCCTAAGAAACGATTCGAATTACGAAAGCACGATCGCTCGGATAATTAAATAAATCAAAAGGTGACTGTTTAATGTGACCGCATTTCCCTGTAGGATAAAGCACCGCAGCTGTTCGCGGGGCGATTCAAAAATCGTTGCGATAAATCAAACGGCGAAGACGATCGCAAGAAAGCCACCTTGCTTCCCTTGTTCTTGCGCCTTCTTGCGACCAACGAAATCGTGCTTCAGCAGTCGTTGCTCAAAAATGTCCGACAACGGGATGCCATTTCGTTGAATTTACGAGCGCGAAGCAACGACCTGCTGGCCAACCATAATGCAACTTTTGGTCCACGCATTTTGACTATATTTAGCCAGCCTGATTTCGATGCACATCCTGCATGTCGCAGTGCATCCTCTTCGCCACTCACGATGTCTTGCCCATCTCGATTGTCAGTCCTTAACTCGTTGACTGCCATGGTGGCCTCAATTTTTCCATAATTAAATAATTAATAAATAATAAAATAAAATAAACCGTGGATATTGCTAGTATCGACTAATAGTGCAAATTTGAAAATTAATCGATGAGTTTCTTAATATTGGGAAGCGTGTTGATGCGTTGGCTGCTACAGTGAAAACAGACGTACGTGGTAAGACACACTGAAACTCCAATTATTGAGGATTCTATCGATTAATTTTCAAATGTAGTTATTCAAATTGCTACTTTGCACTATTAATGTAATATTAGCAACACTTTTTAATAATTATTCGATTATAGAAAAGTTGAGACGCCGGTCATCGGTGACAGTCAACGTGTTAAACATCGATCATGCTAACACAACAATTTTATACTATCTCAAAAATACCTTCAATTTCTACATATATGATTTATAGAAAAATTCAAACATTTCTGGGATATTCTGTCATCGTTTCATCGCAGGAGGGTAAAAATCTCAATAAATTGCTTTAAAAGAAAGATAAGGTAGATTTTTAATCATTAATCACTCTTTATATATATTTATAACTCTGAATGTATATATTTTCAAGAAATTCTAAATGTCACTAAAAATTTATTCAAAGATTTAATATAATTATTTACATTTTACGTTGCATAAATGGGCTAAAAATGTCAAAGCATTCGTTTAAATATTTTTCCATCCAATACACGAATATCTTGCGTTTAAATATTTTCATGCTGCTTAAATATGAAATATTGAAATACCGTGGTACACATCTAGTAGCTTTAGGTCATAATTGGCTCGGCTTCATCGTTCGAGGGTTAAATGACAGATGTTATTAATATCTCTCCATTAAAACTGGTATTGCCTTTTATCGAGATAAATTATAATTTCCAGTTTATTCTCAATTTAGGAACAGGTGCAAGCACAATACTACGAATGCTTGTTGTTTTACGAAATTAGTAAAATATTAAGGAACATCATTCACCAGCGCAAAGATTCGATTATCAGAAATACAACATAAATCAACTGTATCATTTCTAATTTATCATCTCGTTATCCACAAATCCCACGGTACATTAAGCGGGGAACAAAAGTTCTCTAATTTTCTTCGTGTGAATCAGGAATAGGGTAGAAATTGTTGCGCCTTATCAGGTAAACCAGTGTGCTCGTTGCGACAAAGCGGATGAAAGACGTATCGCTTGCATCGGGCCGCGGCGTCGAAGCGATTCTTTGTAAACCCGGCGTGAAATAAAGCGCGACAATGGGACAACGGTGGTGTGACGCAAAACTATTCGTGTACCGTGTGCCAGTTGAACGAACCAGCACACACACAGCCAGGTAAATTGCTCCTTTTTGTTCGACATAAAAAAAGGAAGAAAAAAAGAACACGAGTGGGAGATAGAGGCCGTAAGGTGAATTACTACGTTGTCGCCAAAGTTCATTCTTGCGCCTTTCTGATTCAATCTTGTTGTTGCATTGTTCGAAACACGGGTCCTAGTAGATATTGAACAAAAGTTGTTTCGAATAACGAACAAAACCGATTTACCAGTTGTTCCGAATTTGCAAACAAATAGGATGAATAAATTTCAACAAAAATCAGTTATCAAACAAATACATCTTTGTATCTGTACAAAAAATTGAGCGCGACCGAGGGTTTCGAATAATAAATTTTTTAAATTGAAATTCAATAAAATTTTATGGAGTTTTATGGAATAGTTCCCAAAGTTTGTTGCATCGCCCTTATTGGCTACTCGATACTTTTTAACACCTGACCTATCGTTAATGCACAATATTGATTCACAATTTAATGGTAATTAAAAACTTTTAAGAGTAATTCGTATCATCAAAGTCTCTCTAACCTTGAAACTCGGAAACTAATTATTGGTGATCCAAACTTAGAAAATACATGTTAAAATGAAAATATATGACTCATATTTTTCAAAAACAAAGTTATCCCCTGCTGCAGCATCCACTGTACGCATTTTTTTATTTTATTTATCCATGGAAAAATATTTTTAAAGAATTGAAACGATTTCAAAAATATGAAATGGCGATCTAATTGCTTCATACATAACAATGCGGGCTCGTTGAATGAGATCGATAAAAAAACACAATCTGTTCAATTTGATTAGACAGTTTCGCGATGATAAACTACCCACAAACGCGTTTAGAATGAATATAAAAATTCGTTGAACTTTCGTCATTCAGAAATTAATTCCGCTCATTTCTGATAAATCTGTTAGATGTTTGCATAAAAGTTACATGTTCGAAAGTTCGAAGTTGCATGAAGTATCCACGATAAAACTATAAGATGGGCTAACTTCCTTAATACGTAATATTTAATCTTCGAACGATGAGGCTGGATCGAATATCTCATACTTCGAGAACGTGAACCACAGAATTTAAAAAATAATTTAAAGGAATGCCTTGAAATTTGAAAAATGAAAATAAAACGTTCGTGAAAAGTACCAATATATTTTCTTCTATAAAGCAACGAAACTATAAAACGCAAGAAATGTTCTGTTCGAATTAAGCAATGTCTTGAGAATGCAAAGGGCAAATGCTTGCAAAGTTCTCAAATAGGGGACACGTTTGCGAAGTTCCGAAAATTTGATTCTTTCGATAAGACAGTGAATTCAGTTCGAATTACAGCTGGGTTGAGTGAGTTTTCGTATTTGTCTTTGTTTTCGGCTATTTCTCCTTCGTCTTGATTGTTCGTGCAAAGAAAACGCGAAACTTTCTATATTTAACGTCGCCTGATTATTTCGATCAGTTCTGAAAGAAATTCGGGAACGACCGAACCTTTATGTAAATGATCCTCGATACAGGGACGGTCAAAGAAGTTTCGTAAACTTCGGGAACGTATAGTTTAAATAAGTAGAATAAATAGATACAAGCGAAACAGTTAGAAATGGTCGTTTTAGAAATACGCTCGCTAAACTCTCGTTTCAGACATCTTTTTCCGTGGACCCTCCCCGTTCTATTTTCCAAACCGTCTCTCTCGCTCGCCCGTTCTTACTATTCCCGCACTTGCTCTTATTTACCCTCGCGCATACATACACACGTGCACGTACTATCACCACTTGACCCACCTGACGTACGCACGCACCTCTTCAATCCTTATCCTCTAAATATTACATTCATACTTTGCTTGGAAGCTCTTTCAACCCCCAGTTATTGAGTCTGTAGAATTTTGATTCACTGCTGAGTCGATGAAATCACGTGTAATAAAACGAGCTTTGTTTATGACAAATTCAACGAATATCCTTCACTGATATTTAATAACTATTAAACACTTATGATTAAAGTATTTACAATTAGTAAAATATTTTGTTTAATAAGTCAAATATTCATTCATTCATTTACAAAAGTAACATCGTAAAGAAATTTAACCTCTTGCCCCACAATATCTTATCACACTCGTGACGCACCTCATATTTCGTATGTGACCTCTATCCTTTATACTTTGATTAAAACTCTAGTTTAAATTTAGTTTTGATTGCAGTTTTTACAGCCAAGGCTTGTCAAGTGTGAAATATATACAGAGTGGTCTACGCAACTTGCACACCTCTATAACTTCCACAGTATGCGTTGCACGAAAAAGTTTATATACAAAAGTTTCATGGTCTGAAGGGATAGTATATTATATAGTGGATTTATTTCTTTTTATAGGTGGAAGGTCAACTTTGTTTTTTTGAACGGAAAACTATATTTTTTGTACCAAAATATGGGAAAATGTCAAATTCTGAGTAAAAAAGTATCGACCTAATGACTAATAAGTAATTTCACTTTGTTTCCTAAAATTTTCTTCGTGTAATATCAAGTAAGAAATGCAACCTTATCACAAATTTCCGCAGGACAGCGAAATGTTTACGTGACAATGTTAACATGGGTGATCTAGAAACAACTTTTCGTGCAACGCGTACTTTAAAAGTTACAGAGGTGTGCAAGTTGCGTGGGCCACCCTGTGTAATATGTCGATTTTCTTCATTTGTTTCAACATCGAAGCTATACTTGACGCACTATTCGAAAAATCATAGGTTAAGGGGTTAAAAATTGATTAAGAACGCAAATTATATCCCTCGGAATAAATTTTGACGAAAGCGAAAGAAATTCACAATTAAGTCATGCGTCCAATGTGTTTGCCAAGATAAACTCTGACTTTTCAAATCAACTTTTTTCCTTCAGGAAAACCGAAGGGATGCAGGCATTGTTTTACGCGGAACGATGATTGCAAAGAGGATAATTGTGTCGCGACCGGTCGAAAGCAGCGCAAAACGCGACGAATAAAGCGATAAAGTTACGCGTACGCGATTCCTCCTTTTTATCGGACAATTAAATTCCGCCGGCAACAAAAATAGCGTGAGCGAGAAGGGCGGCTTACACGAGAATTTCCGGGAGTGGTTCGCAAACCTCGTAAAACTCGAGCAACCGTTACAGTTGCGAGGCGAATCCAAATTTTACGCTCAATAAACGCCCGATCGTCTTTCACGTGGATCCGTCGATACCTGTATCGAAGTCGGCGACACGAGGGTGTAGGCACGGCGAGAGAAAGAAGAGTTCGAAAGACCAACAAGCGTAAAAAAAAAAAGTTAAAACCTACTCTGAGCCCATCCCGAACGATCGAACCGTGATTCGGCGCAACGATTTTAATTGGTAGCTCGTTTCAGATTGCCAACTGGTGAAATAAAAGGGAGAAGGTAGCAAAAAATCCAGATTAATTCCTTTCCACGAGAAGGTAAACGGATAGCCATTTACCGGATAAGGTAGGCGTTGGAGTTTCGATCGTGGCCGCCGGTTATTTTCATTTTAATCGACTTAAAAGAGCGAAACGACAGAAACGGTTTATGCAATGTGAAGGGGTGAGGAGGACCCGCGCGTCTAAAATAACACGAGCGAGGGGAGACATCCCGGTCCCGGGACTTTAATTCGACTCTTGAACCGCCCCGTTCGCGGTGGAGTCTTTTAATAAAGTGCAAATCTTGCGTCATTGAGCTCGGTTACGTTCTCCTTTACGGAGTTTTAGGGGGAGGTTATATAGCGCGCGGTACAGAGACGCTATTACACCGTACCGAGGAAGTACTCTTATTGCACGGCTGCAATTGTCCTCCTTGCCCGGTTATCGTCCGCCGCTTCTCATTCCGTAATCGTCGCCTCGTACGGCCCATTCAAAGGCGCTTTGTTTCGGTTAAACGAGTCGTATACTCAATGTTTCTTTTCCGGGAGAAAAGAGCCGCGAGGACGGCTCGACGCACTTCGTAAATATACAGTGTCGTGTCCTACCTTTTCCGTCGCCGAGTTCCTTCGCTCGTTGCACAGCAAGAATCACCGGGGATGCGTAGACAATCCACCAAACGGTAAACAGCAGCATCGTCATCACTTTAGCAGCCTCGTGTTCACTTATGCTCCCTCGTTGTTTTATCTCCTATTGTCCCGTTTGGCCGCGTTTTTCGGAGCCCCTCCTTTCTCTCTTTGTGTGTGCGAAATCCGAACCACGGCTGGTTAGATACAACCGTTTGATCGGCGAACACCGATGACAGGCATCGAACACGAATATTTTGACTGTGGCCAACGATTACACAAACGATCACAAATTTTACCTAATGGTCGTCCGCGGGTTGATGGAACTTTGCGTGGAACTACCAAAGATAAACACTGAGTTGATTCGACACTCGAAGAGACACTAACCGCACGTTCTTTGGCATTCACGTTTCCCTCTTTCCCTCTTTAGCCTGCACAGTAACACTGGAGGAGATCGCTTCGAAAATCGAGAACGACGGAACGAACGCTCGTTCTTCCGGCAATCAATTCCTCAAGGTCGAATTAATTGAGCCCGGGAAATTGGCGTTGATTAATTAACACGTGCTTGGGCGTTTTTCTTTGTTTATTCGTAAGTGTTTACGAGCCAGCGCGAATCGTCGTGACAGCCGCGAGACGCTGCTAGCAAGCACGGCGCGGCGCGGCCTCGTTCACGCGTGCGTCGCGTTTCGAAGTTTTAACGAGACTGGTCCTGAAACGATCGCGCGACCGTCGAATCGGAGCCGGCGTGCAATTACTTCCGCGCGCGAATCCTCGCGACAGCGTCGTCAAAGGGGTGAGCCCGGCTTTGAGGACGAGGAGCAATCGTCGAATGCCAGACGACTGCTCGAGAGACACGCGTCGAGTAAATTCGTTAACGCGCCGCGTCTCCAGACGCTTCCTCTTTCCTCGAGCTCGTTAATCGCGTTCCATCGCGCGCGCGAACCGGCACGAACCTTCTCTCGAACGCGAGAACGAACATGTGATCCCCGATCCTGGATCGATCCGTTTCCTCTTCGTAGAAAAAAGAACGAACTGATAATCCCTGTCGATGAGGTATTTTTCAACACGAGGTACTCTTTTCACGCGAGCAGGTGCAAATTAACGGGATCGCGGACGTCACGAGAAACCGGATGTACGAGGAAGCGCGTGCAGTTGCACCTAAACCGAAACTGAGCAACGAACACGCGGCCCGCAAACGCGAATGCCCGGCGCGCGAGCGGAGACTGCGCCCTCCAACGTTTCCCCATAATACACGTACGCCCCTTGTTCCCCTTCGACACCACCGAGCAAAATACACCCCCTCTCCCTATCCGGGGTTCCCACGGTTGCACTCAGTCTCAGCCTCACCCTCGGAGTCAGCCTGGTGCCTGTCTTTTTCGCCACCCCTACGATCGAGACCGCCACCTCTGTCTTACCTCGGCCGCAACACCCGCCCTACAACTTCTTCCCCCCTTCACCCTCGTCATCCTCCTACTCCTCTTCTTCCTTATCCTTCTAACTCTCGATAATTTCAGATTTCTGCGGCTTGACCGAGATACAGCGCCCGTTCCGCTTTTAAGACTGAATCCCTGCCTCGAACCCGCCTCGAGGATCACGAGGAGAAAGAACCTTGACGTTTTCGCGAGTTGGACCGATGCCGGTTATTCGAAACGATTTTCGTTCGATATTTCTCGCCAATACATGGGCAAAAGTTAGAAAATGAATAATTTACTGCGGCGACATGTAGCATTTGATTTTAGCACCTGGATGTTAATACCAAAACTCATTGTGGATGCTAAGCGACCGCACTTACCTTTGCTTTGATGACAGCAAAATATATATGTATAAGACAATGTTATAGCTATAAAAGTGAAATTTTCATACGTGGTCCTAATTTTCATAGATGCAAACTTCGCTTCACAGCGTAGCTCCACTGTTTTTGTTTAATTATATATACCCACTGAATAGGTTATAGTGTCACGTGCTACATTAGTTTTAAAAGAAATGTAATATTTATTTATTTACACAAATGTTTATCTAAATTCATTTTCTGACTACACATTTTCTGTCCACATTTGCCTATCATTCGACGCACCGTGGAACGTATCGAGTTCCGATCGAAAGCGATGATGAAATTAAGGCTGGATTCTGGAAAATTAATCATTGTTTTTGAGCTCGGGCTGCTTTTGACGAGATTTCAGGTTTTGGCGAAGCGGAATCTCCGTTGCACCAGTGGCGACGTGGAACCATTATCAATTTTCATTTTGCGAAACCTCAGCGTTATTTAAATGGCGCTACGGTGTTTAAAATTTCATTTAGAGAAACATGTTTCGAATCGAGGTATTCCAGGCTCCTGTTCAATGGTTAAAAGTGATTTTTATTCAAACATTTGTTATCTGTTCATTTCTAAAAGATCGCCAAACAATTGAAAAATAAACAGAGGGTGTTATAAACTTCTGAAAAAGAATTAGTTAATATGTAATTAAGTTACCATTAATAATTCCTTACGTAAGAATATAAGGATTACGAATTTAATTGGCAATCAAAGAATAATGAAGCTTATTAACAGGGAAGATTTTCAACGAATGCATTTTCTCATTTACATCGTTATCGATAAAATCTCTCATAATAGACCTTAATCAGTTTCGTTTCAGCTAAGAAATCGATTTACTTTCTCTTTTCTTGATCGGAATGCGGTATCAAAGTAGAATAAAGAAAGAGAAGAAATAGAGAAAAAGTTGACGATTCTATAACAGAAATATCGAATTCCGAAAGACTGAAATATTTAAAAGAAATAATCACGAGGGACGAGCAGTTCGAGTGAGAAACGTGGAAAATTCTTCGCTGATTATTCCCCGGCGAAGAATCCGAATAAGTCCGTTACGGGACTTTTTTTTTTCCTTCGTTCCTTGCAGTTGGGATATTGAATTCCGAGTTATTGAAATGTCCGTAAGGGCGAACCCGGTCCCGTACACCAGCCCCATAATTTCGTACTTCGATCCTTTCTCGTACACGCGTTTTCAAAATTTCTCTCTCGTTGATCCGTCGTGTAAATCATGTTCGCTCACGTTCTACATCCTTTTCCTTTACTCTGTACGAAGTTCCTTAGCACACCGGATTACAGGAACAAAAACGTTGAATTATAAATACTTCTACTCTTACATAAAATACTTTGCATTAAAATTTTTTTTAAACCATGAATGCTTCAGTAAAGTCTCCAAAAATTCGTTGAATTTTAACAAATATAATATATCTAATAAAATTATTTGTATTTGACTAACAATAAGTAAAATTTCTCATTATAATAGATGATAGATTCTCCTAAATGGAGAAGGCAAGGCACTCAAAACGTTAAGTGATAAAATCGTGGATTCAGTATTCGTTTTAATGAAAAATTAATCGTTTTATATTATTAATATTGGCACGTACGATTTCGCGACACGCTTACGTTATCGAATCCTGCGAATCCCATCAAGAGAGTTATCTTCGTGGCCGAATTTCCAATTCAATCGGTTCGTTTATAATCAAGGTGTTACGATGCGGCGAGTATCGTTCGCGGATCCTCGTTCTCATCGTACTGCAAAATTCTTCGTCACGGCATTTGTTTGTCAACCACTGAATGCATTTTATATCCTCGTCCCACGACTGCTCCGTCGTGGTTCCTTTCTGTCTGTTCGCGATCGACGACGAGATTTATCGTTCGCACAATTTCCCCGCGGACGAGGCCAAACGAGGGTCGTCGTGCTTTCTTTCTGGTCCGTGTGTACACGTTCGTTCTATTCTTTGACGAAAGGCACGGAATTTTTCTGGATTTCGAGAGGGAACCGCCTCTGCCGAGATATGACCCAGTGAAGCCATCCAGAAAGACGGAGCGATTCTTACCCCGAGCCTTGGAATACCTTCGGCACACACCGACGTTACACACGTTTGGGAACAGGATACATCCGCGCGAGGCATTCTTGCGAGGTACGCGGAATCGATAAATGTTCCCCGATCAATATTTACTTTGATTGATTCCTCGAGAGAACGAGGATTAACATGTTAACGTGTCACAGTAAAACTGAAAGCGTATTTTAATTATAAAAATGTGAACAGTTCATTTTTGCACTTAAGCTTTGAATAATATAATAATAATGCTATTTGATAATTTCGTTCCCTTTTCTTTGATTAGTTCATTAATTATAATTACTGTTCTCTGTAATGTTAAGTCGAAACGGAGGAAACTGATAAATATTTTCAGATGTTTTTAACAATTTATTGACTTAGATTGCCACAATGCAACTACTAACAATTTCATTTGATAATAATTTTATTTTTGATCAATTTCATTTTATTTTCATAATTTAAAACACCTAATAGGAATATTCTTAACCAAATAAACGAAAGAATTCTTAATTGTGTAGGTGACAGTATTTAATGGAAATTCAAGTGTCACCCATACCTATATAGGTGACACTTGAATAGAAACCATGACCATACCATTAGGAACTTGTTGATTTATTTAGTTGAAAATATTCTCATTAGACATTAAAAATTCTACAGATTGTTCACTTTTTAAATAAAGTAAGAAATCAATAGAGAAATGATTTATTATCTTCCAAAAAATATTCTCAAGGATTGTATGTCTTCCAAATAGATAAGATATTTCAATCGATTGAAAGGCAGAAAATGACGTCAAGGTTTAATTCATCATTTCATAAATATTCCTGGAGACCGGCGTCGTAGTGGTACGGGTAAGCATCGAGTGTGAGCATGAACCACGATAAATCGAGTGCTCGAATCGGCCATAAATCGAGATCGACCATCTATATGTGGCCAGCTTTCTGAATATGAAATGTTAAACGTACACGGAAACGTGCTCGTCTTTAATACGTGACCGAACATGTCGGTGGTGCTTACATGTTTATGACACTCGGCTGACTGTAACTAATCCACGAATCCTTGAAATATGAAGTGTACCCGGCGTGAAATTATCGAAACGGTCCCGTAGGTGGTACGGGTATAGTAGATCTGCGCGAAGGTGAGAACAATCGGCGAAGTCACGTTTTAACTTTCGCGGAACAATCGAATGGAACGGTATTACGTTTACGGTAGACGAGAGATGAGATTTATCGACTAGCAAATCGTTTTCGACGAATCTAGGACACTTCTGTTTGTTCCAGCGAGCTTATCAATCGAGCATAAGCGAAGCATGAAAAAGAGTAAAATGCTAGAGAATCCGTTCAACCGGTATAATTATGAAGCGACGCAGATAGAATGCATTTGCGCTGATTGCGACTTTCAAATCTATCGGATGAATGGCGAGATAGAAGGATACCGTGCAACATTTTAAATATTATTTTTCCTTAATTAAACCGGATTACGGGGTCCATTGTTCGTCGTCGTCCGGCAAAGGCGAGACCAGTATACTTGCGCGCCTAATTTCGATAATTCATTTATCCTTCTATATAATCCGATGAGTACGTTTTCAGAGTCCTAAGTGTTTTGGAAAATTCATTCTAAAAATAAATCGTGTTAATACATTATCTTACATAATTCGATTGCCCTAATTAATATTTTGAAAATGCATTATATAAAGCATGCATGACTTTTTAATTTTACTCAAATGGTACCAATGTATGATACAATGTAATACAGACTTTGATAAATGTTTTACATTTTTTGTTTGAAATGATAAAAAAATGGAGATAAATAACGAATGCAAACATGTAACGACTATTACCCTTTTTGCCTTTTTACTACCTGATATTTAATGAAGACCTGAATTAACTCTCATACTCGGGGTCACTACCCTGTACCTTTTTTGTACAAAACTAAATGAAAATGTCCCTCGTTGAAAAGTCCATCCTGAGATTTTGTCACGGGGGTTGCCCACACCCCTTTCTTTCGCGCCAGGTGCTTCGTTCGACGAAGAAGGTACCCTCGTTTCCATCGAAACGACCGAGGCAAAGCGGGATCCTTTCGTTAATCCACCTCGTCGGTGTACGTTTCCGGAAGTTACAGCGTACAATTTATTCGAACCTCGCGGCCCATCAATTTTTCCGGAGAATAAACGCTGAAATTTGCAGAAGTTTCCTGGGCAATCGAAGCCTTCCACCGATGCAACTACCTCGCGGAGATCTTCAATTTCGTTCGTCAATGTATATACATATATATGTATATATATACATATATTCAGCGCTTTGGAGAACTCGCAGTATCGCGAACGACTGGAAAGAGCATGCTTCGTCCCTTTGAAAGCTTTCGACCTTTTTTCACCCCTCCCGCTATTTCAAACGATCACACCGTGTTCGCGCTGAAATATCCAACCGTGCGCATAAGTGGCGGGCGGAAAAAGCTACATTAATCGAGGAAGATGTTTTTTCGTTTAACGTGAACGTATTATTTCACTGATCCATTGGTATTCGAAAGAGGAACGTTTGAAACTCATATTATCAGGCTAAACACCCGGTATTACATCGTACGGTTCTACTCGATTCGACGTTTAACAATGTTTTAGAAACATATAAAAGAAGAAGATATTTTTCTCACTTACGAAGAAAGTACTTTCCATTTTAAAGGGTTAATTAACCCCTTTGCTGCCACGTCCGTAAATATACGTTCTCCGGAATATAATACACAGCTATGTACATAGGAATGCTCTTGTAAATATATGTTTCGTAACTTCACAAATCTCTGCTCCTTTCATAAATATACATACGAGAAGTTTCTATGTACTTATTTCCAACTTTGTGCGTGTGCTGTCCGTGAGCCACGCGAAAATTCCACTGATTCGCTCGTTCTTTAATTTTGCAGCAAAGCTTAAGCAAGTTTCACCCACGACGAATACGAAGTTAATGTTTAATAATTAGGAGATTGTAATAATTTAAACGTGTACAATCTTTCTCTTAATATCGTTTGCGCTGCTGAAGAATACAGATCTTTATCGAATCGGTTTTAGTTTTACAAAATAAATCCAATAGAAAGTGTTTGATATTTAGTGGAAATCATTGCTTAACATTCATAAACTACAATAGTAGAATAAAAAACATTGCACATACAGTTAACTAAAAGCACATGAGTCTTTTAGACACACTCTTGCATATATGTAAATATATTTTTTAAATTTGTCATTGATTTTCAATAAATATAATACACTATTTAATACTTTGACTGCCACGCTGCAGCTACTAAAAATTTTATTTTTGATTCAATCTCTTAATTCACCGAATCACTGAATCTACTCTCAGAAAACATAATCTCCCGATTCTCAAAACTCTTAATCTGCCCTGATCCCACGTGCGACAGTTTTTATATTTTTTCCAAGAAGTAAGTGTTTCAACTTTTTTTTTATTACGCTGCGTTAAAAAAACCGAAAGATTATATCACGGGATCAAATTAGACGACCCATTTAATAAATTAAGAATTACAAACATCGAGCATCAAAGCTTTTCGAATAATCGTCTTATTCGGAGGCAGCCAGTATCGTCCCAATCACGCGTACCGAGTCCCAGATCGCGAATATCGATCATGGAGGTCGACTCGGCCGTGCATCGTAGCCGGTGACCGGTGATACGGTCCGTTTACCGCATCAGAAGCAAATTATAACGACTGAATGGCCACGAGTGGCCTCCACGTTAAGGGTTGCCGATTTAAGGTTCGCGATTAATGCTGCTCGATTGCGATCGTCCAATTGCATTATGCCTCGCGGTGCTCTCGCGAACACGCTTAATGACGCTCAGTGTACCGTGATTCGATCGTTCTCCTTCTGACCCCTACCCCCATTTTCCGTCCCTCCGCGTTCCGTCGTTCTTCCATTTTGGTCCGAATTATTGGCATTATACTTTGTTCGGGCGACCAGCGTGCTTTCTCGGCCGTGCCGGCGGGCAAATCGAGTTCCGTTGTTGCATTCACAGCCACAACCACGTGTTACAATGAAACGTGGAGTTTGCCAGTTTCTGCTCGAATGGGAAACGTAAACTGAATTTCGTGCTGATAATGGCGTTGTACGTGGTCCGATCCAGAAGTAACAAGACTGTTTTCCTTATAACTAGAATTCATGGTTCTGACGAAAAAAAAGAAACAAGGTACCGTTGTAGTGGAGGTCACTATTACAGTAAAGCTTTACTGTAACAAGGGTCACTACTTGCAGCCTTATTACAACACGGGGATTTATTACAATTTTTCTTTTCAAACATTAATATAATTCGTACTGAAAAAAGTACTAGCATGTATTGTAATGTGTCCCTCATTCTAATATGTCTAAATAAGTGAACTTGAAATATTTAATAATTTATAATAGTAGCAATAAACGTTATTTGGACAAATCTTTTTTCTCTAGAATATGCGTTTAGTTTGTTTTTGATATGTAACTGTTTTGTACAAGTTCTAATAATACAATTATTTTCTCTACTTAGGCCTTTCATTTGGCAATACATGTCAGTCCCTTATTCAAATTTCGTTCAGGCTACATTCATGTGACTTAAAATAGCCATTCTTTGAATATTTAATTGTAAATTCATCTAGTGGTGATTATATATAATAACCGGCAATTATACATAATCACCGGATTAATCACGTTTCACGCGCGTCTCATCCGGTTAACAAGAATTAATGCGCGAAGAAAACTAAGGAAGGAAATGATTCTTTTTTCATTTTCGAAAACACCCCGTATAATATGTATCCGTCAGTCGGTCAGCGCTTCGTTCCGGCGTTTTCAAACAGACTGTAAAATAAATTCGATTAGCTCTGCGAATCGGCCGGTCACGTACACGCCGCGTCGAATCCGTCACGATTGATAGCGGCGGGGAAATGGCCGTGTCACGGGTCAAAAAATGATTGATTACGCCGGTCATGCATTATTGTTGCGCGTCCCGATGCCAGATACGCGTTCCATTAAACGGGACGTTGCGAAAGAATTAACGTGCACCGCCTGCCATCGTCGTCATTCTATCGGACAATCCGTTTCCCCTTCCGTTTCCGTTTAAGTTCACGGTCTTTGGACGTCAAATCGTTTCCGTGACCGCTCCCTGTCTCTTTTCCCCCCCGCTCGAGTACCTGCTCCTTTGCCGGTGACTATGAATTCCAACGGAGAAGGATACCCGTTTTTAATGTTGCAAATCTCGCGATCGCGAAGCGGTCCAAAGAGATGGTCGCGATATACCTTTCTGGTTTCGGTTGTTTATCCGACAAGTATCTTTAATGAAACTTTGAATTTAATTCCCTTTAACGGAACGCGGTCTTACGCTGTACAGATTCATGTAAATCCCCCCGGTTCAGATAAATAAGATTCACCGGCTGGGCTATTTACGTTTTATGTGCACCTTGGCGAAACTTCTGTATTTCCCTCGAATCCGTCCCCTCAATTATTTCACAGCCTCTTGATGATATAACGAAATTGTTAGTTGTAAGAGGATTCTTAGATTTAATAACGCCGAAGTGACTCCTTACGTATTTTTGTTAATAATTGACGGTTCGCATCGTGCTCGAAGAAAATAACTAATCATGGCAATTATTAACAATTAGTGTAACTTATTAATTTGCTGTATAAGTTTCTACTGTTTGTATAGCAAATATAGGCTTTCTTTAAAGTAAATACAATTTTGGTTTGGATAATAAATTATTACGCAACAGGAATTACATATTTATTACTTGAATGATTAATTAATTAATGTTCGAACAATGAACGTTAAAATAAATTAACAAGAGTAATATGAAATAAATGGACACATGTGATACTTACTTGGCCTGAAAATAACACGTATTACGCAGAAACTTAAAAAAAGATTTTAAGTAAATTTATTTCCCACTTTTTTACATTTTTAAATACAGCATTATATTCATCTTTTGTTCCGAAGAATACGGTTTTTACTTCGTACAGTTCCATCTCCATAACTTCGTTTGAAATTTATTTCGAATTTTAAAAACGGTAAAATAAGAGGTCGAACTTTATAGAACGAAACGACAGTAAAAAAGCGCACTTTTATACATTTAAATTAGCTTAACAATGTTAAATTTCTCTTGAATGTCTTCTGGTAGCATTGTACGTTTGTTGCATTCAAAGATTTCTCTGAAAATTCCAAATGGAACAACGGACAGAAGTTAAAATTAGGCCACAGGGAAAAGACACACGAAAAGCAGGGTCCTTTCAAAAAACGCAGCCTGAATAACAGAGGCAAGAACATTACTGTGTACAACGCAGTCCTATGCATAAAGTTTATTCGCTTTCTGTCTCCTTGAACCTGAAAGCCTCAGAATTCTCCCCTTAACCAAAATCTTTCGTGGTAAACAGAAACATGAAACAGAGTTCATTCTTATGAAGACAAATCGAAACTGTCATTGTTACGATTCTGAATAAAGGACGTATACGTTGTCTGCCAAACAGTCTGTATGGTCAAATAATTTGTCAAAAGACCGCAATGCGAACGGCCAATATCGTTAATATTAGCCCACAAAAAATATTATTTCTTGCAATTAATTAAAACTCCTTTGCCATAATAATTTTCTTAGGAATATGTAATATTATTATGAGGCTTCTGTCTCGAAGTCATTTGGAAAATTTAACAAAAATTTTACACTAAAAACTGTAATTATACATAAATTGTTGTAACTTCTAAAGTACTTGCAATGTTGGATTATGGTTTCTCTTTTTACGATCAGAATAAATATTTAAGTTTTGGATCAGAGTCATTTGTGTAGATACAGTGGGCTTGGATCTCGAGAAAGAAACCAAAATCAACGCATACAGCTTTCTATGCTAAAAATATTTAACCAAGGTCTATCATATAAACTTGATTTTTGCTGAAAAAAATAAAACAGTGTAAATAGCGCTGTTTGCACCACTCTGTGTAGAATTAAATTTTGAATTTTGACTACTTTATCAAAATTCCAGCCCACTGATCGATCTCTGATTGCAAGAATTGGAACACAAAATTTCCCATCTCCAGCTTTATTAAAACGAAACAGCCCCCTTTGTTTGAACATGATATTGCTGTTGTCATATTTATCGAGCTTTCGAGACCACCCAACTATAAAATTGAATTGCAAGTTTTCGGGTAACCGCTTTAATTCACTGTCGACTCGCGAGCAACCCGTGCCCCCGGATGGTTCCTTCCAATTTCTTGCCGCACCAACATTTCCCCGATGTAATTTGAGGCTGCAGTCTTAGGAGGAATGCGAAAACCCGAGAGCCCTTCGGGTGCTTATTAATTATTTCATCGTTTCCTCGGCTGCCTCGTATCATCTTGTCCCCCATCACCAATTTCGACTCCGATTTACCTACATATATCGAGCTCGCTTTACACCTGAACGCACCGGCTGGCTATATATTATTCTTCTTTTTAATACCTGTTTATCCCTGACCTATTTCCTGTTATGGAATAACGTTCCCGATTCCCTCAGCTCGCGGAGGAAGAAATCGTCTTCGAAAAACATTCGTAAATTTAACGAGGTGCATTATATTACCCTTGGACACGGCTGAACCGAGGAGCATTTGTATGGTCGTTAAAAGCCGACGAGATATGCTCCCTGATGGAAATATATGTGAAGTAAAACGAGTGGGTAATAACGACGTATGACAGTGTGTACTGTAAATATTCTTGAGGATTAAGGGAGATCCTGAAGAGAAATAGTGTACACGATGTCAAGCTGTATTAGAACGAATTCTATTCCTTCTTAGGAACGTTAGTAACAAGTATGTATTTAACTTTCTTGCGAATTTTATTTGGAGATTTGTAAAGTGTTTATATTAATATTAAAAATTAAAAAACTCCAAAACATCTAAATATGAAAGCTAAAAAATAAAAAATTCACTATATTTAGAGATCGTAGCTTACTTGTAAAATGAATTTCGATACTTGACCTACACGTACGGCGGAACTAGTAGTAGTAATAGAAATATTTTAGCAATATAGTATTAATTACTAATATTAATATTAATAAATAGTGTTGCTAAATATTACTATCACTATTGTGAAAATTAGTACGAATAACTGTATCATTAACTTTCTGCAATAAGACTAATTCTTAAAGCTACAAACAGTGCGAACAGAAGGCATCAAGAGTATCATAAAGTCGCTCTGTGTTTTCTCACTTTTGTAGCTAACGAGCAAGTTTCCTCTGTGACACGGCATCCACGGGGGTATCAAGCATTCCCGCAAAATATCCAAACAGCAAGAAGACATTTAATACCTCTTGTTACATTAAATCAGCGGGCATTAATGACCGTCGGTAGTCGGTGGTGGTCATTTACAAAGGGATCGGAGCTACGCACCGTCTTGAAGCGGCTTGTTCAGCTCATTAAATAAAGATCAGTGCAGCTCGTCGGTTTCAATTCTCCGACCGAACTACGGCCGAGAGAGGTAGAAACTCCGAGTTCTTCCATTAAAAGACATCGTCGTTAATATTCTAGGCTGCGTGAAAAGATTAATGCGACATCCCGGCATTTTCTCTCCTCTCAGAAACGGGGAGAGAAAACTTTTCGTCGACTTTGTCCTCAAACGCGTTTCCTCGTTTTCGCGTCGCCGAACGAAGGTCAACTTTTCGAATCATCGGCAACTTAATAATCTTCTTAGGAACAGTCACGGACAAACTGTCTTCGGCATCTAATGCGAACGACTAAGTACTTTCGTCGGGTTAATAAAACTCGTCGGAACGAACAATTACGCCAACTGATCCGAATTTTCTACGTCTTCGAACGGAAATAGTTACGCATTTTTAGAGATACTTATGTTTTTTCACGACACTTGTTGTCTTGCAGAGCAGTGAACACAAATTTATAACAAAGTTTAATTAATTAGATACTTCACAAAGATGAAATTTCTAAACTGCATCTAGAATTAAAGGTTTTGAGAATACATGGATGACTGTTTTTGAGCTATATCAATTTGTCTCGTTACTTATTGAATGGCCCTCGTATTAACACGTTGACAGTCCTGGTGGTCACTGGTGACCAGCGCTTCGGTTTTTATATAATTAGATAATTAAAGAAAGAAAAGATAAAATAAACCATGGATATTGCAAGTATTATACTAATAGTAGAAACTAGTAATCTGAATGGTTACATTTAAAAATTAATCGACAGAAACCTTAATAATTGGAATTAAAGGGTGTCTTACCACATTCGTCTGTTTTCACTGTGGTAGTTTTCACTATTCAAATATTCTCGTGGATGACTGTATGCAAAATAATAATAAGATTCATGAATAATCAATGCAGCGCGTGCAGCCATAGTAAATTGAACCTTTACACGGTGATGAGAAGTAAATTGGGAATTTAAAATGATTGTATAAAGACTTGTAACGTGATAATTTTTTACCCCGGACCATTGTGTTCAGACAATTATAGAAAGGCCGATATTCAACGAGTCCATATAGGTTCTCTCTAACCAGTCCATTCAACTGTGCCGAAGTGCGTTTACACGTTCAGCAACTACACGAAAAGTTCCGTTTATATTTGACGGAACGTGGTAGAACGTGGATCGCGATGGCAACCCATCGGCCGCGAAACTTTTTCTCCCCCGTTGAGAGGGAATAATTTGAATAGTCGTTCCAATGACGAGAAACTTTTTCCAGGGCATCGCCGGCCCTCGAATCGCCCGCATATCATTATCAGTTCGTTCCACAATCCTTGCTCGTTTCTCTTAGTAATCTTTTTTGCCCCGACCCGGGGTCGGTCTAGGTACGAGCCGAGGCTGATTTACCTCGCGATTCCTCGGACGCTCCCAATTGGAAAGAAAATCTGATTTGATTCATTCCCTCTCTTTCCATTCTCTGTCCATTAAATGTAAGTCTTTGGACGACGATGAACCAGGATACCCATCTCATTTCGGCTTTTCGAGCGGTTGCTCTCGTTACGTTATCGCAATCATTTCTCTCATAATTCAGACCGACCTTGGTAATTAGGAATTTGAATAATGCCGCCAGCTCGAGCGTACGAGTGGCCGATTGCGGCCAAGTTTCTACCTGTTCCGCGTCCAGATTCATCGGATGCATTTCCGAACGGGACTGTTCGATTGGTCTGTTTTCATTGCGCGGTCAAAGAGCGAATTCTGTCCATCGGTGCGGCCGAAAGTCACCCGACAAAGCTATTTTATGTGAAACAAGATTTCTGGCGGCAAATTAAAGGGTAACGCGAGAATCGGGATCTCGTGTTCCTCGATATTTTCAAACTGTGTGTCACCTTTTTTAATTTATTTTTGTTACGATTTTACTGCAACAGCAATTTAATTGCAACTTTGGAAAATTTAACCAACCTTGTTACAAAGAAACTTTATTTTATTATTCTGTTAAAGTTATGCACTTTTGACAAAAGAGTCTCGTACATCGCCGACAGCTCTTGGAATTTAAAGTAGCATGGAGTTATAATTTTAAGTCAAACAAAAGAAACAGTGAAAATCACGGGGAAATTTTGTAAACCTCAAACTTCCCAAGGAAGACTGCGAAATCATTGTTCTTCAAAATTTATTTCCAGTCAAATTGCAAATACCTTAAACGGTCGAGCGAGTAAAACAATTTGAAAGTTCGGTGCTAATTTTATCGTCGCGTCGAGTCTGATTCGCCGTGGAACAACGCAGCTGCTCGCGTTATCGATTTCTTTTCCCGGTAATTAGAAATTTCAATTTTAATTTCTAATTACAGCGTTCGCGAAGAGCACTCGAACGACCAGAAAGAAATGCAAAAAAAGGGGGGAGACAAAACAAAACGAAGACTGTCTTCCTTACATTTTACGGCTCATATAACCAGCCGGGGGAGCGACTTATTCCAAGACTTCTAATTAATAGAGAAAAACTATCCGTCTAACCGCTGCCGAAAGCTTTCATTAAACGTCCGGGAGCCCGCAACTCGAAAAAGCTGAACAAGGAAAATCGGTCGAAAAGGGAGACGGACTCGATGAGCTTTTGCGGTAAGAAGCAGGGTAAGGAATAAAGTGGCGGGGGAGGAGGAGGAAGAGGGAAAAAAAGAGAAAGGGATACATATACAACTCACGTTGCGGTCTCTTCCGGCGCCCCCGGAACAAACAGAATGAAAGCTCCTGCCTTTGTGCGCCATAACCCGATCTCTTTATCGCGGAAAATATTCTTTAAGCGTAGAAAATAAAATGGAAGTAAAAGTTCGGCTAGTGAATGGGGCTTGTAGGGATCTTACAGAGGGAAAGAATGAGAACGAGAAAACGGTTAGAGCGATCATGACGGAGAAAGGACGAGGATCTGACGGTCGAACGAAAAGAAAGGAACACGGAAGAAGAAGGAACGCGGATAGAAGGGGACTGGTGGAAAGACAAAGATAGAAGGTGGTAGGGGGTCAAAGGAAGCAGAAGATTGAGGTTAGAAGTACGAGGAGAAACTGGAAGGTAAGAAAAAGAGGAAGATCAAGGAAAGAGGATTGAAATTGTGATGCGGGCACCGTGCTGCGGGCGTAACGATTCCGTTCAAGGGAAAGAAGAGATGTTCGTAATACTGGGTAACAAGGAAAGCAGGTAGGTAGGTAGATAGGTCGAGCCGCGGGGCAAGAGGTGGTAGATAGGCAGATGAGTAAATAGGCTCGTTGTAATATGCGTTTATGTGTTTCACCGTTACCCGAGGGTCCATTTTGTCGGAGAATGGAAGGCAAAGTGGTGTCTTAAGTGCTGCAAAGAAATGGCCACCTCGAATAGCAACGCGATTAACCCTCAGACGGTGGATGTCGAGTCATTTAAGATCCAGTCTTAAATCTTGTCTCCATATCGAGTTGAAATTCTGACACTCGAGGCAAGAATGAAACGTCTTTTACTCCTTAATGGTACTTTGGTAACAAACAGCTGTGTGAATAACCAACGAAATGCTTTTTTGAATCATTGTTCACCTGTTTCTACTTTCGACTCGATTTAAGCCCAGGAAATTGAGTCAGACTTGTGACGCACTGCTATTACAATTAGATTTTAAGTGTAATTCTAACTATAATTGGGATAGGACACAGTCGTTAAATACAAATTATATATAACATTACAAGTTTGCATGTTTGTTTTAACATTGCAGCAACAAATATTTAACTTTGACGCACCTGTGGGAAAAATGATACGACAAGGAGTTAATAAAAATATCTTTCTGTTCTCATATAATCATTTTTCATTTATGTTCACATCGGCTATCATTAATATTGTCTTGTTTTATTATAAAATTTAATACATTTAATACATTTTTTGTGATAATTATTATATTTATGTAATGATACTCAAATAATTTTAGCTAACTTAGTTGAAAAAATTCGTGACAAAAATCTGAATTATTAGCACATTCTGTACAGTTTTTTTATTTTTATCCCAAAAACCTCGTTCAAGTGCTACACTGTGGGTCGCGACATTGACCCTGCATCGGTCATGCGAGCGACTGATAAGGATGATACATGATATATCGTGTTCCTAAGAAGTAATTTTATTGTTCCTTGGTTCGTCACCGAAATGATTGCTACGTGTTATGAAACATCTTGTACACGTCGCTCGCAAACAAAAGGGTTAAAGGTTGTCGATTTCCGCCGCGTCGAACAGAATTGGATGGCGTTGAGGGTGAAAAAAAAAATCTCGTCGTGGCGTTTGGCTCGGCTCTGTTAAATGGAAAAAGCTCTCCGGGAATTGCGCGCTGTATTTTCTTTCTTCTTTTTTTTTTTTCAACAACAGCCGCCTCGTTACTGTCCACGCGCTGGCACGTCGCGCGTTCCAGTTTGATCACGATTCGTCTCGGACAGTCTCGTCATACGTGCCCTGCGCCCGGAATTTTCGGTTAAACGTAATCCGAAATTATTTGCACGTTAACGCGCGTTCGCTCTTGACTGATTCCGTGGAAAATAGTTGCAGGAACTATGCCACGTCGTTAGCACGACGATAGCGTCGTCAGCAAAACGTGGCGTCGATCTATGCGTGTAGTCATTACATTACATTAAACAGCACTTAGCCTCTGCCTTGTAGCAGCCACCGGAGTGTCACTTTGCAGGAACGATCGTGCGGAAATGTCTTGACAGCAAACGAATGCGACCGTCTTCGGGTTAAATGCAGATTTATATTAGATGCTTTGACAAAGATTTTTTAAGCTAACTAGATACGAACGCCTATATGTGCCTTGAGAGATCGGTTTATATTCGTTGCATGTAGTTGTGGAAGTTTCCTGCTAAAATAGCAGTATCTAAACCTGTATTTGGAATTCCTAGAGATTCTTTTATTTTTCATTTTTCTCTTGGACTTACAGCCTTCTTTAACCCTCTGCACTCGAAAAGTTTTATCCAGATTATTCATCACAAAGTAGTGAACAATATACCATCGTAGATAAGATAATATAGTATTGAGAATAATTATTCTATTTAAATGATATTTGGAAGGAAACTGAGGAAAAGAAAAATTAGTTATGTTTCTCTTAAAAATGACCTGCATTCTTTTTATGTCCCCTCGGGGGGGTCAATCGAGTGGAAAGGTTAAAACAGTATGCTGTTTGTCAATAGAATTTTGTAAAAATTTGTTGAAGTGTGCTGAAATAACACTTTCTTTTCGGCTGAAAAATAATAATGCTACCTTGAGCAGGCAAGCACCGTCGCGGAAGGAAGGTCCCAATTCTAAGGGCCGAAGCAAAACGAAAGGAGCATCAAAGACAAGAAGGAAAGATTAAGCGTGTCGTCTCCGAATGCGGTTACCCGACGCGCCGTTGGGCACACACGTCCGCGGCATCACGGCCGGCCGTACAACACACACAGGCTTTGTCTACCTGAAGTTAACGGTGGATGTTGCACTCCGAAAGGCTTTTAATTACATCGCGAAATTAACTTCGTAAAACGCCAGAGACTTCGTCGAATAGCAAGTTGAAGGAAGGGCTGCGGCTCGCGAAATAATGTCTCGTTTCCGTGGTTCTTTGAGAAGCAAATTGAATGCGAACCATAAACACGATTATCCATCCAGCGTGGAAGGACAATTCCTGTCGAATCGAATGATACTCGACGTAGACAACAACACGGATAATTGATACCGTGATGTATCGATGGCGACGGGAAGACACTCGAAACGTCTATTATAAATGGATTTTGATGCTATACTGGCCATTGCTCTGTCGTTGAATCAGAATCAACCTTTCATGAAGTGTAAAATTATATCACCATGCAACGTGTGGATCAAACTTTGGTTCGAATTAAAATCATAAGATTAAAAGATAAAAGTATTCGAAAATAGCACTTTGGTAAAATGTCATTTGCAACAATTTTATATCATGAAATCATTCAAGACTTTCTTCTTCAGAACTTAATAAATTGGTAATTATTTGTATTTTAATTTTCACGTTTTTTATTAGAGAATTGGTCGTTAAAATTAAACAAATAGCCATTTAAGTCAACGTTTTTTTAACATTCTGAGAAAGAACTGGGATATAACTGTGAACTAAAATAAATTAAATCAACAGAGTCAGTTATCTGTAAATTAAATGTTAGAACATGTTTCTTAGATCCAGTAAAAAAAACACATTATAACAATAATACTCATTTCATGGTAAAATTTAATTTTCAGTATTTTTACGTTAATAACACATTCTATAAAATCAAAGTTTCGAATATTCTAAAATACGGTGGGAATAAATTGAACCATCTGGATGAAACCGCGAAGTTACAAAGAAGGATAAAAGTTTAAGATTTAAACATCAAAGGATATGAAACAGTTTATGAATTTTCACGGACTTTTACAGCCGTGGAAACGAGAAGTTCAAACTAATCGGTTAACGTTTTCCCTTAGTTCGCAACAAAAAAGTACAATGTAAGCATCACCGGTGCGACGGATTTACAACTCGACCGGAGTCACGATAACGTCTACGAAACTTCCCGATTTATTCGCATATTCCCGCCTGTTCTTTATTTGAAAAGTTGTTCCTCCTTCTGGTAGCCGGCTAAGGAATGCCGGGGAAAACGTAAGCTCGCATAAAACAAGGAAAAAATTAAAAGTTATTGCGTGATTCATAGCACTTACGTGTTGCATGCAGCGACAGCAAGTTAGGAAACGAGGTGTACAGTGAGTAATATGAAAGATATTAAAATGTATCGCATAGTCTGACTCGTGTACGAGAAGAAATTACTATGGAATGGTGGTTGCACGTTATACGTTGGAAACGGTGCACTGTAACTTAAGTCGGGACAAAATGCGCCTTGGTCTGCGTGTGAGAATACTTGGACCGATATTAATGAACATTAAGGCAATTATACGACTTTTCTAACGTTTCGTAGTGTTCCTTTGAAAAATATACGTGGTATCCTTTATTTTAGGTTGTTTTTATTTCAGCAACATTTTTCGATTTAAAAAGATTTACATTAATACCATCAGAAACTGTGTATAATTACCCACACCCCTTCCCTAAATCGAAATATTTCGACACTTGAAATCTCTCTAATTGTAGTAATTCAAAGTAATCCTGGAATCGGATAACGTTTCATCTGGACTCTCGGTATCACTTGAAATTTCAAATAATTCATCGAATTACAATATCGATCAACGCAGAAATGATCTTTCTATGAAGATCGGCGTAGAATGAGTACCGAGAACGCGAAATTCCATGGCAGTTAACGGGAACGCGGATAATAATTTCCAACGGCGGCATTTACGTTTTAAGCCGCTTAAATGCGTAAGAAGAGAATTTGTATGGAATTTAATCAAGCCCACCGAAAAGGGGGGTCGTGTTGGAAAATCAGAACAGCGAGGCAAGCCAGAAGTATAATGTTCACGATCTCGCACTAACAAGATAAGAGAACGTTAACATTTTTCTTTGGAATTTCAATGAAAACCGCACCGGGCACGCAGGAATGTATCCGAACGTTCCTGGAATCGTTTAAAAATTATCATAAATTTAAATTCCAGAAAATATTAATTATCACTCGCTTTCATAACACATGTTTAATTCACTTCAATCTGAATATTCTTTATTTTACCGAAGTATTTGTACAGACTATATTTGTTCTATTATTGTATAACTTATTTCAGTCACAAATATAGAAAATTAAATTATATTATGTATATTTAATTTTGCAGACCGATATATATCGTTTTCCACTACGTATGTAAGCTAATCTGCTTATAATCTTTTAACCGTTTGAAGTTATCAAAATTCTAACAAAATTCTGAGATACTTAGTCGTTTCCTATGATAAATGTTTAATTTTTTCAGAGGATCTTCAAAGGAATGAAATAAAACCATGCAAATAATTATTGCGAGGGTGGATAATATGTATAATTTAGTGCGATAATACTACTAGATTAGAATTTTTAATTCATATCACTAAATTACAAGAATCAATAAACTATTCCTCTGCCACAAATATTTTATTCAGTTGACTTGAAATAATATTTAGCAGGAAACACTATTATTTGTATGAAGGTTCCTTTTTTCAGATAGGACGAAATTTAGAATATTGAAAGATACTGTATTAACTTTTACAAATTTTGTTAAACTGTCACCTATTAAAAAATTCATCAGTCACAATAAGGGTTAAATAGCTGCGTAACGGGAGAAGTAAATTATACGTAACGTTTCCAGTACGGTGTAGTATAAATAGACTCCTGTAGAAAAAAATGCCCATTGATCCTTACCGTGAAGAACTTTGGGAACAAAGATATTCTTTAACGACATTAACGAACCATGCTCTTCTCTTTCTCCTTGTCGCCGGTACCCCGTCTGCTTTACCCTCTTTCTGGAAGGTATGATGGTGATCGAAACGTGCAAAATAGACGGACCCGTAGAAACCGTTGCAAGAAGAGGAGACCCGGAAGAGGGAAGAAAATGATGAATGTGAAGGAAGAGAAGGAAGGCACTCCACTTTCGAACGGTACACAAAGGGACGAAGGAACTTTGCTCTACGGATCCTGGGAACGGTGATTGTATTTTCTGGGAGCATGAACTCTTGGGAAGTGTTTGAGAAAAATCGTCGTTCGATGAGCCGAAGAGAAATCTTCCCTTATTACGTGTATTTACTTGCTCTTCTGACAAATCTTTTTATTAACCCTTCTATGGCGAATCGAGCGCCCGTCGAAGCTTTCATTTTTTAAACCTTTTGTACAAATCTTTACGATAACCTGGTCGTTATAATTTTTTTATACCGTTCAAGAAATTACTGTATGTCAGAAAATTACTAATTTTTACATCGTAATTAGTATACCGCTTATGTAATAATTTTTGTCAAAATTTAAGCGTAAAATTGAAATATTCATTGAATTGTATCGAAGCATTCGACACGAAACATCCTAGCGAGTATATCATTTCTTATTCGACGATCGAGAGACGATGAAAGGTCAATAATGCTATGCGGACGAAAATACTGGAACAAAAGGTCAAATTCCTGTATATAACCGGACCGAAAGCACGGCGGAATTGCGGAATATACCGTTGTACATACATATTTAGAGCGTAGCTGCAGAATCTGAACACGGATTGTATCTCGAGAACGTTCCTAATTAAGCACCTCGCGAACATCTATCGATTAAAACATGTTGTAACAAAAGGTGAAGCCTGATAACGTTTGACCTTTCTCGCGGAAAGGTCCTTTATCAGTGCATGCGCTAAATCCTTTGTAAAAATGTACCAAGCAAAATTCTTCTACCAAATCAAGATTCGGAAACCTTGATCCAATAAGTGGTTTAATTAATTCCTGGTGAAGTTCTTATTCATCGCGATACTCAATTTTTACTTTAAAATTCAAATATATCGCGGTTGTCTTGCGAACATCAACTGGATCAGTATTACTGTGATCTTAATTCATTATAAATTAAGTGGAACGCATTTGACGGTCTCTAATCAATGGGCTTTCTCGCCACGAGTTGCCTGTTCGCAATTCCTCACGATATCATCGATGGTCGCGCTCGATATTTCCATCAAAGTTCAAATTTATTAGCAATTAAGAGTGCTTTCAAACTGTTAATCACGTTAATTTTGTAATCTTACAGGTTGATTGTGAATTAATTAAAGCTCGCACCACCAACATCCACGAGTCACTTCTAACGAGTTTCCACCGTTGCAAACTTCCGAACTTTCAAAATTGCTACACTGTTTGTAATAAATTTACAATTCTGCGTTTAACGCCGTGTTCTTATTTTCCGTTCATGAAATTTTTCGAACGGATAACCTCAACACCGTGACACGCTTCAAAGCGACCATGGCTCGTATATTATTTACTCGATCTACTTTTAGAGCTTGAGAACATCCACCTGAAGAACCTGAATTTCCGACAAAAAATACGCGTCTACCACTCAACCGGGAAGAATTAAAACAAGCCTGGCCAAGAACGAAGGTTATAGGTCAAAACGTAAGGATGTCTATATCGGTTAAGAGGAAAGAATTAGTTTCTTTAATATTGACATTCTAAATATGCATTTCTCGAGGACACACTCGACGGAATATAAAAATCTTCTAAGCACCATTTTATTTATGCAGGAAAAACTGACAACAGCGAAAAACTCTCCTGTGCGGTATCGTACGTTATAACTGCAGTTATTCTAAATCTATTTTTATTCTTCTTTGTCCTCGTATCTGCTGTATTTTTATAATGAAATAGACTTTATAATATATGCATCAGAGTTGGTCTTTAATACACTGCTTTGATGTTGAGCATTTTTTTAAATATTGACGAGGAAATTTATTGTTAAGAAAAATGACAATTACACAACCAAAAATAGGAAATTATTATTGTACTATTAGTTATAGAAATACTTATTAATTTGTATTTAATGATTCCAGTTTTCATATTACCTAGAATAGGTATTAATAACACAGATTATAAGGTTACACCAGTTTTATATTTTAACCCTTTCGTTACAGTTAATGGTATTTTATTTTTTAAAGAAAATTAAGAAAACTAAAATGATGTTTTTAGCTTGAACGTTACGAAGTATTATATTTTTAGAACTTTAGAAGAATTAAAGCATTCTATTCTTAGGAACTTACAATTGCTTATGCACGAAATATTGTTTATTCAAAATAAAATAAAAAATAATATTCTTTGTGCCAAGAACATAATATGCCCGAATTTATAGATTACTAGGACAATTCTATTGTATTTGAATGTACATATTTAAAGGATTAATTATAATGCTTCGGTGCATTCCAAACGGCGATATACGCGAAAAAAGAATCGCAGGGGAATTATAAATTATTGAAGACGTATCGGCAAACGAGGGATCATAATTTACATTATGAATCTACGATACACCATGTCAGCCACACCCCACGTTTCGTTTCGTTTAATTCTTCAGGGATACCGTGTCGTCGCATTGTACCCGCGCGATCCTTTCGTCCACCTTTCAAACTTATCTATTCGATTACTTTTCACGGAACGGTTGTTTTCCAACGTTTTCCCGTGTCTCGTTCCGCTCGGTCTTAAAACTGAATCCATTTCGCGTGATTCTTCGTGATTCCAGCTTCGGCCATTTTCGGTTCATATTTTATTTTCACCGTTTGGACACGTGCCTAACTACTTTATGCTCTGCGAACCATTTCATCCCCTTTCTTTATGATTTTTTTCGGCAAATACGTCAGTTACAGATGAATACTTATTATTGCAGTGTTAAGAATAAAAAAGAAAATTAGAATAACGATCTCGGGCAGTACTAACCATAATTCAGATTAAATTGAAAATTCGGTAATATTAAAAGTACGAGTCAAGTTTGTCATATTTGACATAAATCGTTGACGAATAATGTGTAGATCATAAGATGCAATTAATGTCAAGGATTTATATAAATGTTCGGAATTTGAGTGGACAAGGATGGTCGGATACATATTGATAAACGATCAACAACTAGAGGAAATTAGACGATTAATCATAGTTGTGCGAAGTGGCTGATCGACACGAATTTGGTGTCATAATTCATTGGATAATTGGTTCGGTTTATCTCAATTCGGTTTTATTTTCACACACAAGATTTCATCTGTATCTATCTAAGATAATAACTTTATTAGATTAGAATTTAAAAGAATCAAATGGAGGATGAAACGAATATTCTAATCGGATATTCTAATCATTAATTTCCATATTTATATTTCAATATAATTTCAAATTTAACCCCCCAACTAGCGTCAAATTGTTTCACTGACATGTTATTTCTGCTATTGTAAATCGATATCCCATATCACATTGCAATTTATATACGATTGGTTTCCGCAGATAAATTAAATTGCCTGTATCCTCGTCAGCGTAGATTATCTGACCATATTTTCTGTATCTTTATGAGGATTATATATATTTAAATCTTTTAATCCTACAGTCGAAAAGTTCCTTTATAACCTTTTACTCTCTATGACTACCTGTAGAGTTAGAAAAATCAATCGTAAAGTCTATTTTGATTGTAATTTTTATGATCCATTTTCTTGCACATTTTTTATATGTAAGTTATGTTTAAATATAATTTAATTTAGTTTAATTATAGAGTAAATCTTTCAGAAACCAAACGACTTGCTCTGAAAAGAAAATGTTACAAATTTTTGCGAAACTATTTCCCTTTATATTCTGTGTTAATTAGTTGTATTCTGGTATAAATAAATCCTTAATCCCACAATTCGAATGTTCAGAATCTCATAATTTAAAGGTTTTATATTTTGATTCAAATATAAATTAAATTTCAATTTCACAATTTGAAAATTCTTCGGTAAATTATATAGCACGTGTAAACGGATAAAAGTGGCTACGACTCGCAGAGGCAAATCTCCGTATCATATTGGGCAGACATTTGTCGTTGATAACACCAGCGTTAAGAGTTAGCGGAAAAGAAAGAGCGAGAGGCTAGCTTTCGCACGCTAAATGAGGAGTCATAACTTTCACAGCCGAGCGACCCGTCGCGCCATCCTGACCTACAACCTATCTGTGGCTTTCTCCCCTTTGTCCGCCGTTCAACGTACCCTAAAACTTCCCCCAGCCGTATCCAAGAGATACTTTCTTCTTTCTGTTCTCCGCGGGGCTCATCTTCGCAGAACCCCGGCGCATTTACGGCCACCCAGCGAATACATACATCACGCGGCATTCCCGATGTACTCATCGGCCCGTGTTCGTGTCCTATCCCCCGAGCGGGCAGAAGGAGGCAAGCCGCAAGTAGCCCAAGATGCCGTGGTAGTTTGGGATCGGTGCAGAAAATTTATAAGTCTACCACGAAGCCCGACTTTCCCGGGCCTTTTCACACCCGCCAAACTTTTCCTCTTATCCGTGGCGCGCACCCTCTCTCTCTCCCTCGCTCCCGCTGGTTCACCGAGAAACTTTATAATTTTATCGGCGACGAGTTTCATCGTGCAATATCCATTACCGTTAATTTGGCCCCGCTTAATCGCCAACCCCGTACTAAGTGGATATCGCGGCTAAACATCCTAACCGTTGGATATCTCTTGGTCAAGAAGCTACGCCACCGAGTTTCTTGGCGCTTGTATATATATCGAGTAACCAGTGGCCGGCCGTTTCGAGCCGGAAACTGCCGCTCGTCGAGACGCTTTCTTGGGGAATTGCCGTGGAATTATAACGCTTCGTGCGGCAGGGCCGAACACATTTCTGCTTCTCGGCTCTCCACGCTACACGCTCGAAGCTTAATTTAAGAGAAGCGGTAAAAGTCGGACGGAGTCACCGTAGACGCGAAACATCGGAAGCGACCCGGCGGAGATTAGAGAGTGCGTGGCATCGCTGAAGAGGTTGGAAAGTGCGCGGGTTACGAAATGAAATTTTCGATGAGAAAGCAGCAGCCAACTACCCGAGCGCGTTCAGCTATCCTCCCCTGTTGGTATGATCATCTGGATCCTCCGGCAAAAGTCGAACACAGGAAGGAAAGTATTGGAAATACAAGGTGTAATGAAACAGAAAATCTCGGAAGAGAATTCTTATCGTTATTTACAATACATTTTCTGATATTCGATTCTGATAAATATTTATCAGTGGCTGCATAGAAGGTGCGAGCAATAAAGTTTACTTGAAATACCTGGTTCCAATGTTGCTTTATAAGTACTTTTCCAGAAAACAGATTCAATTTTATTGACAAAAATATGCAGCAAAATGTTAAAAACTTTATTGCTTAACAATTAAAATATCGTGGGGTTTTCGAGTGATTCGAAAGAAATGCCTAAAAAACGAGATTTCTGATTAAAATTACGCCTTACTCGTTTCATAAATATAAACAGCAAATAATTAACAGAAAACTAATTCGAATAATTCATATTTAGTAGTCAAAAAGACTATTATTACCTCTGTGTCGCACGATTGATAAATGCTCCGTTTATATTTTCAAAGGTTTTAAATAAAATATCAAGATGCTTAAAAAATTCAAATTTGTGCAACTTTAACCAACACCCAGTGTGCATACACAAATAGCCCAGCGAATAAAACTTCGTTCCTTTTTTTTCTTTACGACTACAAAGGGGTCGTAAGCAACTCGTAGACGGAACTGCATAAGGAATGACAAACACGCGACTGTAAACACACACGGGGGTGCGAAACCGAGCCGACGCGACGTTTCAATTTCGGCGGGTCAAACACGCTGTTCCGTCGCGTTTCTTCCCGGATGCCTCGAACGGTCGAGGGTCAAAAGGTGAAGCCGTGTTATGCGGAACGGGCAAGCACGTGCAGCCGGTATCCGCAATCCGTTATGCAGCCGCGCTCGGTTCCCTCGTGTCGTGAAAATCTTATGACACCGGGGAGGTCCGGTCCTTGCAATTGCCGGCGTAAACTTCAATGAAAATGAGATGGTAGGCCGGCCTGTGGGCGATGACGAATTAACCTGGCAGGGACGAATCGGTAAACGGAAGCGGAGAAATTAGTTAGACGCCCGGAGCTAGTTTCAGTTTCCTTTTCCCACGCGTATATACTTGAGTGTGTATGCATGTATGTACAAAAACAAGCGGCGCAGAAGGCTCGAGGCGATTTCATCGATCGCGGCCGTCGGACGGACTTTCGATTTGAATTATTTCCAATGATGCTTGGAATAATAATAATGTGGAAAGGTACGATCCCGACACGGGCTGCCTGATTGATTCGTAACTTATTCATTATGCGCGAGTGTATCGGCCGTATGTTTTCGTTCCGCGTGATTTTAAACAGATTTGATCACGCCGCACGTTATAAATCATATGCCGGCTACACGGGCGCATTGGAACCGTTCGAAGTGATACATTGCAACGAACGGGGATGGCACTCTTGCAGGAAGACGGGAATATTTGAGTTCCGGTGTAATATTTTACTCGAATGGCGAGCACGGGATCTTCTCGCGACGCCGGCCGTGAGAGAAAGAATTGATGGATGAAAAGATTAATTAACTGGGGCTCGCAATTTTTCGGCTGACAAAGTGAGCCTACTTTTTCACTATCGTCGTTGTAAGTGGGGCTAAAAATAATAAAGTGCAATGTAACTGAATGTATCAAATAATTTCTGGAAAGATTTCTCTAAACTTTTGTATTCTAAGTTAGGTCCTTTTTGTTTTACGATCCTCTAATTTTTTCATTATTTTTTAATTATTTTTTTATTTAACACTTTATCTACCGAAAGCCTTAAATTGGCTTCTGGATATCATGCGTTGTTGACCGAAAATCGATTAACACTGACTGCCACGTTATCCAAATATGGCTGACACTTGAAATTCCATTAAAAATTGTCGCTCATTTTTATTTGGTTAAAAATATTCCTATTAGACGTTTTAAATTACGAATAATAGAAATATTAAAATATTGTGGAAACAGAAATAAAGTTTGTCAAAAATAAAATTATTAGCAAACGAAATGTTTAGTCAATGTTCAGTCAAAGTGTTAATAAACCTTTGATTATTATTTTTTCGTCTAACACTATTGAAATAATGAATGCTAGGAAATAAAGTAAAATAAATCGAAAATAGGGAATTACACTTCCAAATTTTAATTATTTTCAAGTTACAAAGTGGCAGTGCTTATTTTATCATTTCAGAGCAGTCGGTAATGTGTTAATTGTTAGATAGTTAAATTCTGAAAGACTGTTTTCAGTATTACACGATATACAAGGTTTGTCCAATAAGTATCGGGACTGTTTTTTTTTAGCCAACGGGAAGGGTGGAGTCAGGTGAGCTAATAATCCCGGCTCATTTCTTTTTCCTAGTCCTTGGAGTGTGTAAATTGCCCCTGAAATGAAAGTGTGTTTAACGTTCGCGTGGAGAGTCAAGATGCAGCGAACCATCGATTTTGTGTTAAACTAAAGAAATCTGCTACGGAGACTTTTAATATAACCTGTAATGCTTACAAAGACCAATACATGCCCAGCACCTGTATGCAATTTTGCCAAATGCAATGGGTAATAAAAAATTTAATTTAGGCATTAGATAAAAATTCACACTTGAATACGTCACTAAACACCAGTTTAAAAGAAAATATAACGCTTTAACCATTACCATTACGAAGTTATGCGCATCTACCTTATAATTAAGAGTTCTCAGTGTCCACCTTTAAGTCTGGGAGACCCCAGGTCGGCCGCAACGACATAAAAAGTCCACGTCGATAGTTAATTTTCTCAATGATTCGATTAAAACGAAACGAAATTACATTATCGATTGTTGCGAGGCTGGCTTATTCTTTAACCGTATTATTCATCTTCATTTTAACCGGGCTACTTCGCGGATAGTTCTCAACGTCGGAAAATTAGCCGTGCTTCCGTTCGCGATGCAACAAGCCTCAAAAGAAAGTATGAAGAAAAAAGTCGGATCGATTCAGACTTTCTCGTAAACACTGAATAAGACTTGAAAGCTCGTCGACGGGATGCATCGGAAGCAAAGGAAAGAAAAAGGGCGAGAAAAACAGGAAGCCCGACTTCATCGACGCTCCAGTTCCGTTAAATCATTCATAAAATCTGACTGGTCACTTTCAGCGGGGACGTGACCGTGTAAATTAACTCCGACGGAAACGGTGATCGAGTTCCTTTCTGCGAGTACGAAATGGATCAACAGTCATCGAAAGCACCTTCATTTTTTAATGCAAAGTTTCAAATAAACAGAAGTATTATTTGTAGGGTAGCGAGCGAAAAGAAACAGAAAGGAAAAGGAATAAAATCTGGTCGGATTCAAAGGATTGTCAGTGTTGTCTTAAATGGACGTTTATGGGTTACGGAGATAGTTGATTTAATAAATAAATAATGGAGATATATATTCACACTAAGATTACAGTTATAATGCACATAAAGTAATATTACAACCCACAAAAGGAAAAAATCTAAGGTTCTCCCAAACGTAACAAAGTCTCCAAACGTGTCAACATCTTATCAAACCATACCAGAACATGTCAGAATCTTCTCGAACATCAGTATTTGTATTTTTCTCAGGAGGATGCGTCTGTTGTCTCCACCAATTACAATTTGTCCAAAAATTCGACGTTCGTGGCCACCCCTTTGGCCACAGCTCGGTGGGGATGTCCCCGAAACGTCGTATTATCTGTCTGGTGACAGTGACCAAGTTTACGATGCGTATTTCTCCAAAAAGATGAACGAACTTACGTCCCTTACATCTCAATTTTTTTATATTAATTATTTTACGTGCAAGATCTAAATATTTTTTCGATCTTCTTCGTATTGCAGATGTCCCTTTTTGTATCAATAATCGACTTCGCTAATGAGTACTCGTAGCGAGCCCTTTGTCTCGTCAAAGTATCCGCGAGGATTTTCACGGAAGGACAAGAGTCTCGAAAAAGCTGCTTACAACGACCATCCTCCCTTTTTTTTAAAACAGAGACACAGTTTTAAACTTGAGCATTGATATTTTTTTTGTCGGGGTAAGCGGAACCATTTTCTTTCTAAAGATTCATCGACAAGTCGAGCAGAACGAAGGGAAATTTTAGTCTTTAATTAATTTACTTTGCCAGGTAAAAAGAAGATGCTTTGTTGCTTAATTATTAACCCCTGAACGACGGCGGCGGGGTTAATCGTGACCCAAATCTACGAAATGTGCAGGATTGTGCTTTAATTAAAATTTCCAATCGAAACACCTTTGCATATTAGCAGAATAATATCCACGGGAATAGTGTAAAACTTAGAAAACGATAATCGAAATAAATTTTAAATTAAATTTACATTTTAAATCATACCTTTGATTAGCAAATATTTGGCATAAAGATGCCAATCAGTAATTGGTGTGATAATAACACCACTTAAAACATTTTTCCTTCTTTTCCTTTTCATTAATTAGGGCGTCGATCTTTAATATCACCCTATAACATTCAACATATTGAGATGATAGCCAGTTTGCATAAGGAAATCGCTATAAAATCACAAGCACGGTCTCTAATTTGGGGAGGAGATGTCGTTAAACCAATTGCCAGATGTCCGAAAGCCACGGAAGGGATGCAGACCAACGGAAATAGAAATTAATGAAAGCCGGATCACGAAATGGATAGAAAGGATATTACGTGTTGAGGATATGGACTTTCCAATTATAATCACCCTCGTAGAGTGTGCAATCGCTGTCTACTTCTATTCCCCCAAATACATGTCTCGCTGTGTACATATTTCTACATGTAGTCACGGTTTTGTCTACCAATATTTGTTCATGTTTATGAGCTTTGTCTCGAAATTAGGATTCATCCTACTGAACCCTTAAAACAATAAACTTTGTTTAATTTCAGTAAATCTATATTCTATAAAGTTCGGTAGAAGTTCCTTCCTTAGCATGTCAATTAAAAGTTAATTAAGTGTGCTCATTTTATCAAGTTTTTGATAAAGCTGTTTCAGAATTAATTGTTTCGTACAGACATTTTACAGATTATTCGTTTTACTTTTAAAGTTTAATTTTTGGACATTGCGTGGAATCGTTACTTATAAAGGTAAGTTTAATTAGAAGCAGAAAAAATTGAGTAGTATAAAACCTATCTTTTTATAAATATAAAGATTAAGAACTACTTCTTAAATTAAACTGCAAGGAGTGTTGAGGTACACGGTTAGAGAGATCAATAATTCGTGAGATAATTTAAATAATAATTTGTTACACAAAGTAAGTACTTCAGAATGAATTTACTTTAAAAAACAATAGTTTCAATTAAAAGAAAAAAGTGCCTTTTTCTGGCTAGTGTATTCAGATAAAAGGAATTTATAAAAGCAGCATTTGATTATTATCCTTGAAGAAAAAAATGAAAACTGACCAATTAAATTTAAATTTGTCAAACTAATATTCATCCTATTTTCAGCCAGAGAGAATAAAAGAATTCTTTTCTTTTTCATTGTTTAGGAGTACAGCTACAGTTAATTAGGTTAAAGTGCTATACGATTAATCTTCTAACAAATTACTTAAACTTGAAAAATAACCAACGTTTCCGCGTTGTAATAAATAATCACTCCTCTGATTTTAAATTGCTTTACTCCTTCGGTACTACGTCCCTGAGCATACATTTTGCAAATATATAGGCACCCCTACATTATTCCTGTAAAATACACCAGAATATTTCAATTCACTATGTTCATATATAACGGGTTAGCGAACAGGTTAAGGAAGTGCATAGAAATGCAAGTGCCGTGTATTAATGTCGTAAAACGATAAACATACAGCTCTTATCTACTTGGCATTTTTTTACACAGCAAATGCATCAAACATATATACATCCGTGTGATAGTATACACGTGTACAAGTACACGACAACCAGGACAGAAGCGTGCTATATTAGTACACATAGAGAAACCGACCCTATCGTGGCTGCTATTTTCCGTCTGCTACACCGCAACTTCGAGTCAGTCGGCCACAAAATGTATCATCTCCTAGTTTGTACTCCCAGGTTAAATTAGATTTTATTGGGACTGTTATCCATTCTACGTTATCCCGGAAAGTACTTCCGGCCGAAGCAATCACGGCTCCCGTGCCACCCCTCTGCTACCCTGCTCCCCCAGACAAAATTCGAATCTATTCCGACGATACTCCGGATGCGGTCGATCGGTACCAGAGCACGTATCCGACCAGCTAATCATTCCTTTTTCCGGTCGAATAAAATGAAGAAAAAAAGAAACAATCTTCACCCCTTCATCGTCTGCACCTTTCCAAGCAGGAGGAACGAATAACTTTGCGTTCCCCTCGAAAGGAATATTCAGATTCGAATCCCATCAACCTTATAGAAGGTGAGTCGTCGAAAAACGAACCGCCTGAACAACTCTTTTAATTTTTGAGATAGAAGTTGTATTCAGTATTTCTAATACCGATAATAAAAACTCAATCGATCGACAGAGAATAAAGAAGAGAAAAGATTTATTACTAAGAAAGTAAAATTATGTATAGGGAGAACTGTTCGTTACTCTCCGAACCGTCTAAACTTTTCACTGTACAAATTACAAGCTTAATCGTATATTTTTATTAAATATATTACTTGTACATAAATCGTGCAGTTTGTCGTTTCTTTGTCGCTTTGACCTCCCACCTCGTGTTAAACCAAATGCGAGGAATTAACACCATATTATAAAAGAAAAAAATTCAAAACACACGTGTATAAATTGTTTAGATCAGAGCCAGTTTAAAGATTAAACCCGAATAACATAATCTTCGCTGCAGTTCTGCGATGAAAAGGTTAACGGGCGATAGCGGTGAAAATAATAAATATCGACAAGCAGAAAAGAAAAAGTAGCGATAACATGAACGGGGGGGAGAAGGAGAGGGGATACTTTTGCGCAAGGCAGTTTCGGAATCTTAAACTTCTTGAAATAACTGCAGCCCTGGTTAATGCGCGCAGCTATGTTTTGCCGAGCGGCCAAAGAAAATAAAGCGACGGAGATTGCGAGAACCGGCGCGGAACAGCTTATTCCTGCCGCTAACTTTGCACCCCCGCCCCTCGTCCAGATACTATAGTACGACATAGACAAACTGTCACAACTTCCGTGAAATTGTCGAGTCCCAGCTACCTATCATACTTCAAACTTCGAACCGGCGCGAAATCGGCCCCCCGTCCCAGTCTCGGTGCACGCGTGTGCCCGCTCTCCCGGCCGTCTTTCTTTCCGCGCGTTCGCTATCGACCTTACGTCACCGCTGGCAAAACGACGGCAAGTTCAACGACACCGTTATGCATCGGTTGGCAATCTTTCAGAAACGATGCCGAACGACGCCGTGGCTTAATCCTGACGAGCGTACGCACGCGGCCAGACAGGATCACCAGCCTCTGTTCGAGACAGAAGACCACGAAATCGCGTGGAAAGGGGACAAGCGGGCTTCTCGTCAAACCGCCCGTTCAAAGATCCTTTGCATAAACATAAAAGATACTTTGTAGGCACAATTTTATACTTTAAGAAGTTTTAGGAACTGTCGCGAAGTATGACAAAATGTTATATGTACAATAAAAAGTTATATAGTATGACCGATAAAACCCATAAACCCACATCTGGACACCAATGGACCTCGTCCTTTGACCGCGGTCCTCACACACACCTGAGGTAGCGAAAATGGTACTTTAACCCCTCTCTCACGAAAATGTACAACTGACCACGGATTGGCTGCGATTTCAATTCCGTAGCTTCTCAAAACTCTATAAACGCGACAACAAATTGTAAAACATCAGAGTCTACAATAAACCATCAATCTATACGCTTCGCTTCGAAACAGAACAACTTTGTCAATTAACCAACTTTGTCTACAAAGAGTCTGAAACAAACCAACAACCTAGACGGTTCACTACGAACCCGAACAACTCTCAACGAAACACTCTCAATCAATATATTTCTTAACCCTAAACCTAAACCTATTAGCACTTCTACGTGTCAACTATATTGTGCACCTTTTGAGGATTATCGAGAAGAGCACGACCTAACAGAGACAGTGACCTGCGGGTTATGAATATATTACCTACAGGTAATTGTTTTTTGTATATTTCTATTATTATTTAGACAAATTATTTCAGTAACCCTTAAACGCTCATTAGTGATATCCACTGACAGTTTCTATAATTCTTTCCTTTCCCATTTTTATTTTCTCCCTTTACTTGCCACCCTACAACTTTGATATTATTATAATTAACTAATTTATAATTGTACTTCACGACGGTTGTATAATATCTGAACTTTAATTACGTTTCAGGATTGAATCTTTGAAAAGAAAATATCTCATTTTTCTATCATAATATAAAAGCTTTTCGAATCCACGTTTAATTAAAAATGAAACATTTGGTTTCATCTTTATCTGTATTTAACCGATGTACCTTTACCAGTTTCATAATTTTAATTAATGTTCAGCAGCGCGGGGATCACAAATACCAATGCGAAATTGAGAGCGTGAAAAGTTATTAATACTCCGGGTACAAAGCTTTCTTTATCCTATTCAGGAAAATTTGAAATTCTAACTCTCGTTCTATGACCTTAGAGAAATAACATTTCTTGTTATACAGGGTGGTCCACGCAACTTGCACGCAACTACAAATTCCAAAGTATGTGTTACACGTTAGTTATTAGGTCTAGGGCTAATGAAGGCCAATACTTTTGTACTCAGAATTTGACATTTTTCCATATTTTGATATAAAAAATCTATTAGAGGAAGAAAGGATTATAAATATATATTCGGAGGAAGGATTTTGGAATGTTTGCGGCTGGAGTTTAATTTATTGTGTTTGTAAGATGATGAGACAGTCACTCTATTTTAAACTAAAAGTAGTAGATTGTGTAGGCATACAACAGTTATAGGTATGATACATAAAGAGTTAGAGTTGTTTCCTCCAAAAAAGAAAGATTTTGTTTCACGCAGGGTCAAGTTACATTTTTTATCGCTGGTATCAACAGACTTATAGTCTCCCAACTTATTTGAATTTCAAACGGTTCCCTTTCGTCTGGAGATTTCAAAGCGACCCGCTCGCTCCGAAGGTACATAAAATTTCCGTGAGTTTTCCCGTGGATCCAGCTCGCGATAAATCACCGAAGCAACGGAGTCACACGCTTCCATAGATGCTCATTATTAACTGGCTGCTTACCGGGGGGGGTTCCCGAGGTAACTTCGTCTACTTAATTGAGGCGCGAGCCAGGACATAATTTTCCAAGCGGGGATCAACTTTCTCGCCAGCGCGGCTGAACTTCTTATCGGCGGCCATCGGATCCGCGGCTCCGCCAGAAAAGAAGCCACCCCGCCCCTTCCCTCCAGCATTCGCGTCCCGAATTCATTCTGGTTCCGTCGGAAACGGGTCGCAACGAGTGCGACTAATGATAATTGCTCCGGCCACGCGGCGATAGCTTTTATTTTGCCTGTCCGCGGTGGAGCCCGTCGCAAAAACGGCGAACATTCGCCGGACGAACATTACGCGGCGATAATTCCTGGATACAAATGTCTGTAACAAATGTACCGGCGCTGTGTGTCGCAGTTACCGAGACTTCGAAGATTAAGCTTCTTTGGAAAGAAGTTGGATCGATGGCGACGCGGCTTGCAATTGATCCTCGCGATCGTTGCGGAATTTGCTTAGTTTCACCGATTTGTTTCGTAAAAAACGGGTTGAAGATTTCTTTGTAAAAAATTGAATGTGGATCCAAAGTGTATTTACACTCCCGTTCAAATTTTATTTACAACTTAATTTTAAGTTAAATTTTAATTATAATTAATGCAGTCAAGTCTTATCAAATACGAAATATGAATAATATTTCGGGTTTCTTCATTTGTTTTAACACCGAGGCCATAAATATTTAGCTCTAACTGAAGCACCCGTTACAAAAATCGTAAGTGAAGGGGTTAAAACACTGATATACTTTTGCTTAATAGTGTGTCCAATCTCCTCCATTGGCAAACAGAGTCTGGCACCGTTTCGACGTATTCGCGTGTAACGACTTCCATATTTGTCGATGTTATCTATTAGAGTTCCTAACTTTACAATATGTTCTTTCTTAAACTTGTTGACTCCACATTTTCTATGCATTGGAGCATTAACACGTTAACTGCCATGGTGGTCATTGGTGACCGGCGCTTCGATTTTTATATAATTAAATAATTAATAAAAGAAAAGAAGATAAAATGAACCGTGGATATTGTTGGCATTAGACTAATAGTGCAAACTAATAATTTCAATGGTTACAATAATACAAAGTAAAAAATACAAGTGTATAAATAAGAAATGATCTTGAATTGATTTGTGATTTCAAATAAGTAGTGGTAAATCGTGTTGCATTCAAAGGGTTAATTATAATCAACTGGTACCTTTTTTAAAAATTAATACTTGATATATCGATTGGCTACCCCACGTCGCATGTAGATACGTTTTATTACAAATTTAATGTTTGGAGATTCTATTCCTAAACTGATCTATAAAATCCAGCTGTTTTTCGGAAACAATTTAAGGTTGTTTCCCGAATCCGAGATCATTTACGTCCAAACTTTGCGACGTGGCCATCTTCTCCTAGTATTACGTGCTACGCAAAATAGGAGAAACTTCACGTCACGTCTTGACGCTAAGTCTAATACCCAGATTAAGTACCTACGAAGTTGGCGTAGACTAATGGCTGCAACACGAGATGGACGGTTTCATGCTTTATCAGCAGCTGGAGGAACGTTTGGATGCCCATTCAAGGTTCCGGGTCTCGGTCCACATTTTCGAATAAAGATTAATAATATCCGCATAGATGAAGATAACGGAAGACGCTGCTGTGGAAGAGCAAATTTCGAAATTTGCTCTAAGGGCTGATCATCCGTAGGGATTTCCACTTAAAATCTGTCCAAGATACAATCTGATTCATCAAAATCCAATGAATAGTAATTTTGTGTTCCCTTCGTAGTAGGATTTGGATGATTCGAAATAAAATTACAGGGAAAATATTTAAGCTACTATTTTTATTTAATCATTTAATTTTTAACAAACTTTATATTCTGTTTCCACGATATTTTGGTATTTCTGTTATTCTTAATTTCAAATATCCAACAGGAATATTTTCAACTAAATAAACGAAAGAATTCCTAATAATATAAGCGACGGTTTTTAATGATAATTTAAATGACGTGGCAGTCAAGGTGTTAAAGGAAGTTATTTATAATTATGTATTTTAACAGAAAATTATTACTTTTTAGACAAAATGTTTCAAAATACAGTAAAGAATATAATCTAATCAACAGTATTTTTAGAAATTAATTAATATGTATTCTGCTAAAAAAAGTTGCTGCATTGGAAAAAGTACCTATTTCAAAGCAAAGTGGGAGACATTTGAAATTTATTAGTTGAATCCGAAGGAATAGAAATTTCACCATCGCTAAACGGCTAAATAAGAAATAATTTTCTAAGAGGTCTTAAACAAGACTTTTCGTGTCCCTCGGACCGTGTTTTAATTCAAATTCAACGTTTTAATCTGCACACCTTTCCTACAACAACCGTCTACAGGAAATTCCCACTATAAATCCTGAACATTTCATCCATCCGCACACGACGGAAGGATCTCGAGGTGGAAACGGAAGGAATCTCTTTAAGGGGTCTCAGCTCGGTTGAAAGATTAATGGAGGCTCCTTTGATTGTCCAGCGGGTACGGAGCCGTAACGCTCGGCGCGTCGAAGCGTATCGCGCGTCCACGTGGACCGGATCCCGTCATCAAATAGTCAGGAGCGTGGCAATATTTAAAAGGTCGACGTCTCAGGTGTAACGTAGCCCGAGGTATATAAGTCCGGTGTCCGTGCGAGGATTTATCGGTCAAAAATTTCGCATACGGCTGCTCCCTTCGTTTCGCTTTGCCCGCTCGTACGTTGGGTCGCGTGCCGACAATTTTAATCGCGGCCCGTCATCGACACAATGGGCCGGGCAGAAAAGACCGGACACGACATCGAACGAAACGTGTGTATACAAAAACGGCGCGACGGGATGTCAACGAAAATTCGATCGAAAGGCTCGTTTGTCTTGCAGGGACTCGAATCAGAATATAAATTTTAATCCTTAACCGGTCACGTATCGTTTGTAGACTGCTTCGTGTCTCAAAGGATTATGCCAACCTTTATGACTGCTGCATTTATGTTCTGTCATTTTTATTTTCATAATTTGCATACTTTGAAACCTTGCAAAATTTTATACATTTTTAAACGTTTAATTCTTCTGTGCTTTCGATAAACTTCGCCGCCATAGAAAAAGAAGATAATTATTTTTGGATGGTAAAATTAATTAACGTCTATACGTATGATTGCTAACATTTGATATACCAATACAGTAATAGTTTTGTCAAAATTTCATTCCTTCCTATGCTCCTAAAAGTAACTTACAGACGGCGCATAATCATTTAGGTATGAAAAATTCATATGACTAATTAAGGTTAATCTGCTTAACAAGGTGTGATGGGATTGTTTTATAAATTTTATTTATGCTTAATGCTATTATACATTTTACTGTATAGCTGCTTCTTGCTGTTGTAATAATTGTTTAATTTTGAATTGTAATTAAACAATTTCAGATAAAAGAAATAGAATTCTAATTTTTGTTTTGCTACCAACTTATGTTACGGTTTAATATTTTAACCCTTTCCTGGGAGACATGAAAAGAATGCACATGGTTCTTAAAGGAAAGGTGATTAGATTGAATCTTTGCTCGTATACCCATTCGAAAATTTCATTTTTTACCTCTGATACCACGATTGACAGGTCTAAATTATAATTCAGATTTTGACTTTTCGCAGACAGTTTGTCCGTGCGAGTAAATGAAGGCAGCCCTTCCGCGTGACTTCGCGGAAAATTTCCCAATTTCGCGAATGCGTGTTCGTGACGGGGGTGAAAAGAGACCCCCCGCCTTCGGAACGTGAAACGACCAGTTCATATAAATAATTGATGCGGCAGTGCCGTTCGACTAATTGAGTTGTGCGTTCGTTGCATAACGCCCCGCCAAGCTGAAATAACCCATCAAAGTGGGGTTCCTGTTAGCACGCGGCCAGGTTTCAGCGAAATTTCATAAACATGTGATAATTCTATCGGTGACAAGGAAAATAAGACAACGGGAACCTTAAGCAATCGATTAAAAAGTGCTTGTTAACTCTTCCGGTGTTCAGTGTACACGAAGTACGGCATGAACTGCACATTTTCGTAATAAATACTGATACCATGAAGCTTTTACAAGTTTTCACAAGTATTTATACACATATAATTATTATTAAATCATACCACCACCCCCTTAGTGTACGTATTAAAAACACAAGAAATAATAATTTATTATATTTGTATAAATAATTCGAATTCTTCGGATATTATAAAATTGTAAGGTTTAAATAGAAAAGTTAAAAATTTGTAAGTAAAGAATATCAAATGGAATACTGCAGTACGGTACTAATTTATGAGTTAATACCTGGACTATGGAGTAATTAACAATAACTCCAAATGGATTTAGTTTAACAAAGGGAATATAATGCTAGCAGAGAATGTAACGCTGCTAAATTCAATCGTAACTGCTTTAATTAACCATATTATTTTGCAAATAAGGCGAACTAATTGAATTTAAATCGGGAAGATTATATTGCAAGAAAGCTTCTGGTGGTACAATTACCATTAAAAGTGTTAAATAATTGATTTAAAAACTTCAAAAATTTTGCTGAACAAAAGTAGATTTTTTATTTACGAAGCACTCTTCCTCGAAAGCACATAATTAGCATTATATTTATCTTACAAAAGAAATACATTAACACTAGAACTGCCTCCGGTTAATCTACGCTTTCTTTTATATTGAAAATAAAGTAGAAAACAATAAATAAGGTAGAATGATTCTTTACCTTAATTAAATTTTGTAATATAGAATAAGAAACGTGGAACAAGTCATTTTGACCTGTTTGGTAGTTCTAGTGTTAATAAATATGTACAGATAACAAAATAAAAATGCTACTAATGCCGCCATTACAAAAACGGAGGATTTTTCTGTTTCCTGGTCACGGTAATCAAGGATTAAGCCTGTCGAAAGTGTTTTAAATAGCTGAGAAATATAAAAGTCTGTACAGTGCTCGCTCCACTCAAGCCACGAATTAAACCAACGTTTTCGCTCATTTTCAACGAAAGTCAACATCTTTTTATTACGCGTACTCTTAAGCAGCAACAAACCAAAACATTAAACGCGAAAAGCATATTTGTTCCCGGGAAGGATTCCACGGCGGAAAGTTCAACTAATTACATTATTTCAACCGCTAGGAACAATGTACCCTGGGGAGTTTAAAAAAAAAAAGAAGAGAGGAGAGAAAGAATTCTCTTTTCCCAGCGATAAGTGTTTTAAAGCATATAATCTCAGGGTATAATCCCTTTGAAGTGTAACCCAGTTTTCGTCGAGCATTATTTCCCACGTCGATGTTCGGGGCAACATTTTTATTCCATTTAAAACAGTCAACGCTTTAAAAAGGATTAATGCGTAGAAAATCGGGCAGTAAATTTGCTCTCTATCTCTCTTTCTCTCTCTACTTACGCTTTCCATTAATCTTTCCATTTACGTTTCGTAAGCTCTGTTCCTGTTCACTTTTACACCATATTCGGTTATCGCATAAGGAATCTTTATTACCGTACAGTCTACTTTGTATGCAATGAGAAACATGAATTATACATTCCGATATACGAGCAACTATTTTATGATCTTTCACCATTTTCAGGACAGGTATTTTTCAAAGTTTATAGCTAACTTTAAAACTTCGAAGCATGTTAATTCACAATAAAATTACTATTAACCAGAGGAATAATTTAAACATTAATTATTTGGCAACATATTAACCCATTGTACATACCAGTGGTGGCGAACCTTTTTGAGAAGTGGGTCAAATGTTCATTATTTTTTTTAGTACTCGCTTGTGGGTCACTAACTCAGTGGCGTCACTTGGAAAGGGGGAAGGGAGGATGGTTAAAAACTACTTTTTGTGGTTCTCATTTTTAAAACAAGATATAATATACTTATATATAATTTTTGATTGTCTGTTTTCTCTTTTGTGGTATAAAAAATATTATCTTCACTGGAATCTTTACTGGTATATACAGTTATTATTGCGACTTTAATCATTTGTTTATGTTGAACAATTATGATTGCATTACTATTATCAATTATTATCAGTAATTTTTCTAAATAGTCTAAATCACTAATTTAATACCTTTCATTTATTCTAATTCATTTGTATAAAATAAACAAAATTTTCTTCCAGTGTTGAACCAACCTTTGGAAATATTTTTAATTAATATTTTCCAGTCTTCTATGACGTACGCTTTCGATCTACATAAAAAATTCCGCGCGATTCCATCAAAAGGATTACGAAACGAGAGTTAGTTGAAAAAGCAAATAAGAAGGTAACATTCATGATAAATATAATTCCAGCAAGAAACAACCTCGGTGCAATTCAAAAAGTAAGAGTAACGCCGCAGGTGACGAAGTTAAACTCTGTATAAATTAAGGCCAGAACTTAGAGCTTTAACGTTATTAGTCTCCGAAGTTGAACGACATCCTTTCCGTGCCGTTCCACGGGGAAGAGTAGAAAAAACGCGAAACTTTCCCAGCGAGGAGGCCACTTTCCGCTTCGCAGGAATTAAGCGCCGCCAGATTTTTTTCCTCCCGTTAGCTCGCCACGTCCGACCGCTCCGCCGCGGTCCAAGCATTCTAACGTCCGACCCGTTAATCGATCAATCGAGAAAAGGCCGGCAGGTTGAGCTTACTAATTTAATCGTCCTGATGGATACAAGCGGCCGGGACGGTGCTCTCTGGTCGTGGCGGATAAGAGGAAAATTCGTCTCGCAACGCGCCGTCGTGTAAGTACCGTCAGGTACCCTGGCCATCGATCGAACCCGATCTCGAAGCCAATATCTCATCCTCGCTTGCGGTCTATTAGATTTCCACGGCTTCCAAGGGGTCACCGGTTCTTCCACCCCGTCCCCTCGTTTCCCCCATCGCCACGAAGAAAAAGGCCGCGCGTAAATCGCAACTCTTTCAACGTCAATCCTTGAAAGGCACACGAGATGGATCTTGTACGTTTCCGGTGTACCAGCCACTTCCAGCGCCGTGGATCTCGGATTCGTCATCCGGGACAGGGAAATCGATAACAGAATTGACTCGAAAATTCATCGATGACCTATTTAAAGGTTAAGAGGATTCTATACGGTGTAGGGGATGGATGTTTATGGAAGAAAGTTTGCTACACAATTAATTATCTTTTAATTGTAAGGAGGATGTATAGCGCTAGAGTAACCCATTAATGCTCGAAGTTCCAATATGAACTTTGCATCATAAATTTATTGTTTTAAACATTAAGTGAGAGTTTCATAATTTCGTTATTAACTCCTAATATTTACACGTTTTGATAGTGAGTTAAGAATGTAATGATACCTCTAGTATCGAGCAGACAAATAATAGGTTGACACAATTTTATTGAGGATATTTTCTTACAAACATACAAAATTTAGTTTTAAAAAACAATCTTAATTACGTCGTGATATTTTTTGATAGTTTTTTGAGTGTTTGACACGTTGCAATACGAAAATACTAACTGATATTATTAAACCATTAATTCCTAGCAGTTAAAAATATATTATTTTCAAAATAAAACCCTCTGTTACAAATAAAATATTAATACTAGAAATGTTTAGTTGAAATAAATAGTAAAGAAAAAATATAAATATATAACACAGATTTCTAGCTAAATATTGTACTGTATACAGCCTTTATTGTATTAATTAGTTAAATATGAAGTATTCGTGAAGAAAATTACTTTATAAATCATGAAAGTTAAATATTATAATGATATAAATAAGTATTTATTTACCTTTCTATCTAGTAAGCTACTATCTTGAGAATAATATAATACTATTTGTTTCTTTTTGCTACTATTTGAAATAATAGATTTTGAGAATTAATGGATCAACCGTAAGACGAAGGCAAATGTTCTTTTTTTCAGAAGAAATTATTTAAATTTGACTTACAATATATTAGTCACACGATGTTAAATGCCTCAGTGAAGAAATACTATCGTCATTGAATTATGGATAACAGTTCAGAGTTACCCAGAGACAATACGAAGGGCTGAAAGGTAAATGTCGAAGGGCAGAAAGTTAAATATCCGTGGAATTGACATTTTACCTCTACAGTATCCTCTTTAAAGCAATGGCATCGGTGTTCCTTACGGATAAGGCTCCTTTATCACTTGGCCCCTTATGCCCTTATATCTCTGTAGACACAAAGTAATCTCGTAACTGAAAACCATGAAAATTCTTCAACATTTCATTCGATTCGAGATGCGATTCCTTTGATGTACCATATAATACAAATTCCCGTCCACAGTTCTTTTAATAATTCCTTCAATATAAAAAGAACTTCAAAATGACCGAAATCGATGATTCAATAAAAAATGCAGTTATCAAACTACCAAAGATACTAGTAACTAATTTTCAAATTCAAGTTTCTAATTACTCGCGATATTGACGTCGTTCGTAACTTTTCTTTCAAGTACCTATGTCAATTAATGCCCTGGTCAAGTTTCCTACAAACGTCTAATTGGACGCGAAGAATTACCTCGCGGACATAATCTTTTGTCCATCGTGTACGAACTACCTTTGCCAAGACCGGAAGTGAAGGAGCTGCAGTTCGAGCTGCAAAAAGCAACGATAACACGCCGATTCGATCATCATTTGACGTTTCTTTGCTCGTGTTTCGTCCGTGTTATTGGGAATCGCTCAGATTCGTTGCATCGTCGTCATTCCTTTCTGCGTTCCTGAATTTCGGGAATCCAGCCGGTCGTTACGCTCGCATACAAAGACGGCAGATTGCCGGGTCGCGTGATCAATCAGAAATTTTCATGATTGTCTGTTGGGATGCGTGGACCGATGTCTCCCGCATTCGTTTTCCGGTTTCCGCGTGTCTTTTTATTGTTTGCTGATTTTTGTTTGTCGGCTCGCGGCTGAAGAAGTACAGCTTCGCTTTGACCAATTTCGGGTATATTAGAAAGAAATATTAGGAAATCAAGGTTCTGGGTCTAAAACTTGCAACTTGCATTTATCATTGAATGGATATTAAACGTAACATACGATGTAATATTTTTTACGTATATTACACGTTACTAAAAAATACTTATGACGTAATACATTTATTGCTTTGCAATACTTTCACGTTAATTAACATCAGAAATATAAAGTTAAATGAACTGAAGTAGATTAGAATAAATCCTCACTTAACTCTTAGTACTCACATGTTTATTTGAAGACTTGTATTCGTAATTTTTTAAAATAAAAAACGATAATTCCTAATCGAGATTTTCAATAATTTTAGAATAATTTGGTCGAAAACCTTCCATAAAACTTTGCAAAGGGATATCCTTACATACTGTCGTAGAAATAACGTGTTTTAACGCGAAAGATAATAAGTTCCGATGACATTTATTCGCAGGCGCGGAAACGTGAACGAAAAAAAAAAGAAGAAAATTGCGGAATTTTCTTCGACGGACCCCGGGAACTACTACATATGCTGCTGTCCTCGCGACACGGTAACTTTCTGAACGATGTAACTTTGTTTCCACTTATTTTGCGCTCGACTTCCCATTCCCATCCCCTGAAATTGATAAAAAAGTTTGTCTATCAGATGTACACTTTCATGCAAGTTTACCTTGGAACCGAATTAATCGATGTGTGTTCCTTGAAGAGTTTCTCGTGCTTGTTAAGGGACATCAAACTAAATGTGTTTGCGATGCACGGAAGGTCCTCCAGAAATTTCCACCCTGTCACGTTCGATAAACTTTGAGTATCGCGAAAGAAATCTGATAGTCGTGTTTTCTCGTATTTTCTGCATCTATAAGTCGCACGAAATAAAATTATATTTTGTCAAACATGGATCTCAAATTATCGGTAATTCGATATTCATCGACATAGAACGTTTGCACTTTCTTTTGAAACTTTTGTTACAAAGTATTAAAACAACAAAAATCCCGAAATCGATTAACCAGATTCCTTTTTCTCGTTGCAGGTGACACATAGTAATTTATTTTATTTTCTCTCGGGTTAAGGTCGGCTACTTTTCGAACAAATCCGGTACAATAGGTGACTCTCGAGGCAGGGTAAATTCAGTTTGAAATGTCCTTTGAAAAACAGGTAGTTCGGGAGATAATTGCGTGTACAGATTAAAACGGGATGGCCTGTACGATACCGGGCGAGTGTGGGTATCGTCAACATGCAGTACAATGAGGTTTGATCGTAATAACCCCGACTATAAACCGTGCCCACCTGCGGCAATGCGTCGGATGCAGAATAATCCACTTGAAACGAAACGACCACACCGTGATAAAGTGGGTACTAAAGCGGCAGCGGCGGGTAAAAAAGTGGTACAAGGAGCCTATTACAGACACTTGTCCGGCAAACGCTTTCAGGTTAAAATTCAACGTGGAACTTTTCGCTCCTTTTTTTCTCCCTTCCACTTTCTACCCCCGGCCCTTCCCACCGGCTGTCCCTTAAAACAAGCTTTTAAAGAGTTTGACGACGGGGATTTATTTATCCCCGAGCGACTGCACGGGAGGGTGCAGAGGTGTATTTATTTTATACAACGCCGAAGGGGGATGAAACAACGGCTACTGTTACCTGGAACAGGGTTGTTTTCTTGCGACCGAATGAAAGGGTAACATCGCGAAGCGAAAATTAAATGGCACACACTGAAAGCGTATCCTGTTTCAAAAAAGCATAGCTTGTTTCTGTGTAATAGCATATCCTTTTTTTTCCTTCTTTCCTTTTTTTTTCCCAACAAAAAAGAGGGAGGGAGATTGATGTTTGAAGGGCATTCGAAAGTAAATGGAGGCCAAATGGAGAGTTAAATCAGCTTTTCGATTTCATGCTTTGCAGAGCTTTCGTGTACCGGTGTTTGCTTATTGCAATTTTGTTTTATAACGTAAGATAGAGAAAACAACCTGGTGCTTTATTTATTGATGACAAAGTTGTCATCTTGAGATACTTTCGTGCCATTAACTCTTGTTACCTTTCTATGTAGTTTAAGAACACTTAGAGAAATATATATGACGTTATTTAAAAAACACAAGTCGATCACAATTTTTATTACCAGTTCTTGATACCCTATTACAATTAATTTCTTTACATTCTCTTATTTATTAAAATGTTTGTATCATATTAAATATATCTTTATAGGTTTTTGAGTGTTTGTTACTGTGGAATAAATTGTTTTTTCGCATTTACCTTCGCTTGGTACCCAAAGCCAAAACAAAATTGCATAGAATCGTTTCAGAACAATATATCCTTTCGCAACAAACCACAACGATTATTTATTGCATATTTGTTTCAGTTCACGTTACCATAGCGAAATCACGAGCCGATCCTAGAGATGTACACAATATTTCGCTGCTGTTCGGCTTCTCGACCGCAATTCTCCGATCGTTTTACAACGAGTTGCAGGAAAATTGGAAAAGTTTCCCATTGCATCGATGGAAACTGGTTTCTCCGTCTATTTATCGACACAATTAATTCTGCTGGTAATTGCTTTATCGACGCGGCCTACTCGGCGGTCTAGTTAAATGAAAGAGTGACGGAACGTATGCAAATCAAAGATTCGATTTTGCAACGTGACACGAAGGTGTTTTAGACGATAGTAAGAAGTGTTTCGTTTAATGTTTTCGTGGCCCAAATTTTGTTGACAAAAGCAGAATTTTTTTCAACAGAAATAATGTTCAATAGGGTATGTATTAATGTATACGTAACAGTAAGACAAGATCAAATAACAAATTTTATTTTTAATTTATTATGGTTATTAATACGAAGTAAATAAATACTTTCCACTGCCTATAAGAAAGTGCACATATATCTTTTTTTAACTGTAACATTCTTGCACCATTTTGGATCAAATTAACGCGAAACACATTTCTAATATCAAACAATTTAAACAAAATCTACTAATTTTTGTTAAAAGTAACTAAAAAGTGTATTCATCAAATAAAAATTTACTCTGTGTTCTTTTTCTGTGATTTACATAATCTTGGGAAAGAAATTGCGAATAAATAGAGTGAAAATTTATTAAGTATTCCCAAATTGATCCGTTTCATTTATAATTTTTGTTCAAAGATTGTTTGAATAATACCTAAATCTTTAATATCAATTTATACCTCAAAAAATACAGCGACTAAAAGCTTTTTAATAAAATCTTACATTTTCCTGCTCCTTTTGAGATTAAAAATACATAACCATGTTAAGCAAAATGCAATAGGTTTAAATAAAGTGTTCTTCTAATTAAGGTTTATTAATTAAAATATACGAAATAAGTTTGTAACAATTGTTTTGCATCCACTAATATAAGAATAATTGTATACAGCTGTTCAATTAATTATTTGTGATAAGTTCTCGTACTTATTTCTCTATTAAATTTTCAGTCGGAAATAAACGCAAAATTTAAAAAGCTGGGTATTCCGTGGAGCGTAGTTAGTAATGTAATTTTTAAATGTTAAAAATGTTCTCCCCTTCTCCAAACAACTTTTACGTATTCAAATTTTGAGATGACCTATTTTTCCATATGTCTGGCTTAATTTGTAGAATTATTTAAATCTTTCCTGTGATTCATGAATAAAACTCCGTTAATTACAGATGATTAATTTAATGCACCGTGCCATATTTTTAAGAAATAAACATTTATAGCATGTAGATTTGAAAATTAATCGTATAACGGGAGTATAAACGGCACATGCAAATAAAATAAAATGCCTTGTTATTTTTATCATAAATCTTCTCGTTTCAAAAAATATAAACTTTTCAAAGAAACATAAACTTTTTTTAAATAAAGCACGCTAGACGATAACAGGATCTTTTAAAATATTAAAGGTGGACTTTAAATAATCGATAAAAATTGTAACACGATCAATAAATTTCTCTATTTTTCCTCCTTCCAAAAAAAGTCTTCAAGTCATAAACATCTTTTTTTCTCGAATATAACGCATTGTTAGTTTGGAACAACAGCGACTAACTAAAACCAATCGATCGATCCGTTTTCAGCGGCAAAGATTAAAAAGGAAAAAAAACTGTCAAAAATTTCTCGTCCATCCATTTTCAATTTTAAAAAATACTTTTGAACAGGTTCCTTTCAGGAAGATCGAACGAAAATTCATGGTTGCGGCATGTTTTCAACGCTTTTCAGTTTCGTTCGATTTCATCGTCAAATGATAAAATATTTCGAAAGCGAACTCTTGTTTCTTTGCACCGCGAAATTCCACAACAGCTCAAACAACAACGTGCTGCGATGTACACTTTCGTTTAAAAGTCTTAGGACATCCACTAACATTTTATAAAAGCCCAATAATTTCGTAGAAAACTTATTTAAATACAGAAATAAAATTCTTGTAATTTGTTTAATTTTATAATTAAAATGTTATAATATTGTAATGAAAGGGCTAGTTACCCAGTGATATATAAACTTTAATATTTATGGAATTACATGATAAAAGACTGTATTTTAATAACGAGAAAACAATGGTACAGATTTATTTTATAACTTAATATAATATAGCAACAAATATTTGTAACAATTAGAATTGGGATTTCATTTTTCCACTAATTTTATTGTAATTCAATCTTATATGGAAAGAAAGGTGCAAAACTTTATTTTTTAATACAAGTACCAAACAGTTCGGCTATGAATATTGATACTGCAAATATTTAAACAAAAAAGTTCGTCAAATATGTTGTGACATATTATATTTAATTTTGATGTAAATATATTACCCTGCATTGTTGAAATATACACCCTATCTGTCGGTGCGATGAATCAGCTGTTTGAGTTTTGATAAGATCGGAATAAAGCGAAGTAACTGGAACAATAAAAACCTGGAACCATCGAATGCATGCATTTTTCGATCCATGTTTATTAACATTTTTTTGTCTATTTGACAAGTGCAGTTTACTCTCAAAATATTTCATACTTTTTTTTATCACTGCGTACGACCATTGAAGGTTATCAAAACGAGAACCGTATTTTTACTCTGATCAGAGGTCCAACAACTTTTGAACGGGGATGTACCCCATCGAGCAATTATTATTTTTCACCGTCGGGATTTCCCTTTTGTACGCGAAATTCTTTCACGGTGAATCGGGACACAAAATTCATCGATCGTCCCGTGCCTTATGTATCCGGTGCACCGGTGCGCGGATAATTTAGAGCACTTATCCACCGGTGCAAAGTGTACGAAAGGTGGTCCGCCGTGCAAGTGCATGCAGACACATCACGTACCTTGTTTTACGGTTAAACCTAAATGTATCCTGAAGAGGGTTGGAAAGGAGGCGAAGGGTGCGGTCCCAGTTTTCCCAGCGAAACTTCTCCGCAGTTAAATCAACCGGAGCACAACATTTTTGAATTTAATCCAAAAGTTTAATCAAAGTGTAATTAAAATTCATATAAATTCACTCAAAGTTCAATTTCTATCGGTAGATATTACCCGTTGGATAACTCGTTAGAATTCATTATCTTACCACGAAGACTACAAAATTTTGTCGAAAAAACAACACTGAGAGGCAAGGAAGGGGCACACACATTGTACAAGCATCGATACAGTCATCGAAGTTGCAAACTCGCGCGCGAAGATCGCCGGGATCGTCCTGATACTTGTCGAGGGAATAATTTAGTTCCTTGCCTCCGCTCATAAGCTGAGAAACTTATTTTCATGAAAAGGATATAAACTTGGTGCTCGTTCCAGCTCTCGAGCCAGCAGCTTACACGTGGCTGATGACTACGAAAGTACACATTGCTCGTGAAAGCTTATATGACTCGAACCTGGGACTTTCAGCCGAAGAAATCATATTGCGGCACAACAGGAACGGTTAACGCGATCGCTACCGAATGTACTCTTCTCCGCCCTATAAAATTTGGCATCGGCCGTCGTTTCAGAATTTCATTCCGCGTATAATGAAATTCGTGTTATATCGCGAGTACCTCCGGGTACAGTTTTAATACAACATAACCGTGGCGATAGAGTTGTTAAATTCCTGCCGGATGATACTGGAAGGACTATAACTTCTCATAAAATACATTTCGAGCTTATAAATGGTTATAAACGTTTTATTGTGATAATTACAAACAAGGATTGAAATATTATTACGTGTATTCTGTGATATCTTAACACTTTATTGGACTGTCCAATTGTTTCCAGATATTTACGCAATCGTTCGTAACACAGCGTGTAATTGCAGTATAATTATTAATTAAAGTAATATCAAAACCACTGTTTCTTTTTCTTAATTACACACATTTAAAAGAAAACTACTTATAACCCCTTAATTAATAAACTAGTTTTTTGTTTAAAGAAAACAAATGTTTAAAGAGCTAATGTATGAGCAAGTAAATTGACTTTGTCATTTAATTGATTAAACTAAAATCATTCAATCAAGCTTTCAAATTTCCTTCGAAATAACACTAATATACGACATTAGGATGCACGGTCCTATATGTTACATTAAAATATAATAACGGGTTAATTTGATGTAAACGATATTAATACGAAGTCTACCAAATTAACCCATCCATATATCTGTTAATTTGACATCTGCTAAATTAATTTTGATTCACTAACGATCATTAATTATTGGCTTCGATTATTATAATGGTGGGAATAATCGAATATTTGGTGATGAATTAATTGGCATCCGTGCACTACATGCCAATAATTGATTTCAAATGTGTAAAGACGAGTTTGATATTTACTGCAATAAAATTTATCTTTATTAAATATACAGCAAAGATTTATTCGAAGTTTCTTAATAAAATATAGTAAGAAAATGTTATTTTTATACTATATTGTGCTATGTTTTGTAAAATGTATCTACTCAAAGGTATCGATCCAACCAAACTGAACGTACGGACCTTGCTTTTCCTCCTCTTTTCTAAAAATATTACCACTTCATGCTACAACATTTAAACATAGAACACCTTTGTTCGTTGTTCAGGTTTCATGTTGAAAGTTACAACAAGCTGGTAGTTGCAACAACTACTGCTCAAGTTGGAACGTCGAAAACAGTTCAGTAGCAAATCACCTATCACCGAGAGAAATGCATGTTACGAAGTTAGATGGTCCGGAATATCCTTCCGATTCAAAATTTCTCTTGTTAAGTGAACGAAATACTGAAATTTGTTCCACCATGATAGATTGCTAATACACGATCACTCTCCAGAAACAATGATAATGTACACGCTTGGCAAACATTCCAAATACATATTTCATTATTTTTCAAACTACTTGAAACTGAAGTTCAAATAAAAAGTCAGTGCATTGTTTGCCGGTAAAACTTTTACTGAAAATTTTGGTAATTATTATAGATGTTATCAAGGTTAACATTCTGAACAACTTTTTCAAGTACATGTTATTACTTGTTCCAAATTTCTCGTTTTATATTACAAAATTTATTAAAATACTTTTAATGAAACGTAACTTGAATTTTATCAGGACAACAATTATTCTATCTTTTATTTTACGTCTTACTCCTTGTTCAATTTAATTTCTATTTTATTTCCAATTTTGAAGTAAGGGTAATTGTAGTATTCATGCCGTTAGGAGCTTGATTTTTAGGTGGAATTACAACTCCTTTACCCTTTCAATATTATTGGCACCCTATAACATATTCCGAATAATTACCAAAATTACATTCCCTGCAATCAAAAATGTTCGACCAAGGTAAGATTACTTTTCACATCTGTCAGTCTCCTAACCTGCAACCACCTGAAAATCTTTCGGACTTATTCCGACGAGGCGCGAACATACTTATCCGGTAGGGATAATCAAAGATTCGACATTGGAAAATTATTGATTGAGAGCGATTATAAATACACGACTCTCACGCATGTATATAGAATGATATACTTACTGGTAGCGCTGACAGCCGGTCCGATGACCGAGTACTTAGGGTTACCGGTAACGGCCCCAGGGACGACCTTGTCCAGCTCTGAAATACATTATTGTAATTATCCTCGGAATATACAGTGCCGTTAATTACAGTTGGGAGTCTCGTGAGCGAATGGAACAAGGCCAATCTACGCTCGCAAAGGGTTTCTATTCATGATTTATCGCCTCATAAATAGCGGATCGCGCGAACGATCCTTACGCCTCGCGTATTTCGGCACAGGACCCGCGCGAGGAACTCGAATCGTTCGCCGATGAAACTTCAATGTCGTCGTCCACGGTAATTGAACCCGAGAAACTGACATGGATTCCGAGCCGGGTCGTTAATTAATTTGACCATGATTAACGTGCCAGCGAGGAGAAGCAAGACCGACACCTGATACCGATGTTATCGTTCCTGCGATATAATATAGGGATGGGGCATAACTTTACAGGGAATTAAATCAGAGGGGAAACGTTGGCCATGTTATTAGGTTGATGCATGCAAAATGTTGCCTTTAAAAGCTAAACTTCGGGATAAGCCTTTGAACCTTTCAGAATTTAATCAAAATAATTTTTGTACGATCTTTCACACTTTTCTTAACGGTTGATTAATTTTATTACTTTATTATTATAGAGTCCTTTGTATACCTTGCAGTGAAAAATCTTTACCTTTAAATTTTGCAAATCAAAGTTTATCAATTCTTACATTTAATCAAGTTTCTCTGAATGGTAAATTAATTTGTTAATTGAATCGGACTTAAACAAAAGTTGCAAGTTTTCGATTTTGAGGATATTTTATGCTGTTATCACAGCACCTATTTCATTGCTTTTAATACGAACAAAAATCTGCAAACTCTGACAAATAAAACATATTTGAATAGTAATCGAAGCGATTACTGAAATTTTGTAATTAAAAATCGTAAAATTCTGAGCATTGCCTTCGCCTATATACGGTGTAACAAATTTTAACGAGCCTCATGCTACCGCAACTGACTGATTTCATTGAAAAATTAATAATGATGGTATCAAACGTAAATCAACAGGGTGTATTACCAAGAGCAATGAAAACGCGGTTTGAAAATGGAACCGCGTAGCTGAAAAGGATTAAGAATAAACTTTAAAGGAATTATTTTGAAGAGTAAAAGGCAAAATCGAGCCAACGCTCGGCTGAAAGCTCTTCCTTTACGCGAGTGTCGGGGATGCTTTGCCTCTCTATTTTGCGAACAAAACTGACAGAAGGATGAAAAGCTTCCGGCAAGCTCTGTTCCGAAGCGCTTTCGCGTCTGTTCTCAGTGACCGTGCGTGTGAAGTTTGCGAAACGACCCTGTGATTAAGCTACCCTGCCGTCGAAAGGATTTAGAGCAGGTCAAAGTTGAATCATACACGAGATAGGGGAAAACGGGACAAGATGGAACCGTTGAGCAAGACTTGCTCTAAACCGTTATAGGTACTTATTAGTAATGTACACTACGGATCAAAAGTATGGTATCATCTTATTCAAAATTCTAACAATGTCAGACACACACAAACAAATTTATAGTTTTTTAACCTTTTCCATTTTTTTTTCTGCATTTGAAAATGTTAATTCAAAATTTAAAGGTGCATCATGGTAGGTGTTGTGCAAATAAGCAAAAAAATTATTTTTTAAAGCTCATTATGAAATAAGAACATAAAATTGTGTCTGAATATATTTTATTAAAAGATTTGATTTACTTCTGCACCCAACACTCTTCTATGGAATTTTTGTTTCTTTCCGCTCCGCTCGAGATTTACTTTTAAACTATCTATTGATACCTTTTGCGTAAAACAGCCGTTATATTGTATATACAATAATTTCAGAAGAAGATTTTAAAATAAAATGATTTTTAAAAAGACCGCCACAGGGGAAGAACCGTGCATCATCTGCTCAGTAGCTGCGCAGATAAAATACCGTCTGAGCTTCGCCGGTAAAACACCAGCTGAATTCATCCGGTAAAGTCCAAGAACAGCTCTACCGGTGAAATATCGATCGTGAATGCCGGTAAAATACCGACAGGTCCATTCTGGACACAGTTTGCGACTTTGTTATTAGCTGGCGCCAGCGGGACCATTTTTGAAGCGGGTTATTACACAAATTTTAAAAAATGCACTTATATACATAAGGCTTTGGCACACAATATCTTCATCAGAATTAAAATACTAACTTTGCAGCGATTTATTTTTCACATCAAAAGAATAAAGGGAATTTTTTGCTGTAAAGACTACGTTCCTCGCCAAACTAGCAACTTCTGTAGGAACATTTGCAAGGTTCCTTCTAAAGTATTTTATCGTATTCAATCAAGAAAGACAGGTCCGCAGATCAAAGAAGTCAGGGCGAACGGAACGGCAATCAATCGAATTACGGAAATTGACGTTCGAAAGGCGGACGAACATGAAGAAACGTCTGGGACGTTCGAGGAGCCAAGACGGTCCCCTTTCGGTCCAAAAGCACCCAGTGTAATTTCCATGGACCGCGATTACCTTAGCCTGTTCAAAATCATTCTGCTATTCAAGCGAGGCGGCGAAGAGGGACGCCGGAAATGGAAATGAAATTGGTAGATGGGAACAGGACAGAGCGTGGCCGGGTGGATTTTCATAATGCCAAGGATGGATGGCGCGATTCGTTACTCACCAGGATGCGGCGCATCGTCCAATGGTTGGAACTGAAACATCGCCTTGAAACCCTGGCCGGGCCACTCGGAATTAGCGACGAACTCGACGTACAGGTTCGACCCTGTGCTAAGCACTTCCACTTCCGTCCCCTGGTTGCAGAGCACGGCTATTGTGGGCGCTCCGGAGTCCGTCCCGTCGTGCACCCTGATTAAATCCGCTCTATTCAGGCAACTGTAACAAGAAGACTTCCGTTAATGATCACAACTTATCGGTATGTTACCCTACGCGGCGAATCAATCGACCGGAAGTAGAGGATTCCGCCGACTGGTCGCGCCCTGTGCGCCGTTCAAGCTGAATCGTTCTCGAGGCACTTACGTTTGCTAAATAGTGATCAGTTTGAATTATAGCTTCAATATTCACATTTTTTGCATAAGTTTATAAATCGTCGTCCATCCGTGTTGTTACAGAACTGTTTCTCAAACGCAATATTTGCAAAAGTGAAAAAACAAAGTGTATCTGAAGAAAACTTAAGTCGTAACAGTAATAGAATATACACTTGTTTCTTTTAATCGCCCCTAGTTCAGAGGACGCCATCGTGGACCCCATGAAATCCGAATTCAACTTTGTCAAAGTTACTCGTTAAAAAGGGACAAAAATCGAAGCAACCTTGAAAAAGTTCGCATTCTTTTCCATTTATCAAACGAGCTCACGCGATCCGCGAGCAACTCTAGACCCCGTCTTCAACCGAAATAGTTTCAGTTGTTCCTCAAGGTTTTACTCCTCAAACGAAGGCGAGATAAAGTTCTCTTCGAGTGACTCGTCTCGTTGCAAGATCTTGCACGATGGAAGAGAAAAAAAAAGAAATGGGTGCACCAGGTGGGATACGGGACGGTGACGCGGGGATGGGAGCAGTGGAAGAGGAGACGGTCGAGGTCGACGTTGAGAGAGTAGCAGTGAAGAGGAGTTGAAGGTGAAACTGCGAAGACACTACAGTGACAAAGGTAACGTTCGTCGGTGAAAACAACGAATGAAGTAGGCCAGCGAAGGAAATACGGAAATATCGACGGACCAAGAACGAAAGAAACGAGGGAACGGTGTTCCATCGATAAGTTGGTGATTCTGTTTATGGGTGTGTAGGAATTGCTCTGTCCAATCGAACGGAAAAGAATCACACCTCCAGACAGTGATGGGCGTGATACGTGAGTCTTTTTCATAAGTTTCAAACGATCCAACGTTCAAGTATTTTTGAAAGTTCCATTCGCGTCGAAAATAAAAGTGCGAAATTTTGACACGAATACTGTCAAAACGAGTGTCAAAAAGAATCGAATACCGTTGATATCCATTGGTATCGATTCTCGAATAATACATATAAAAATTTCGCCAACGCCACTTAAGCGGTAGTATAATCATGACCCGTTGCTACTTTTAGATAACAGGACTCGACTTCGAAAAGCAATGGGTGATCGATTCAAAAAGCTTGATCGATGATGATCAGGGGATGACCATATTAAATGCACGGATTAAGCAATTACGATGGCAGAGATTAAAGAGACGATTCATCTTTACGCTTTGGTGCACGCGCGAGATCGGGACACGCGTCGCTGAATATCGCATGGAAATTGAAGTGGATGTAGTGAATAGTGTTAATCGGCCAGACACCGATTAGGCGCACATTTATTACGAGACTCGCGATTCAAGTAGTCCCAATTCAAGGATATTGAATTAGATATTTTGTGAATGGGGAAATGAAAGTAACAGGGAAACTCCAAAAATTGTAAATTAACTGTTTTTTATTTTATTTTTAGTTTTAACCATTAGAGATATCAAAGAGTTTTATGAACAAAAATTGTTCAACTCAACTTATTTATAATATTTTTTGCTGTTGCAGACATGAAAGTTTATAAGTTATCGAAAAAATAGAATTTAAAAATGATATAAAATAGTGTTTAATGTACCATAGTACCTCTTTAATCATTTTTCTACAAATATCTTTTCATAAACCTGGGTCAAATGTGACGGTATCTTACTTTACTTCTATAATCTTACTTTCTTCTGTCCTATATACATATGCACCGCAATAAGACTTCATTAAAAAAGGTTCGCTGGATGTAAGTCAAGGACGTCGAGCAAGTATTCGTACCTTGCTCGTTGTTAAAACTTAGAAAAAAAAATGTATCGAAAAATAAAAGAAAATTTAATATGAACTTTATTGTTTACAACACTCCTTAAGTGCATAAAACAATAAAAATGCCCGTAACTTGCACTTACTGTTTATTATAAAATTTGGGGACAAATAAATATAGCTAAATTATATTTTTTTCACAAATTTACTGCAAGCATAATACAGTTTTTAAAAAATGTGTGAAATTTTGATCCGTTCAATTCTTTTAAAATGAGAGCAAATGCTTTGAGGACATATTAAAACGTTGATATTAAATATTATTAAAATATTTCAGTGTTAAAGTTATAAATTTCCAGGTTGACACTTCAATTTTCAGATGGCCCACTTGAATTTCTACAAAAAAACCGTCACCCACAATTTTTTCATTTATATAGACAAAAATATTTCCATCATATACTTTAAAATACGAATAAAAGAAATAACGAACCACCGTTGAAGTGTAATATAAAATTTGTTAATTCAAGTAGAAAAAATGTAGAATTTGCCGTGTACGAAATAACTTGGCGGATAAAAATATGCTCGAAATATTATCCGTTGCTCGACTCGAGTTTGTTTATCGACGTTTTAACATGCGTTTGAAAATTCTCAACGTGCCATCCCCGTCATCTCCATGCAACTTGGAAAGTCGAACCGACATCGGTGTACACGAACTTGTACGAGTTCTCTCGAGTGTCTGGAAATAGGTGTATCGAGTGGCTGACGGAGAGGAGTCTGTTGGTATCCATCAGCCCTATTCAGAATAATATCCGAGTGCGTCTGACAGGGTAACTTAACGCTGATATATCAAGGCATTTCTCAGCGGTCTTCCTGGCTCTTAGCGAATTTTACCACGGCCATCGTGCTGGAGCGTTATCGGGACAAGAGATTAATTAATAGGATCAGCCGACTTCTGTTGCTCCAGTTCGTTTTGTTTTACCGTGCAAGGGTGTTCGTTCAACCGGACCCGTGAATTAATCATTCTACCAGCTTCTTGCACTCATTTGTCTGGTTTACAGGGCACATCTCGCCACTTAAAACGTCCACGAATGGATAATCGAAAAGGATATCCGTATTCCACAACGAAAATATTATTCATATTTCATTCAAACTTTACGGTATTACAAGGAATACCGGGAATAATAATTGAGCAAAGTTATAGAACGCATCTCTTCCAAATTTTGTTCAGTTTTTGATTTTTCTCACTTAGTGTTTTTGACGAAAAAATCTGAGAAAATTCCCTAGCAATAATAATTCACTGATACACGTTCAATTAGTAGTTCATTTACCTTGCTCAACAATTCAATGTTTAATGTCTTTTTATCCACGTCCACTTTTACCGTTGCTATTAACGTGTTAAATTGTTAAAATCCAATTGTAAACGAATGTTTTCATGTGGACAAACATGCGAGTCACTGTAAATTCTGCACGTTCCGTCAACGAATGTTCATTCTCCGTTTAATTTACCGGCAAAGTCAGGAAATGAAAGCACACAAAATAAAATTGTCCATCATGTAAGAGTAAATAAGAAAGAAACGAGGCCGGTGTGTCCGGCAATACAAAAATGCAAGTAACGAGAAGGCAAATAATGTTTTCGTTTCGCCGGGAGCAGAATAGAGTTAACCGATTCAACGAAAACAGTGAAACTGGCTCGAAATCAACTATATCCCCTTCCCTGTTTGGTAAGGGGTGTACTCGTAACGATGGGATATTAAAGCAAATACGAAACACGGGAAAAATATGCATCCCGCTACGAACTAATATTTGAGAGTCACAAATTATCACGCTCGCGGTAATTGCAGTATTTCGTAGCTGCAGTTTGAATCGGTTGTAAATCAGGCCGGCCGCCGATATAAGCAGAACGAAAGTACGGAACACGCTCGTAAAACACTTTTCCAACGTGATCAAGAACCCAGAAAATTTTCAACTCTAAACGAATATCGCCGTAATAGTTTCCGAGCCCCTTTATTAACACTTCGGTGGTTCGAGTTGGCCAATTTTCAGTATCATTTTCTACCTGATAATAAAGTACTAATAACATGATATTTTTCAAAGATACAGTTTACGTGTATTGTAAAATTATCGATTTTTGGATTATAAGAAATATAATTTCTAAGTTTCCAGATATACAAATATACCCCTTTCCTCTTCAATCACTACTAAAAAATTTCTAAAAATATAATAACTAAAACCTCTTAAATTCTTAAAAATGTAATATTCCCTTAATTTCTATTAGGATAATATAATATTTCTAAATTCTTCAAAATACAACACTTGAAACTTAACAAGTTCCCAATGATATTTTCATTAAAAGAATATACTTTTTGAATCTTATCGAAACACGACCTTGCCACCTTTGAATTTGAAGGATTCGAATGATAGGGGAGGAGGCGAACGGTGGAATGAAATTAAGGAAGCTCGATACTGAATTAGGACGGAGTTTGTGGATTTATCAAGGATTAACTTCTGCACGCTTGCAGCTGCAAGTCTCCGAGCACCTTCTCCCCTTTCCTAAATCGACCTCACCATCGCCATTCTCAGCTTTAAGTCTTCCTTCAGAGTGGAACTTTATGTGGGTTAAGTAGAATCATGGTCCGTGTTACGCTCAAAGGATTTAGGGGTCAGGTGTAGCAGGTACTGTAGGATCTGAAAAAAGGGGGAAAAAACGAAAGGGGAATAAGCGTGGAGCCACGTTTCCTGCCTCTTCAAGCGTCTATTGTGGTACCGGTAATAACGACCGATGGTTAAAGGGCTGCGTGTAATTATGTTTTTGTTACTACCCTTATGTTTCTACAACGCGAAATGAAGAAAATAAATTGTTGAATAATTTAGGTTAGTTTTATTCGGAACAAGAACTAGCGTATCTTATTCTTAATACGTTAAGGTAACTAAATACGTTATTGGATTTTCTAAAAATCTAATCATTCAGAAACAATATTTTTTTACGAATATTAATTTTTCTGGTACCTTTTACGTAAATCAGATCTCAGTTCTATGTAGAATTGATGTCTTTGAACGTATAAATATATTTCATAATTTATTTGATAAAAATCTGCAAATATATACTTATTAACAAATCGATGTATTTTACATTAATTACCAATTAAAATATATATCGGTAATAAGTGGAAATTATTAAGAATAATATTGATTAATTATTAAATTTAAGCTTCACTCTGCTAGTACAAAAACAATGTTATACAAAACTTGTATTTTCATTTCTATTCTTAATTATTACATTATGTAAAATAACGAACCACTAATTATTTACTAATTTTCCAAACATCCTACACACTTATTAACAATATCTCAATAAGGTTCATTTTTTATACTGATATCTCTAACAAAAATTAATTTTAATATAAAAATGCTCTTGTTAATACATTTTCTATAAATTATTGTACTGAGTGAACTGTAACATAATTTCACACAAATGGAATGTTGTTAATTATTGAACGGGATAAATGTGCAACACGTTATGTTTCTGTTAGTTTATCGTGCATTAAAAGCCCTGCACCAAGAGATTTTATAACGCTATCCAGTAAAGCAAGTTTGAAAGGGGAGGGAATTCATGATAACCTGCTTGAAAGGGCCGCGGCAGAGCCTTCACTATTACCTTGTGACAGATTTATGCCCGTAATATCGAAAGTATTAAGCGTTTGACGTATTGGCGATCGTAAAGTTTGAAGAATCATGAGATCCACCTTTGATTCACGAGCTGACATTGTTAAACACCGTGTCGATCATAGAAGAAAACATAAATTTTCGGTTAATGCGATCCTTGATTTACATACGCTGCATCAGTTTAACGATAATAATTGATTTGAAAAAGAACCAACGCAGAAGAAAAGAAAATTTGTTTTCCGCTGAAAATATCTGCGCGCATCGATAAAATTCTCGTTTCCGTTTCAGAAACACGATAATACAATACTAGATTTTATAATTAATTGTTTTTCGAGGAATAAATGTAATACCTACAATTTGTAGCGGATGTTACGTACCCACACAACAATGTTTAATTACAACAGAATGGAAATGAAAATGTTTCACAAAATAATTACGTTGTCGATGTGGTGGAGTATGAGGTATCTTATTTGGGAATAAACACAAAGTGCCTTTATAACTTTAATTATACAACAGTAAAGACCAGCTGAAACAAAAGAGCATGGTGTACAACTATACAACATTGACCATGTTTGTTGGTAGCAAGGAAGACATAATTTTTTTAAATGTTGGGTTACGTTATACTCCAGCCTATACAGGGTGTCCCACGCAACTGGAACAGGCTGTACCTCCTAAACGGCTGGGAATAGATGTTACAAGTAAAGATTAAATGGCATTAGAGTGGCATAAGATTAAAATGCAACTGCACTTCTTTTTAACGGGAACCTATATTTTCTTTCACTGTTGTTCGCCAGCTGTCAGAGTCAATTTTAAGCGGCCTTATGTTAATGTTCTATAACTCCCATATTAACAACTTTATTATCGATTAGCAAATATTTGAACGAAAATGATTAGTTTACTTGCTAATTCGAATTTACACCTTAGCCGTTTGCTTGGTGTTCTCGTACACATTTCATGTGTACCTTTGATATATATATAATTTGGTTCTCTGATATGACGTCAAAGGAGGGACACCGTGTGGCTGTTTCATAAGACACGAATTAAAGAAAATAGGTTAATACACTTCTCTGTGACGATGGTTTAAAATCAAATTGAACAATCTACAAGATCTAATTTAATCTAATTTTAATCTACAAGACTTAGACTCTGAACATTTATGCAGGTTATGGATTTGCCATTATTGTTATTTTAATAAATAAAAATTCTGATGAAGTACAAAATTAAAACGTGTTCCACTATTTTCAACAGATGCATAAGCATCTTAATATAATGCAAAATATTTCCAATGTTTCTTTCATATGTAGCAGCTCTATTCTTACACTCTTTGTCTGTAATTCACTTTATAGCTCTTTGCCGCCGACCTGTTTAGATGCCAATAAAGCTTGAACGAACGATGGGGTAGAGGATAAAAAAGAATATTAATCCATGGAAATTTATCGTTAACCTCTATTGCATGTTTAATCCACCTAAAGCCACGATCCATATACCGCGTGCTCTGTTCGCGGTTTGACGTACCATCGAACTACGACCAACGGGCACAATGTTAGCCCGGGAAACTTTTAAATAGAAAAGTTTCGTCCCGCCACTCGCGATCTTGCTACTCGTTATCGTACCTCGTTAAACTCGTAAACGTTAATAACCGACAGGCGTCGTAATTCACAATTAGCGTAATAGAAGCACGACCGACGTTCACCTAGCCTGGCCTGGCCTTCACCCTTTTAAAAATTTATGAGATACTCGGCGGAAAGTGGTGCGTATGAAAACTTCACGAACATCGTATGCCGGACTTTATAATTAAATTGCCGGAAAGGAAACAACGGTGTTGTCACGTGTAAAACGCTTTTGCGTTATAACGTTTCAAAATTTAACCCTTTTCACCCGGGTACTGCCGCGAAGGTGACATATTTTCAAACAAAAAAATTAGGTTTTGTTTCTGGTAAAATATAACAAAATTGATAACGGGGTAAAGATAAATAGATGTCTAAACATTTGCGATATTTCCCTTCAAAATAGTGCTTCTGATTTTCGAAAGTTTTTGTTAAATATTAGCTTCCGACACGCGGAATATCCTTCGAATGTATTAATAACTACACTCGTCTTTCGATTCATCTGGCACACGTTCCCATGCTTCTATACGGTATACAAAGTGTTTTTGAATCCTCAGGAAACGCATAGTTGTCCTGATGCGTGCGCATTACTCGCTCGGTAAAGTAGAGTAGCAAACTTAATTTTTCTATTTAAATAAAAACAATAACAACTATGGCAAAAATAGTTCCAATTGGTTAGTATATCATTATACAGTTAATTTAATTTTTTTGTATTTTTGAGTTGCAACGGGTAATGGGTTAAAACACGATTTTCCTCTACTTGCCTTGTATCTATTTTCTAAAAGATAGGCGTTTCTGGACTCTGCCAATTAGATGCTTTATCAAAATGCACACCCTTCGCCGTCTCCTTCCAGTAGAAACTTCGGTGAAGAAGTTTGCACCTAGGGACGTCGCCCACTTGCACTTCGCTCCGGTGACAAGGTTTATGATACGAGCGCTCGGAAGGTCAAAATTAAAAGTGCTGCATTGTAGGCGGCTTAACTCGAACTATTTTCCGCTCTTAAAAAATATAACCGAAGGTCACGTTCGCATCATAAACCGGGTCACCGTTTCCGTCGACCATGTAGGCCACTAAAACCCTTAAAAATCTACTATTTGTCTGCAGTAAGATAATTAGTTTTTAAGTTTCTTCCTATTTTAGCGTTTGAAGAGGCTTAAAAAAATTCTGAGATACTTACCGAAGTATCTATTATATGTATTACTCAGTCATCAATTTCATAAAGTCAATTTCATAAAAACGAGTTATTTAGTTTTATTTCTTTCGTTAATTTGCCACGTTTTAATATAAATAAGACTTAAATTTCACATTTTAAAATATTCTAGTTAATTACATATGGTACCCCGGAGGCACCACTCGAGTGCAAAGGGTTAAGTCTGTCCAAACAAAAGACAATTTCAAACTTTACGTAGAAATGACTGTAATGGTATTTGTACAAGCCATATATCTCCCGATGCTTTCGAGAATACTTCGAGCTTTCATTTTGAGGTCAGATGACCGTCGTGTTTACCGAGTCGAGGAATTTAACGAGCTTCGCACGTCTTCAAGACGGAAGAAATTTCACGAATCCCACGGATGCCGGTGTATTTTGTCATGCGTGCCTTTCGGGCGCGACTCGTCGCGGATTTCTAAGCTTCGCCGGCCATAAAATCGAAGCCATCATTCCCCGTTTAATGATGGCTCTTTCACCAAACCCCAGACATGTCGGATCGTATCCCGCGAATTCACGACTTTGATTCTCTCTTGCTAAATCCACGGCCCTCGATTTTCTTCCTCCCCCTTTCCCCCTCTCTATTTCTCGTTTCAAAACTTATGGAACTCGATTTCTGTCCGGAGTATGCGACACGAATTTTTCCCTCGGAAGTTCCTTTCGCGAATCTATCGACTTCGAGAGACGAGGCTTCCGGAGAAAAATTTCTAAATTATTTATAAAGTACTGAATTTTAAAGCCGAACCTCGCTCGGCTAGGCAATGGCCTTTGGCTGGTCGAACGGAAACGCGATTTTTAACTTACTGACTGGCTGCCGTTCAACTGACAGAGAACGGCTTATATTTTTTTTTCCTTCTCTCGTTTTTTTTTTTTTTTTCGTATCTATTCGTAAAAGCATAAAATACAGTGTGAGCTTCTGGAATGAAAAACACACTGTTCCCTTTTTTTTTATTTATTTATTCGTTTGCAGCATTTATCAGTAAAAGGGCAAACTGCAATCTGCAATAGTGGAGTTGTAAAAAATCATGATATTTATTTTTAATTTAAAAAATCCTGCAGTCCGGATATTACGTTACAGTTTTTCATTAAAAAAAAAACAAGTTTTGCCGAAGCGTTCGTGCAGCTGAATGCGTGACGCAAAGTTAATTTACGGTATAGATTGTGTAAATTGTATAAGTATTATTACACTTTCTAGTGCTAAAAATATTAGGAAAAAAATACAGCAGTAATAAGCAATAATAGAATATGTTGCTATTATTACATAGAAAATAATCATTTTATACACTATCAGTTTAATTTCTGAAATTAACTATTTAACTCTTTACTGAAATGAAAAATTATTTAAGGATTTTAATTTCCTTGGCCAATTGATTATATTCTATCATAAATAAAATCTGAATTTCTTGTACAAAATTATTTAAATTTGCACGATGGTAAGCATTTAAATAATATATGAAGAGGTTCATAAATCGGTAAAAAGTGTAAAAAAAGCTTACCTTAGGTCTCCTTTTTGCAGAGAAATCTCCTCGAAAAATAAACGGATCCTCTCCTTCAATCTGAAATAAAATAATTAACTTTCGAGCGACGGTTTTTAAATCAGTTTTTATATCATTATTGGTTATACAAATGGAAAAGCTGATGACGCGATTAAACGGGAAATTATTTCCTCCGGTGAGGTCTTTTTTAATTTAACTTTACGCCAACGATATCGGCAAGTTACAAGAAATATACCTGATAAAGGTAAAGCAACGGTATCAAAATGTCTGTTGAAATGTACAACTATGCACAGCGGAATAATATTCAAATATTTCTTCTGCAAACGTGGAGATATTACAAGTTCTCGGTCGACGTATCGTCAATATTCTCGTTCATTTATTTTTCACAAAGCAGAGACGGATGTTGACGAGTTCGAATCGATTTTAACTTCAATACCAGAAAAATTTGCACGGAATATTTCAATGTGGAACGAATTGTTGACGTTACTGCATCTAGGGATTCATTTGACAAATGAAACGTTCCGATTGAAAACCAATTTCGTATGGTTGAACATCGAGATAACGATGTACAAGTAATTTTTAATATTATTCCATTTCAAACATAATCTCAGGTTAAATTCAGATAACATAAAAACGATTTTCATCCAATTATTTAAACATTCTGTATCGATTTTGTATTCTGATTACTTTTTCCTTTAAATTAAAACATCCGATATTTGATGTCTTCATTTTTTGAAATAAAAATATGTTTTGGAAACTTTGTAGTTAAACGCAGTGACATAAAATGATTATTATACACATTTTTATACAATATTTGATACTTTTGTTTCTACAAATCAATTCTGTGAAAAATTCTGAAAAAGATATTATGGTACGATATTTTACAAACAATTGATGAGATTTTCCAAATTCTAAAGTGAGATATTCCGTACAAAAAATTCTAAACAACCCTGGGATTATTGGATTTTTGTAACATTGTATTTAAAGAAAAGGCAGCTCCATTGAAACAATGAAACCCGGATATACTTTTTTTCAATGGAACCAAACGTTTTAAGTCTTTGGAGCATTCTTTACATGCAAAGTGTGCATGGAACGTTGGTAACTCTAGCGTGAAATACATCACCCAGTATAAATTACAAACCGAGCATCGACGCTCTGAACGACATTTATCGATGTTTGCGAGGCGAAGATCACCGTCAGAAACTCGTCTACTTCTGCCAACAACCGCAGATACGTCGATTACCAACGATGTGTCGGGTATCGATGCACAATTTGCAGCTTTGATGCAACGATGTTCATAAATCCACGCGAGCGGATTGTGCACGCGTGTAGCGAACGCATCCGTCAGGTTTATAGTTATGCACGGTGTGCTGTTACCCTGACACGACTGTTAGGCATAGCAAACTGCAAACGCTACTTTGATACAATTACAGCAATTAAGCGGAAGCCACAATACTACGGAAATCATATCTGCATACTAGCTCGATGCCGCGGTTAAATTCACTGCGTACGAACGACATTCCGAAATTACTGGATCCGACTGTGATTTCTGGATGCCATTTAAGCATCCCCCAATGAAAACGTCAAGATTAATGATACGATCTTGAAAAGTTACGAGAAAATGAAATCCTTGACCATTAATTAGTAAATATTTTCATCTTTGTGCACAGAGAAAAATTTATTTTATACAAATAAACCGGTTTCTGGAATCTAAAAATGTTGTGTAACTCGTAACAGTATGTTTTCTGAATGAAACACCTAGCTTGGTGTTTTATTATTTAAAATTATTAAATTCTAAATTTAACACATTAATTTGCTAAAATAATTAATGTTAATTTTCATTAATAAAATATTCATTAATTTTTTTTTAATTTAAATTATTTAAAATATTAAGTCCTTTGATTTGAATTCAAAACATGAAAGTTTTTAATTATCGATCAGTCTAAGTTATTTAACTACTGCGTTGAATCTTAATTCAACATCGAGATCGCAATTATCTTTATCAATATGATCTATTAAAAGATATTACACTATTATCCCTAAGGTAATTTTATTTATTTTTTATTAATAGTATATCTAAATTCTTTTTTAAAGTTTTTTAAATTGAGAAATCCTCCCAGCCAAATCAATTTTATTTAATAACACACATTTACTCAAATTTTGAAAAAAATATGGCAACTTTAAAATATTCTATTGCGTTGGAAAAAATCATTAATTTTACATTAATTTTAGCTAATTAGTGTATTAAACTTAAAATTCAATAAAATATAATTAAAATTTATATAAATAATAATTTTATTGTTAAAAGTAATGTTATATTACTTTGAAAACAATACCATATTTTTAATGCCCTATAAACTCTTTTCAACTTTTCCATTTTTATAGTTTTTCTGAAAATAATTTCGAAATATTTTTTTTTATTTCTACTATACAATTTTATTTATCGATAAGAAAATGTGAATTGAAATGTTAATTCTTGAAATATTGATCACAGAAATGATGATGAATCAGGTGTTAATTAACTGGCATTCAGATTAGGGACTGAAGCCGTTAAATCCGCGGTAACGTTAGATATACATAGAAGATTACCTCCTGGCACATCATATTCTCCTGATACAATTTCTCAAAATCTGGATTTTGATTCCGCAAAAGGGGCTCCCGAAAATTCTGATACCAAATTCTTATTTCACGATGCTGTTTTTAGGTTTTTTACATACATTCACCTTTATCCAAATCAGAATACCAACATGTAGCATATGGTTGAATTCGTGTCGGTGCCTGCTGTTACATTCTGAAGAGAAAATTATAGCATCCCATTTAAAAAAGTTACATTGACCTTCAGATCTCCTCTACTGCTCCACCCAGAAGAAAATAATTATTACCACACGATGCACCCCATTTTGCCAAGCAACTTTTGTACGAACACATTTTTAATAACTACAACCCCTTCCGAAATATCTTAGAATATTGCTATAATAGTTTATTATAGAAGATTACCTCCTGGCACATCATATTCTCCTGATACAATTTCTCAAATCTGGATTTTGATTCCGCAAAAGGGGCTCCCGAAAATTCTGATACCAAATTCTTATTTCACGATGCTGTTTTTAGGATTTTACATACATTCACCTTTATCCAAATCAGAATACCAACATGTAGCATATGGTTGAATTCGTGTCGGTGCCTGCTGTTACATTCTGAAGAGAAAATTATAGCATCCCATTTAAAAAAGTTACATTGACCTTCAGATCTCCTCTACTACTCCACCCAGAAGAAAATAATTATTACCACACGATGCACCCCATTTTGCCAAGCAACTTTTGTACGAACACATTTTTAATAACTACAACCCCTTCCGAAATATCTTAGAATATTGCTATAATAGTTTATTATAGAAGATTACCTCCTGGCACATCATATTCTCCTGATACAATTTCTCAAATCTGGATTTTGATTCCGCAAAAGGGGCTCCCGAAAATTCTGATACCAAATTCTTATTTCACGATGCTGTTTTTAGGTTTTTTACATACATTCACCTTTATCCAAATCAGAATACCAACATGTAGCATATGGTTGAATTCGTCTCGGTGCCTGCTGTTTCATTCTGAAGAGAAAATTATAGCATCCCATTTAAAAAAGTTACATTGACCTTCAGATCTCCTCTACTGCTCCACCCAGAAGAAAATAATTATTACCACACGATGCACCCCATTTTGCCAAGCAACTTTTGTACGAACACATTTTTAATAACTACAACCCCTTCCGAAATATCTTAGAATATTGCTATAATAGTTTATTATAGAAGATTACCTCCTGGCACATCATATTCTCCTGATACAATTTCTCAAATCTGGATTTTGATTCCGCAAAAGGGGCTCCCGAAAATTCTGATACCAAATTCTTATTTCACGATGCTGTTTTTAGGTTTTTTACATACATTCACCTTTATCCAAATCAGAATACCAACATGTAGCATATGGTTGAATTCGTCTCGGTGCCTGCTGTTACATTCTGAAGAGAAAATTATAGCATCCCATTTAAAAAAGTTACATTGACCTTCAGATCTCCTCTACTGCTCCACCCAGAAGAAAATAATTATTACCACACGATGCACCCCATTTTGCCAAGCAACTTTTGTACGAACACATTTTTAATAACTACAACCCCTTCCGAAATATCTTAGAATATTGCTATAATAGTTTATTATAGAAGATTACCTCCTGGCACATCATATTCTCCTGATACAATTTCTCAAAATCTGGATTTTGATTCCGCAAAAGGGGCTCCCGAAAATTCTGATACCAAATTCTTATTTCACGATGCTGTTTTTAGGTTTTTTACATACATTCACCTTTATCCAAATCAGAATACCAACATGTAGCATATGGTTGAATTCGTCTCGGTGCCTGCTGTTACATTCTGAAGAGAAAATTATAGCATCCATTTAAAAAAGTTACATTGACCTTCAGATCTCCTCTACTGCTCCACCCAGAAGAAAATAATTATTACCACACGATGCACCCCATTTTGCCAAGCAACTTTTGTACGAACACATTTTTAATAACTACAACCCCTTCCGAAATATCTTAGAATATTGCTATAATAGTTTATTATAGAAGATTACCTCCTGGCACATCATATTCTCCTGATACAATTTCTCAAATCTGGATTTTGATTCCGCAAAAGGGGCTCCCGAAAATTCTGATACCAAATTCTTATTTCACGATGCTGTTTTTAGGTTTTTTACATACATTCACCTTTATCCAAATCAGAATACCAACATGTAGCATATGGTTGAATTCGTCTCGGTGCCTGCTGTTACATTCTGAAGAGAAAATTATAGCATCCCATTTAAAAAAGTTACATTGACCTTCAGATCTCCTCTACTGCTCCACCCAGAAGAAAATAATTATTACCACACGATGCACCCCATTTTGCCAAGCAACTTTTGTACGAACACATTTTTAATAACTACAACCCCTTCCGAAATATCTTAGAATATTGCTATAATAGTTTATTATAGAAGATTACCTCCTGGCACATCATATTCTCCTGATACAATTTCTCAAATCTGGATTTTGATTCCGCAAAAGGGGCTCCCGAAAATTCTGATACCAAATTCTTATTTCACGATGCTGTTTTTAGGTTTTTTACATACATTCACCTTTATCCAAATCAGAATACCAACATGTAGCATATGGTTGAATTCGTCTCGGTGCCTGCTGTTACATTCTGAAGAGAAAATTATAGCATCCCATTTAAAAAAGTTACATTGACCTTCAGATCTCCTCTACTGCTCCACCCAGAAGAAAATAATTATTACCACACGATGCACCCCATTTTGCCAAGCAACTTTTGTACGAACACATTTTTAATAACTACAACCCCTTCCGAAATATCTTCGAATATTGCTATAATAGTTTATTATAGAAGATTACCTCCTGGCACATCATATTCTCCTGATACAATTTCTCAAATCTGGATTTTGATTCCGCAAAAGGGGCTCCCGAAAATTCTGATACCAAATTCTTATTTCACGATGCTGTTTTTAGGTTTTTTACATACATTCACCTTTATCCAAATCAGAATACCAACATGTAGCATATGGTTGAATTCGTCTCGGTGCCTGCTGTTACATTCTGAAGAGAAAACTATAGCATCCCATTTAAAAAAGTTACATTGACCTTCAGATCTCCTCTACTGCTCCACCCAGAAGAAAATAATTATTACCACACGATGCACCCCATTTTGCCAAGCAACTTTTGTACGAACACATTTTTAATAACTACAACCCCTTCCGAAATATCTTAGAATATTGCTATAATAGTTTATTATAGAAGATTACCTCCTGGCACATCATATTCTCCTGATACAATTTCCCAAAACCGGGATTTTGATTCCGCAAAAGGGGCTCCCGAAAATTCTGATACCAAATTCTTATTTCACGATGCTGTTTTTAGGTTTTTTACATACATTCACCTTTATCCAAATCAGAATACCAACATGTAGCATATGGTTGAATTCGTCTCGGTGCCTGCTGTTACATTCTGAAGAGAAAATTATAGCATCCCATTTAAAAAAGTTACATTGACCTTCAGATCTCCTCTACTGCTCCACCCAGAAGAAAATAATTATTACCACACGATGCACCCCATTTTGCCAAGCAACTTTTGTACGAACACATTTTTAATAACTACAACCCCTTCCGAAATATCTTAGAATATTGCTATAATAGTTTATTATAGAAGATTACCTCCTGGCACATCATATTCTCCTGATACAATTTCTCAAATCTGGATTTTGATTCCGCAAAAGGGGCTCCCGAAAATTCTGATACCAAATTCTTATTTCACGATGCTGTTTTTAGGTTTTTTACATACATTCACCTTTATCCAAATCAGAATACCAACATGTAGCATATGGTTGAATTCGTCTCGGTGCCTGCTGTTACATTCTGGAGAGAAAATTATAGCATTCCATTTAAAAAAGTTACATTGACCTTCAGATCTCCTCTACTACTCCACCCAGAAGAAAATAATTATTACCACACGATGCACCCCATTTTGCCAAGCAACTTTTGTACGAACACATTTTTAATAACTACAACCCCTTCCGAAATATCTTAGAATATTGCTATAATAGTTTATTATAGAAGATTACCTCCTGGCACATCATATTCTCCTGATACAATTTCTCAAATCTGGATTTTGATTCCGCAAAAGGGGCTCCCGAAAATTCTGATACCAAATTCTTATTTCACGATGCTGTTTTTAGGTTTTTTACATACATTCACCTTTATCCAAATCAGAATACCAACATGTAGCATATGGTTGAATTCGTCTCGGTGCCTGCTGTTACATTCTGAAGAGAAAATTATAGCATCCCATTTAAAAAAGTTACATTGACCTTCAGATCTCCTCTACTGCTCCACCCAGAAGAAAATAATTATTACCACACGATGCACCCCATTTTGCCAAGCAACTTTTGTACGAACACATTTTTAATAACTACAACCCCTTCCGAAATATCTTAGAATATTGCTATAATAGTTTATTATAGAAGATTACCTCCTGGCACATCATATTCTCCTGATACAATTTCTCAAATCTGGATTTTGATTCCGCAAAAGGGGCTCCCGAAAATTCTGATACCAAATTCTTATTTCACGATGCTGTTTTTAGGTTTTTTACATACATTCACCTTTATCCAAATCAGAATACCAACATGTAGCATATGGTTGAATTCGTCTCGGTGCCTGCTGTTACATTCTGAAGAGAAAATTATAGCATCCATTTAAAAAAGTTACATTGACCTTCAGATCTCCTCTACTGCTCCACCCAGAAGAAAATAATTATTACCACACGATGCACCCCATTTTGCCAAGCAACTTTTGTACGAACACATTTTTAATAACTACAACCCCTTCCGAAATATCTTAGAATATTGCTATAATAGTTTATTATAGAAGATTACCTCCTGGCACATCATATTCTCCTGATACAATTTCTCAAATCTGGATTTTGATTCCGCAAAAGGGGCTCCCGAAAATTCTGATACCAAATTCTTATTTCACGATGCTGTTTTTAGGTTTTTTACATACATTCACCTTTATCCAAATCAGAATACCAACATGTAGCATATGGTTGAATTCGTCTCGGTGCCTGCTGTTACATTCTGAAGAGAAAATTATAGCATCCCATTTAAAAAAGTTACATTGACCTTCAGATCTCCTCTACTACTCCACCCAGAAGAAAATAATTATTACCACACGATGCACCCCATTTTGCCAAGCAACTTTTGTACGAACACATTTTTAATAACTACAACCCCTTCCGAAATATCTTAGAATATTGCTATAATAGTTTATTATAGAAGATTACCTCCTGGCACATCATATTCTCCTGATACAATTTCTCAAATCTGGATTTTGATTCCGCAAAAGGGGCTCCCGAAAATTCTGATACCAAATTCTTATTTCACGATGCTGTTTTTAGGTTTTTTACATACATTCACCTTTATCCAAATCAGAATACCAACATGTAGCATATGGTTGAATTCGTCTCGGTGCCTGCTGTTACATTCTGAAGAGAAAATTATAGCATCCCATTTAAAAAAGTTACATTGACCTTCAGATCTCCTCTACTGCTCCACCCAGAAGAAAATAATTATTACCACACGATGCACCCCATTTTGCCAAGCAACTTTTGTACGAACACATTTTTAATAACTACAACCCCTTCCGAAATATCTTAGAATATTGCTATAATAGTTTATTATAGAAGATTACCTCCTGGCACATCATATTCTCCTGATACAATTTCTCAAATCTGGATTTTGATTCCGCAAAAGGGGCTCCCGAAAATTCTGATACCAAATTCTTATTTCACGATGCTGTTTTTAGGTTTTTTACATACATTCACCTTTATCCAAATCAGAATACCAACATGTAGCATATGGTTGAATTCGTCTCGGTGCCTGCTGTTACATTCTGAAGAGAAAATTATAGCATCCCATTTAAAAAAGTTACATTGACCTTCAGATCTCCTCTACTGCTCCACCCAGAAGAAAATAATTATTACCACACGATGCACCCCATTTTGCCAAGCAACTTTTGTACGAACACATTTTTAATAACTACAACCCCTTCCGAAATATCTTAGAATATTGCTATAATAGTTTATTATAGAAGATTACCTCCTGGCACATCATATTCTCCTGATACAATTTCTCAAAATCTGGATTTTGATTCCGCAAAAGGGGCTCCCGAAAATTCTGATACCAAATTCTTATTTCACGATGCTGTTTTTAGGTTTTTTACATACATTCACCTTTATCCAAATCAGAATACCAACATGTAGCATATGGTTGAATTCGTCTCGGTGCCTGCTGTTACATTCTGAAGAGAAAATTATAGCATCCCATTTAAAAAAGTTACATTGACCTTCAGATCTCCTCTACTGCTCCACCCAGAAGAAAATAATTATTACCACACGATGCACCCCATTTTGCCAAGCAACTTTTGTACGAACACATTTTTAATAACTACAACCCCTTCCGAAATATCTTAGAATATTGCTATAATAGTTTATTATAGAAGATTACCTCCTGGCACATCATATTCTCCTGATACAATTTCTCAAAATCTGGATTTTGATTCCGCAAAAGGGGCTCCCGAAAATTCTGATACAAAATTCTTATTTCACGATGCTGTTTTTAGGTTTTTTACATACATTCACCTTTATCCAAATCAGAATACCAACATGTAGCATATGGTTGAATTCGTCTCGGTGCCTGCTGTTACATTCTGAAGAGAAAATTATAGCATCCCATTTAAAAAAGTTACATTGACCTTCAGATCTCCTCTACTGCTCCACCCAGAAGAAAATAATTATTACCACACGATGCACCCCATTTTGCCAAGCAACTTTTGTACGAACACATTTTTAATAACTACAACCCCTTCCGAAATATCTTAGAATATTGCTATAATAGTTTATTATAGAAGATTACCTCCTGGCACATCATATTCTCCTGATACAATTTCTCAAAATCTGGATTTTGATTCCGCAAAAGGGGCTCCCGAAAATTCTGATACCAAATTCTTATTTCACGATGCTGTTTTTAGGTTTTTTACATACATTCACCTTTATCCAAATCAGAATACCAACATGTAGCATATGGTTGAATTCGTCTCGGTGCCTGCTGTTACATTCTGAAGAGAAAATTATAGCATCCCATTTAAAAAAGTTACATTGACCTTCAGATCTCCTCTACTGCTCCACCCAGAAGAAAATAATTATTACCACACGATGCACCCCATTTTGCCAAGCAACTTTTGTACGAACACATTTTTAATAACTACAACCCCTTCCGAAATATCTTAGAATATTGCTATAATAGTTTATTATAGAAGATTACCTCCTGGCACATCATATTCTCCTGATACAATTTCTCAAAATCTGGATTTTGATTCCGCAAAAGGGGCTCCCGAAAATTCTGATACCAAATTCTTATTTCACGATGCTGTTTTTAGGTTTTTTACATACATTCACCTTTATCCAAATCAGAATACCAACATGTAGCATATGGTTGAATTCGTCTCGGTGCCTGCTGTTACATTCTGAAGAGAAAATTATAGCATCCCATTTAAAAAAGTTACATTGACCTTCAGATCTCCTCTACTGCTCCACCCAGAAGAAAATAATTATTACCACACGATGCACCCCATTTTGCCAAGCAACTTTTGTACGAACACATTTTTAATAACTACAACCCCTTCCGAAATATCTTAGAATATTGCTATAATAGTTTATTATAGAAGATTACCTCCTGGCACATCATATTCTCCTGATACAATTTCTCAAAATCTGGATTTTGATTCCGCAAAAGGGGCTCCCGAAAATTCTGATACAAAATTCTTATTTCACGATGCTGTTTTTAGGTTTTTTACATACATTCACCTTTATCCAAATCAGAATACCAACATGTAGCACATGGTTGAATTCGTCTCGGTGCCTGCTGTTACATTCTGAAGAGAAAATTATAGCATCCCATTTAAAAAAGTTACATTGACCTTCAGATCTCCTCTACTGCTCCACCCAGAAGAAAATAATTATTACCACACGATGCACCCCATTTTGCCAAGCAACTTTTGTACGAACACATTTTTAATAACTACAACCCCTTCCGAAATATCTTAGAATATTGCTATAATAGTTTATTATAGAAGATTACCTCCTGGCACATCATATTCTCCTGATACAATTTCTCAAAATCTGGATTTTGATTCCGCAAAAGGGGCTCCCGAAAATTCTGATACAAAATTCTTATTTCACGATGCTGTTTTTAGGTTTTTTACATACATTCACCTTTATCCAAATCAGAATACCAACATGTAGCACATGGTTGAATTCGTCTCGGTGCCTGCTGTTACATTCTGAAGAGAAAATTATAGCATCCCATTTAAAAAAGTTACATTGACCTTCAGATCTCCTCTACTGCTCCACCCAGAAGAAAATAATTATTACCACACGATGCACCCCATTTTGCCAAGCAACTTTTGTACGAACACATTTTTAATAACTACAACCCCTTCCGAAATATCTTAGAATATTGCTATAATAGTTTATTATAGAAGATTACCTCCTGGCACATCATATTCTCCTGATACAATTTCTCAAAATCTGGATTTTGATTCCGCAAAAGGGGCTCCCGAAAATTCTGATACAAAATTCTTATTTCACGATGCTGTTTTTAGGTTTTTTACATACATTCACCTTTATCCAAATCAGAATACCAACATGTAGCATATGGTTGAATTCGTCTCGGTGCCTGCTGTTACATTCTGAAGAGAAAATTATAGCATCCCATTTAAAAAAGTTACATTGACCTTCAGATCTCCTCTACTGCTCCACCCAGAAGAAAATAATTATTACCACACGATGCACCCCATTTTGCCAAGCAACTTTTGTACGAACACATTTTTAATAACTACAACCCCTTCCGAAATATCTTAGAATATTGCTATAATAGTTTATTATAGAAGATTACCTCCTGGCACATCATATTCTCCTGATACAATTTCTCAAAATCTGGATTTTGATTCCGCAAAAGGGGCTCCCGAAAATTCTGATACAAAATTCTTATTTCACGATGCTGTTTTTAGGTTTTTTACATACATTCACCTTTATCCAAATCAGAATACCAACATGTAGCACATGGTTGAATTCGTCTCGGTGCCTGCTGTTACATTCTGAAGAGAAAATTATAGCATCCCATTTAAAAAAGTTACATTGACCTTCAGATCTCCTCTACTGCTCCACCCAGAAGAAAATAATTATTACCACACGATGCACCCCATTTTGCCAAGCAACTTTTGTACGAACACATTTTTAATAACTACAACCCCTTCCGAAATATCTTAGAATATTGCTATAATAGTTTATTATAGAAGATTACCTCCTGGCACATCATATTCTCCTGATACAATTTCTCAAAATCTGGATTTTGATTCCGCAAAAGGGGCTCCCGAAAATTCTGATACAAAATTCTTATTTCACGATGCTGTTTTTAGGTTTTTTACATACATTCACCTTTATCCAAATCAGAATACCAACATGTAGCACATGGTTGAATTCGTCTCGGTGCCTGCTGTTACATTCTGAAGAGAAAATTATAGCATCCCATTTAAAAAAGTTACATTGACCTTCAGATCTCCTCTACTGCTCCACCCAGAAGAAAATAATTATTACCACACGATGCACCCCATTTTGCCAAGCAACTTTTGTACGAACACATTTTTAATAACTACAACCCCTTCCGAAATATCTTAGAATATTGCTATAATAGTTTATTATAGAAGATTACCTCCTGGCACATCATATTCTCCTGATACAATTTCTCAAAATCTGGATTTTGATTCCGCAAAAGGGGCTCCCGAAAATTCTGATACAAAATTCTTATTTCACGATGCTGTTTTTAGGTTTTTTACATACATTCACCTTTATCCAAATCAGAATACCAACATGTAGCACATGGTTGAATTCGTCTCGGTGCCTGCTGTTACATTCTGAAGAGAAAATTATAGCATCCCATTTAAAAAAGTTACATTGACCTTCAGATCTCCTCTACTGCTCCACCCAGAAGAAAATAATTATTACCACACGATGCACCCCATTTTGCCAAGCAACTTTTGTACGAACACATTTTTAATAACTACAACCCCTTCCGAAATATCTTAGAATATTGCTATAATAGTTTATTATAGAAGATTACCTCCTGGCACATCATATTCTCCTGATACAATTTCTCAAAATCTGGATTTTGATTCCGCAAAAGGGGCTCCCGAAAATTCTGATACAAAATTCTTATTTCACGATGCTGTTTTTAGGTTTTTTACATACATTCACCTTTATCCAAATCAGAATACCAACATGTAGCACATGGTTGAATTCGTCTCGGTGCCTGCTGTTACATTCTGAAGAGAAAATTATAGCATCCCATTTAAAAAAGTTACATTGACCTTCAGATCTCCTCTACTGCTCCACCCAGAAGAAAATAATTATTACCACACGATGCACCCCATTTTGCCAAGCAACTTTTGTACGAACACATTTTTAATAACTACAACCCCTTCCGAAATATCTTAGAATATTGCTATAATAGTTTATTATAGAAGATTACCTCCTGGCACATCATATTCTCCTGATACAATTTCTCAAAATCTGGATTTTGATTCCGCAAAAGGGGCTCCCGAAAATTCTGATACAAAATTCTTATTTCACGATGCTGTTTTTAGGTTTTTTACATACATTCACCTTTATCCAAATCAGAATACCAACATGTAGCACATGGTTGAATTCGTCTCGGTGCCTGCTGTTACATTCTGAAGAGAAAATTATAGCATCCCATTTAAAAAAGTTACATTGACCTTCAGATCTCCTCTACTGCTCCACCCAGAAGAAAATAATTATTACCACACGATGCACCCCATTTTGCCAAGCAACTTTTGTACGAACACATTTTTAATAACTACAACCCCTTCCGAAATATCTTAGAATATTGCTATAATAGTTTATTATAGAAGATTACCTCCTGGCACATCATATTCTCCTGATACAATTTCTCAAAATCTGGATTTTGATTCCGCAAAAGGGGCTCCCGAAAATTCTGATACAAAATTCTTATTTCACGATGCTGTTTTTAGGTTTTTTACATACATTCACCTTTATCCAAATCAGAATACCAACATGTAGCACATGGTTGAATTCGTCTCGGTGCCTGCTGTTACATTCTGAAGAGAAAATTATAGCATCCCATTTAAAAAAGTTACATTGACCTTCAGATCTCCTCTACTGCTCCACCCAGAAGAAAATAATTATTACCACACGATGCACCCCATTTTGCCAAGCAACTTTTGTACGAACACATTTTTAATAACTACAACCCCTTCCGAAATATCTTAGAATATTGCTATAATAGTTTATTATAGAAGATTACCTCCTGGCACATCATATTCTCCTGATACAATTTCTCAAAATCTGGATTTTGATTCCGCAAAAGGGGCTCCCGAAAATTCTGATACAAAATTCTTATTTCACGATGCTGTTTTTAGGTTTTTTACATACATTCACCTTTATCCAAATCAGAATACCAACATGTAGCACATGGTTGAATTCGTCTCGGTGCCTGCTGTTACATTCTGAAGAGAAAATTATAGCATCCCATTTAAAAAAGTTACATTGACCTTCAGATCTCCTCTACTGCTCCACCCAGAAGAAAATAATTATTACCACACGATGCACCCCATTTTGCCAAGCAACTTTTGTACGAACACATTTTTAATAACTACAACCCCTTCCGAAATATCTTAGAATATTGCTATAATAGTTTATTATAGAAGATTACCTCCTGGCACATCATATTCTCCTGATACAATTTCTCAAAATCTGGATTTTGATTCCGCAAAAGGGGCTCCCGAAAATTCTGATACAAAATTCTTATTTCACGATGCTGTTTTTAGGTTTTTTACATACATTCACCTTTATCCAAATCAGAATACCAACATGTAGCACATGGTTGAATTCGTCTCGGTGCCTGCTGTTACATTCTGAAGAGAAAATTATAGCATCCCATTTAAAAAAGTTACATTGACCTTCAGATCTCCTCTACTGCTCCACCCAGAAGAAAATAATTATTACCACACGATGCACCCCATTTTGCCAAGCAACTTTTGTACGAACACATTTTTAATAACTACAACCCCTTCCGAAATATCTTAGAATATTGCTATAATAGTTTATTATAGAAGATTACCTCCTGGCACATCATATTCTCCTGATACAATTTCTCAAAATCTGGATTTTGATTCCGCAAAAGGGGCTCCCGAAAATTCTGATACAAAATTCTTATTTCACGATGCTGTTTTTAGGTTTTTTACATACATTCACCTTTATCCAAATCAGAATACCAACATGTAGCACATGGTTGAATTCGTCTCGGTGCCTGCTGTTACATTCTGAAGAGAAAATTATAGCATCCCATTTAAAAAAGTTACATTGACCTTCAGATCTCCTCTACTGCTCCACCCAGAAGAAAATAATTATTACCACACGATGCACCCCATTTTGCCAAGCAACTTTTGTACGAACACATTTTTAATAACTACAACCCCTTCCGAAATATCTTAGAATATTGCTATAATAGTTTATTATAGAAGATTACCTCCTGGCACATCATATTCTCCTGATACAATTTCTCAAAATCTGGATTTTGATTCCGCAAAAGGGGCTCCCGAAAATTCTGATACAAAATTCTTATTTCACGATGCTGTTTTTAGGTTTTTTACATACATTCACCTTTATCCAAATCAGAATACCAACATGTAGCACATGGTTGAATTCGTCTCGGTGCCTGCTGTTACATTCTGAAGAGAAAATTATAGCATCCCATTTAAAAAAGTTACATTGACCTTCAGATCTCCTCTACTGCTCCACCCAGAAGAAAATAATTATTACCACACGATGCACCCCATTTTGCCAAGCAACTTTTGTACGAACACATTTTTAATAACTACAACCCCTTCCGAAATATCTTAGAATATTGCTATAATAGTTTATTATAGAAGATTACCTCCTGGCACATCATATTCTCCTGATACAATTTCTCAAAATCTGGATTTTGATTCCGCAAAAGGGGCTCCCGAAAATTCTGATACAAAATTCTTATTTCACGATGCTGTTTTTAGGTTTTTTACATACATTCACCTTTATCCAAATCAGAATACCAACATGTAGCACATGGTTGAATTCGTCTCGGTGCCTGCTGTTACATTCTGAAGAGAAAATTATAGCATCCCATTTAAAAAAGTTACATTGACCTTCAGATCTCCTCTACTGCTCCACCCAGAAGAAAATAATTATTACCACACGATGCACCCCATTTTGCCAAGCAACTTTTGTACGAACACATTTTTAATAACTACAACCCCTTCCGAAATATCTTAGAATATTGCTATAATAGTTTATTATAGAAGATTACCTCCTGGCACATCATATTCTCCTGATACAATTTCTCAAAATCTGGATTTTGATTCCGCAAAAGGGGCTCCCGAAAATTCTGATACAAAATTCTTATTTCACGATGCTGTTTTTAGGTTTTTTACATACATTCACCTTTATCCAAATCAGAATACCAACATGTAGCATATGGTTGAATTCGTCTCGGTGCCTGCTGTTACATTCTGAAGAGAAAATTATAGCATCCCATTTAAAAAAGTTACATTGACCTTCAGATCTCCTCTACTGCTCCACCCAGAAGAAAATAATTATTACCACACGATGCACCCCATTTTGCCAAGCAACTTTTGTACGAACACATTTTTAATAACTACAACCCCTTCCGAAATATCTTAGAATATTGCTATAATAGTTTATTATAGAAGATTACCTCCTGGCACATCATATTCTCCTGATACAATTTCTCAAAATCTGGATTTTGATTCCGCAAAAGGGGCTCCCGAAAATTCTGATACAAAATTCTTATTTCACGATGCTGTTTTTAGGTTTTTTACATACATTCACCTTTATCCAAATCAGAATACCAACATGTAGCACATGGTTGAATTCGTCTCGGTGCCTGCTGTTACATTCTGAAGAGAAAATTATAGCATCCCATTTAAAAAAGTTACATTGACCTTCAGATCTCCTCTACTGCTCCACCCAGAAGAAAATAATTATTACCACACGATGCACCCCATTTTGCCAAGCAACTTTTGTACGAACACATTTTTAATAACTACAACCCCTTCCGAAATATCTTAGAATATTGCTATAATAGTTTATTATAGAAGATTACCTCCTGGCACATCATATTCTCCTGATACAATTTCTCAAAATCTGGATTTTGATTCCGCAAAAGGGGCTCCCGAAAATTCTGATACAAAATTCTTATTTCACGATGCTGTTTTTAGGTTTTTTACATACATTCACCTTTATCCAAATCAGAATACCAACATGTAGCACATGGTTGAATTCGTCTCGGTGCCTGCTGTTACATTCTGAAGAGAAAATTATAGCATCCCATTTAAAAAAGTTACATTGACCTTCAGATCTCCTCTACTGCTCCACCCAGAAGAAAATAATTATTACCACACGATGCACCCCATTTTGCCAAGCAACTTTTGTACGAACACATTTTTAATAACTACAACCCCTTCCGAAATATCTTAGAATATTGCTATAATAGTTTATTATAGAAGATTACCTCCTGGCACATCATATTCTCCTGATACAATTTCTCAAAATCTGGATTTTGATTCCGCAAAAGGGGCTCCCGAAAATTCTGATACAAAATTCTTATTTCACGATGCTGTTTTTAGGTTTTTTACATACATTCACCTTTATCCAAATCAGAATACCAACATGTAGCATATGGTTGAATTCGTCTCGGTGCCTGCTGTTACATTCTGAAGAGAAAATTATAGCATCCCATTTAAAAAAGTTACATTGACCTTCAGATCTCCTCTACTGCTCCACCCAGAAGAAAATAATTATTACCACACGATGCACCCCATTTTGCCAAGCAACTTTTGTACGAACACATTTTTAATAACTACAACCCCTTCCGAAATATCTTAGAATATTGCTATAATAGTTTATTATAGAAGATTACCTCCTGGCACATCATATTCTCCTGATACAATTTCTCAAAATCTGGATTTTGATTCCGCAAAAGGGGCTCCCGAAAATTCTGATACAAAATTCTTATTTCACGATGCTGTTTTTAGGTTTTTTACATACATTCACCTTTATCCAAATCAGAATACCAACATGTAGCACATGGTTGAATTCGTCTCGGTGCCTGCTGTTACATTCTGAAGAGAAAATTATAGCATCCCATTTAAAAAAGTTACATTGACCTTCAGATCTCCTCTACTGCTCCACCCAGAAGAAAATAATTATTACCACACGATGCACCCCATTTTGCCAAGCAACTTTTGTACGAACACATTTTTAATAACTACAACCCCTTCCGAAATATCTTAGAATATTGCTATAATAGTTTATTATAGAAGATTACCTCCTGGCACATCATATTCTCCTGATACAATTTCTCAAAATCTGGATTTTGATTCCGCAAAAGGGGCTCCCGAAAATTCTGATACAAAATTCTTATTTCACGATGCTGTTTTTAGGTTTTTTACATACATTCACCTTTATCCAAATCAGAATACCAACATGTAGCACATGGTTGAATTCGTCTCGGTGCCTGCTGTTACATTCTGAAGAGAAAATTATAGCATCCCATTTAAAAAAGTTACATTGACCTTCAGATCTCCTCTACTGCTCCACCCAGAAGAAAATAATTATTACCACACGATGCACCCCATTTTGCCAAGCAACTTTTGTACGAACACATTTTTAATAACTACAACCCCTTCCGAAATATCTTAGAATATTGCTATAATAGTTTATTATAGAAGATTACCTCCTGGCACATCATATTCTCCTGATACAATTTCTCAAAATCTGGATTTTGATTCCGCAAAAGGGGCTCCCGAAAATTCTGATACAAAATTCTTATTTCACGATGCTGTTTTTAGGTTTTTTACATACATTCACCTTTATCCAAATCAGAATACCAACATGTAGCATATGGTTGAATTCGTCTCGGTGCCTGCTGTTACATTCTGAAGAGAAAATTATAGCATCCCATTTAAAAAAGTTACATTGACCTTCAGATCTCCTCTACTGCTCCACCCAGAAGAAAATAATTATTACCACACGATGCACCCCATTTTGCCAAGCAACTTTTGTACGAACACATTTTTAATAACTACAACCCCTTCCGAAATATCTTAGAATATTGCTATAATAGTTTATTATAGAAGATTACCTCCTGGCACATCATATTCTCCTGATACAATTTCTCAAAATCTGGATTTTGATTCCGCAAAAGGGGCTCCCGAAAATTCTGATACAAAATTCTTATTTCACGATGCTGTTTTTAGGTTTTTTACATACATTCACCTTTATCCAAATCAGAATACCAACATGTAGCACATGGTTGAATTCGTCTCGGTGCCTGCTGTTACATTCTGAAGAGAAAATTATAGCATCCCATTTAAAAAAGTTACATTGACCTTCAGATCTCCTCTACTGCTCCACCCAGAAGAAAATAATTATTACCACACGATGCACCCCATTTTGCCAAGCAACTTTTGTACGAACACATTTTTAATAACTACAACCCCTTCCGAAATATCTTAGAATATTGCTATAATAGTTTATTATAGAAGATTACCTCCTGGCACATCATATTCTCCTGATACAATTTCTCAAAATCTGGATTTTGATTCCGCAAAAGGGGCTCCCGAAAATTCTGATACAAAATTCTTATTTCACGATGCTGTTTTTAGGTTTTTTACATACATTCACCTTTATCCAAATCAGAATACCAACATGTAGCACATGGTTGAATTCGTCTCGGTGCCTGCTGTTACATTCTGAAGAGAAAATTATAGCATCCCATTTAAAAAAGTTACATTGACCTTCAGATCTCCTCTACTGCTCCACCCAGAAGAAAATAATTATTACCACACGATGCACCCCATTTTGCCAAGCAACTTTTGTACGAACACATTTTTAATAACTACAACCCCTTCCGAAATATCTTAGAATATTGCTATAATAGTTTATTATAGAAGATTACCTCCTGGCACATCATATTCTCCTGATACAATTTCTCAAAATCTGGATTTTGATTCCGCAAAAGGGGCTCCCGAAAATTCTGATACAAAATTCTTATTTCACGATGCTGTTTTTAGGTTTTTTACATACATTCACCTTTATCCAAATCAGAATACCAACATGTAGCATATGGTTGAATTCGTCTCGGTGCCTGCTGTTACATTCTGAAGAGAAAATTATAGCATCCCATTTAAAAAAGTTACATTGACCTTCAGATCTCCTCTACTGCTCCACCCAGAAGAAAATAATTATTACCACACGATGCACCCCATTTTGCCAAGCAACTTTTGTACGAACACATTTTTAATAACTACAACCCCTTCCGAAATATCTTAGAATATTGCTATAATAGTTTATTATAGAAGATTACCTCCTGGCACATCATATTCTCCTGATACAATTTCTCAAAATCTGGATTTTGATTCCGCAAAAGGGGCTCCCGAAAATTCTGATACAAAATTCTTATTTCACGATGCTGTTTTTAGGTTTTTTACATACATTCACCTTTATCCAAATCAGAATACCAACATGTAGCACATGGTTGAATTCGTCTCGGTGCCTGCTGTTACATTCTGAAGAGAAAATTATAGCATCCCATTTAAAAAAGTTACATTGACCTTCAGATCTCCTCTACTGCTCCACCCAGAAGAAAATAATTATTACCACACGATGCACCCCATTTTGCCAAGCAACTTTTGTACGAACACATTTTTAATAACTACAACCCCTTCCGAAATATCTTAGAATATTGCTATAATAGTTTATTATAGAAGATTACCTCCTGGCACATCATATTCTCCTGATACAATTTCTCAAAATCTGGATTTTGATTCCGCAAAAGGGGCTCCCGAAAATTCTGATACAAAATTCTTATTTCACGATGCTGTTTTTAGGTTTTTTACATACATTCACCTTTATCCAAATCAGAATACCAACATGTAGCACATGGTTGAATTCGTCTCGGTGCCTGCTGTTACATTCTGAAGAGAAAATTATAGCATCCCATTTAAAAAAGTTACATTGACCTTCAGATCTCCTCTACTGCTCCACCCAGAAGAAAATAATTATTACCACACGATGCACCCCATTTTGCCAAGCAACTTTTGTACGAACACATTTTTAATAACTACAACCCCTTCCGAAATATCTTAGAATATTGCTATAATAGTTTATTATAGAAGATTACCTCCTGGCACATCATATTCTCCTGATACAATTTCTCAAAATCTGGATTTTGATTCCGCAAAAGGGGCTCCCGAAAATTCTGATACAAAATTCTTATTTCACGATGCTGTTTTTAGGTTTTTTACATACATTCACCTTTATCCAAATCAGAATACCAACATGTAGCACATGGTTGAATTCGTCTCGGTGCCTGCTGTTACATTCTGAAGAGAAAATTATAGCATCCCATTTAAAAAAGTTACATTGACCTTCAGATCTCCTCTACTGCTCCACCCAGAAGAAAATAATTATTACCACACGATGCACCCCATTTTGCCAAGCAACTTTTGTACGAACACATTTTTAATAACTACAACCCCTTCCGAAATATCTTAGAATATTGCTATAATAGTTTATTATAGAAGATTACCTCCTGGCACATCATATTCTCCTGATACAATTTCTCAAAATCTGGATTTTGATTCCGCAAAAGGGGCTCCCGAAAATTCTGATACAAAATTCTTATTTCACGATGCTGTTTTTAGGTTTTTTACATACATTCACCTTTATCCAAATCAGAATACCAACATGTAGCACATGGTTGAATTCGTCTCGGTGCCTGCTGTTACATTCTGAAGAGAAAATTATAGCATCCCATTTAAAAAAGTTACATTGACCTTCAGATCTCCTCTACTGCTCCACCCAGAAGAAAATAATTATTACCACACGATGCACCCCATTTTGCCAAGCAACTTTTGTACGAACACATTTTTAATAACTACAACCCCTTCCGAAATATCTTAGAATATTGCTATAATAGTTTATTATAGAAGATTACCTCCTGGCACATCATATTCTCCTGATACAATTTCTCAAAATCTGGATTTTGATTCCGCAAAAGGGGCTCCCGAAAATTCTGATACAAAATTCTTATTTCACGATGCTGTTTTTAGGTTTTTTACATACATTCACCTTTATCCAAATCAGAATACCAACATGTAGCACATGGTTGAATTCGTCTCGGTGCCTGCTGTTACATTCTGAAGAGAAAATTATAGCATCCCATTTAAAAAAGTTACATTGACCTTCAGATCTCCTCTACTGCTCCACCCAGAAGAAAATAATTATTACCACACGATGCACCCCATTTTGCCAAGCAACTTTTGTACGAACACATTTTTAATAACTACAACCCCTTCCGAAATATCTTAGAATATTGCTATAATAGTTTATTATAGAAGATTACCTCCTGGCACATCATATTCTCCTGATACAATTTCTCAAAATCTGGATTTTGATTCCGCAAAAGGGGCTCCCGAAAATTCTGATACAAAATTCTTATTTCACGATGCTGTTTTTAGGTTTTTTACATACATTCACCTTTATCCAAATCAGAATACCAACATGTAGCACATGGTTGAATTCGTCTCGGTGCCTGCTGTTACATTCTGAAGAGAAAATTATAGCATCCCATTTAAAAAAGTTACATTGACCTTCAGATCTCCTCTACTGCTCCACCCAGAAGAAAATAATTATTACCACACGATGCACCCCATTTTGCCAAGCAACTTTTGTACGAACACATTTTTAATAACTACAACCCCTTCCGAAATATCTTAGAATATTGCTATAATAGTTTATTATAGAAGATTACCTCCTGGCACATCATATTCTCCTGATACAATTTCTCAAAATCTGGATTTTGATTCCGCAAAAGGGGCTCCCGAAAATTCTGATACAAAATTCTTATTTCACGATGCTGTTTTTAGGTTTTTTACATACATTCACCTTTATCCAAATCAGAATACCAACATGTAGCATATGGTTGAATTCGTCTCGGTGCCTGCTGTTACATTCTGAAGAGAAAATTATAGCATCCCATTTAAAAAAGTTACATTGACCTTCAGATCTCCTCTACTGCTCCACCCAGAAGAAAATAATTATTACCACACGATGCACCCCATTTTGCCAAGCAACTTTTGTACGAACACATTTTTAATAACTACAACCCCTTCCGAAATATCTTAGAATATTGCTATAATAGTTTATTATAGAAGATTACCTCCTGGCACATCATATTCTCCTGATACAATTTCTCAAAATCTGGATTTTGATTCCGCAAAAGGGGCTCCCGAAAATTCTGATACAAAATTCTTATTTCACGATGCTGTTTTTAGGTTTTTTACATACATTCACCTTTATCCAAATCAGAATACCAACATGTAGCACATGGTTGAATTCGTCTCGGTGCCTGCTGTTACATTCTGAAGAGAAAATTATAGCATCCCATTTAAAAAAGTTACATTGACCTTCAGATCTCCTCTACTGCTCCACCCAGAAGAAAATAATTATTACCACACGATGCACCCCATTTTGCCAAGCAACTTTTGTACGAACACATTTTTAATAACTACAACCCCTTCCGAAATATCTTAGAATATTGCTATAATAGTTTATTATAGAAGATTACCTCCTGGCACATCATATTCTCCTGATACAATTTCTCAAAATCTGGATTTTGATTCCGCAAAAGGGGCTCCCGAAAATTCTGATACAAAATTCTTATTTCACGATGCTGTTTTTAGGTTTTTTACATACATTCACCTTTATCCAAATCAGAATACCAACATGTAGCACATGGTTGAATTCGTCTCGGTGCCTGCTGTTACATTCTGAAGAGAAAATTATAGCATCCCATTTAAAAAAGTTACATTGACCTTCAGATCTCCTCTACTGCTCCACCCAGAAGAAAATAATTATTACCACACGATGCACCCCATTTTGCCAAGCAACTTTTGTACGAACACATTTTTAATAACTACAACCCCTTCCGAAATATCTTAGAATATTGCTATAATAGTTTATTATAGAAGATTACCTCCTGGCACATCATATTCTCCTGATACAATTTCTCAAAATCTGGATTTTGATTCCGCAAAAGGGGCTCCCGAAAATTCTGATACAAAATTCTTATTTCACGATGCTGTTTTTAGGTTTTTTACATACATTCACCTTTATCCAAATCAGAATACCAACATGTAGCATATGGTTGAATTCGTCTCGGTGCCTGCTGTTACATTCTGAAGAGAAAATTATAGCATCCCATTTAAAAAAGTTACATTGACCTTCAGATCTCCTCTACTGCTCCACCCAGAAGAAAATAATTATTACCACACGATGCACCCCATTTTGCCAAGCAACTTTTGTACGAACACATTTTTAATAACTACAACCCCTTCCGAAATATCTTAGAATATTGCTATAATAGTTTATTATAGAAGATTACCTCCTGGCACATCATATTCTCCTGATACAATTTCTCAAAATCTGGATTTTGATTCCGCAAAAGGGGCTCCCGAAAATTCTGATACAAAATTCTTATTTCACGATGCTGTTTTTAGGTTTTTTACATACATTCACCTTTATCCAAATCAGAATACCAACATGTAGCACATGGTTGAATTCGTCTCGGTGCCTGCTGTTACATTCTGAAGAGAAAATTATAGCATCCCATTTAAAAAAGTTACATTGACCTTCAGATCTCCTCTACTGCTCCACCCAGAAGAAAATAATTATTACCACACGATGCACCCCATTTTGCCAAGCAACTTTTGTACGAACACATTTTTAATAACTACAACCCCTTCCGAAATATCTTAGAATATTGCTATAATAGTTTATTATAGAAGATTACCTCCTGGCACATCATATTCTCCTGATACAATTTCTCAAAATCTGGATTTTGATTCCGCAAAAGGGGCTCCCGAAAATTCTGATACAAAATTCTTATTTCACGATGCTGTTTTTAGGTTTTTTACATACATTCACCTTTATCCAAATCAGAATACCAACATGTAGCACATGGTTGAATTCGTCTCGGTGCCTGCTGTTACATTCTGAAGAGAAAATTATAGCATCCCATTTAAAAAAGTTACATTGACCTTCAGATCTCCTCTACTGCTCCACCCAGAAGAAAATAATTATTACCACACGATGCACCCCATTTTGCCAAGCAACTTTTGTACGAACACATTTTTAATAACTACAACCCCTTCCGAAATATCTTAGAATATTGCTATAATAGTTTATTATAGAAGATTACCTCCTGGCACATCATATTCTCCTGATACAATTTCTCAAAATCTGGATTTTGATTCCGCAAAAGGGGCTCCCGAAAATTCTGATACAAAATTCTTATTTCACGATGCTGTTTTTAGGTTTTTTACATACATTCACCTTTATCCAAATCAGAATACCAACATGTAGCACATGGTTGAATTCGTCTCGGTGCCTGCTGTTACATTCTGAAGAGAAAATTATAGCATCCCATTTAAAAAAGTTACATTGACCTTCAGATCTCCTCTACTGCTCCACCCAGAAGAAAATAATTATTACCACACGATGCACCCCATTTTGCCAAGCAACTTTTGTACGAACACATTTTTAATAACTACAACCCCTTCCGAAATATCTTAGAATATTGCTATAATAGTTTATTATAGAAGATTACCTCCTGGCACATCATATTCTCCTGATACAATTTCTCAAAATCTGGATTTTGATTCCGCAAAAGGGGCTCCCGAAAATTCTGATACAAAATTCTTATTTCACGATGCTGTTTTTAGGTTTTTTACATACATTCACCTTTATCCAAATCAGAATACCAACATGTAGCACATGGTTGAATTCGTCTCGGTGCCTGCTGTTACATTCTGAAGAGAAAATTATAGCATCCCATTTAAAAAAGTTACATTGACCTTCAGATCTCCTCTACTGCTCCACCCAGAAGAAAATAATTATTACCACACGATGCACCCCATTTTGCCAAGCAACTTTTGTACGAACACATTTTTAATAACTACAACCCCTTCCGAAATATCTTAGAATATTGCTATAATAGTTTATTATAGAAGATTACCTCCTGGCACATCATATTCTCCTGATACAATTTCTCAAAATCTGGATTTTGATTCCGCAAAAGGGGCTCCCGAAAATTCTGATACAAAATTCTTATTTCACGATGCTGTTTTTAGGTTTTTTACATACATTCACCTTTATCCAAATCAGAATACCAACATGTAGCACATGGTTGAATTCGTCTCGGTGCCTGCTGTTACATTCTGAAGAGAAAATTATAGCATCCCATTTAAAAAAGTTACATTGACCTTCAGATCTCCTCTACTGCTCCACCCAGAAGAAAATAATTATTACCACACGATGCACCCCATTTTGCCAAGCAACTTTTGTACGAACACATTTTTAATAACTACAACCCCTTCCGAAATATCTTAGAATATTGCTATAATAGTTTATTATAGAAGATTACCTCCTGGCACATCATATTCTCCTGATACAATTTCTCAAAATCTGGATTTTGATTCCGCAAAAGGGGCTCCCGAAAATTCTGATACAAAATTCTTATTTCACGATGCTGTTTTTAGGTTTTTTACATACATTCACCTTTATCCAAATCAGAATACCAACATGTAGCACATGGTTGAATTCGTCTCGGTGCCTGCTGTTACATTCTGAAGAGAAAATTATAGCATCCCATTTAAAAAAGTTACATTGACCTTCAGATCTCCTCTACTGCTCCACCCAGAAGAAAATAATTATTACCACACGATGCACCCCATTTTGCCAAGCAACTTTTGTACGAACACATTTTTAATAACTACAACCCCTTCCGAAATATCTTAGAATATTGCTATAATAGTTTATTATAGAAGATTACCTCCTGGCACATCATATTCTCCTGATACAATTTCTCAAAATCTGGATTTTGATTCCGCAAAAGGGGCTCCCGAAAATTCTGATACAAAATTCTTATTTCACGATGCTGTTTTTAGGTTTTTTACATACATTCACCTTTATCCAAATCAGAATACCAACATGTAGCACATGGTTGAATTCGTCTCGGTGCCTGCTGTTACATTCTGAAGAGAAAATTATAGCATCCCATTTAAAAAAGTTACATTGACCTTCAGATCTCCTCTACTGCTCCACCCAGAAGAAAATAATTATTACCACACGATGCACCCCATTTTGCCAAGCAACTTTTGTACGAACACATTTTTAATAACTACAACCCCTTCCGAAATATCTTAGAATATTGCTATAATAGTTTATTATAGAAGATTACCTCCTGGCACATCATATTCTCCTGATACAATTTCTCAAAATCTGGATTTTGATTCCGCAAAAGGGGCTCCCGAAAATTCTGATACAAAATTCTTATTTCACGATGCTGTTTTTAGGTTTTTTACATACATTCACCTTTATCCAAATCAGAATACCAACATGTAGCATATGGTTGAATTCGTCTCGGTGCCTGCTGTTACATTCTGAAGAGAAAATTATAGCATCCCATTTAAAAAAGTTACATTGACCTTCAGATCTCCTCTACTGCTCCACCCAGAAGAAAATAATTATTACCACACGATGCACCCCATTTTGCCAAGCAACTTTTGTACGAACACATTTTTAATAACTACAACCCCTTCCGAAATATCTTAGAATATTGCTATAATAGTTTATTATAGAAGATTACCTCCTGGCACATCATATTCTCCTGATACAATTTCTCAAATCTGGATTTTGATTCCGCAAAAGGGGCTCCCGAAAATTCTGATACAAAATTCTTATTTCACGATGCTGTTTTTAGGTTTTTTACATACATTCACCTTTATCCAAATCAGAATACCAACATGTAGCATATGGTTGAATTCGTCTCGGTGCCTGCTGTTACATTCTGAAGAGAAAATTATAGCATCCCATTTAAAAAAGTTACATTGACCTTCAGATCTCCTCTACTGCTCCACCCAGAAGAAAATAATTATTACCACACGATGCACCCCATTTTGCCAAGCAACTTTTGTACGAACACATTTTTAATAACTACAACCCCTTCCGAAATATCTTAGAATATTGCTATAATAGTTTATTATAGAAGATTACCTCCTGGCACATCATATTCTCCTGATACAATTTCTCAAAATCTGGATTTTGATTCCGCAAAAGGGGCTCCCGAAAATTCTGATACAAAATTCTTATTTCACGATGCTGTTTTTAGGTTTTTTACATACATTCACCTTTATCCAAATCAGAATACCAACATGTAGCATATGGTTGAATTCGTCTCGGTGCCTGCTGTTACATTCTGAAGAGAAAATTATAGCATCCCATTTAAAAAAGTTACATTGACCTTCAGATCTCCTCTACTGCTCCACCCAGAAGAAAATAATTATTACCACACGATGCACCCTATTTTGCCAAGCAACTTTTGTACGAACACATTTTTAATAACTACAACCCCTTCCGAAATATCTTAGAATATTGCTATAATAGTTTATTATAGAAGATTACCTCCTGGCACATCATATTCTCCTGATACAATTTCTCAAAATCTGGATTTTGATTCCGCAAAAGGGGCTCCCGAAAATTCTGATACAAAATTCTTATTTCACGATGCTGTTTTTAGGTTTTTTACATACATTCACCTTTATCCAAATCAGAATACCAACATGTAGCATATGGTTGAATTCGTCTCGGTGCCTGCTGTTACATTCTGAAGAGAAAATTATAGCATCCCATTTAAAAAAGTTACATTGACCTTCAGATCTCCTCTACTGCTCCACCCAGAAGAAAATAATTATTACCACACGATGCACCCCATTTTGCCAAGCAACTTTTGTACGAACACATTTTTAATAACTACAACCCCTTCCGAAATATCTTAGAATATTGCTATAATAGTTTATTATAGAAGATTACCTCCTGGCACATCATATTCTCCTGATACAATTTCTCAAATCTGGATTTTGATTCCGCAAAAGGGGCTCCCGAAAATTCTGATACAAAATTCTTATTTCACGATGCTGTTTTTAGGTTTTTTACATACATTCACCTTTATCCAAATCAGAATACCAACATGTAGCATATGGTTGAATTCGTCTCGGTGCCTGCTGTTACATTCTGAAGAGAAAATTATAGCATCCCATTTAAAAAAGTTACATTGACCTTCAGATCTCCTCTACTGCTCCACCCAGAAGAAAATAATTATTACCACACGATGCACCCCATTTTGCCAAGCAACTTTTGTACGAACACATTTTTAATAACTACAACCCCTTCCGAAATATCTTAGAATATTGCTATAATAGTTTATTATAGAAGATTACCTCCTGGCACATCATATTCTCCTGATACAATTTCTCAAAATCTGGATTTTGATTCCGCAAAAGGGGCTCCCGAAAATTCTGATACAAAATTCTTATTTCACGATGCTGTTTTTAGGTTTTTTACATACATTCACCTTTATCCAAATCAGAATACCAACATGTAGCATATGGTTGAATTCGTCTCGGTGCCTGCTGTTACATTCTGAAGAGAAAATTATAGCATCCCATTTAAAAAAGTTACATTGACCTTCAGATCTCCTCTACTGCTCCACCCAGAAGAAAATAATTATTACCACACGATGCACCCCATTTTGCCAAGCAACTTTTGTACGAACACATTTTTAATAACTACAACCCCTTCCGAAATATCTTAGAATATTGCTATAATAGTTTATTATAGAAGATTACCTCCTGGCACATCATATTCTCCTGATACAATTTCTCAAATCTGGATTTTGATTCCGCAAAAGGGGCTCCCGAAAATTCTGATACAAAATTCTTATTTCACGATGCTGTTTTTAGGTTTTTTACATACATTCACCTTTATCCAAATCAGAATACCAACATGTAGCATATGGTTGAATTCGTCTCGGTGCCTGCTGTTACATTCTGAAGAGAAAATTATAGCATCCCATTTAAAAAAGTTACATTGACCTTCAGATCTCCTCTACTGCTCCACCCAGAAGAAAATAATTATTACCACACGATGCACCCATTTTGCCAAGCAACTTTTGTACGAACACATTTTTAATAACTACAACCCCTTCCGAAATATCTTAGAATATTGCTATAATAGTTTATTATAGAAGATTACCTCCTGGCACATCATATTCTCCTGATACAATTTCTCAAATCTGGATTTTGATTCCGCAAAAGGGGCTCCCGAATATTCTGATACAAAATTCTTATTTCACGATGCTGTTTTTAGGTTTTTTACATACATTCACCTTTATCCAAATCAGAATACCAACATGTAGCATATGGTTGAATTCGTCTCGGTGCCTGCTGTTACATTCTGAAGAGAAAATTATAGCATCCCATTTAAAAAAGTTACATTGACCTTCAGATCTCCTCTACTGCTCCACCCAGAAGAAAATAATTATTACCACACGATGCACCCCATTTTGCCAAGCAACTTTTGTACGAACACATTTTTAATAACTACAACCCCTTCCGAAATATCTTAGAATATTGCTATAATAGTTTATTATAGAAGATTACCTCCTGGCACATCATATTCTCCTGATACAATTTCTCAAATCTGGATTTTGATTCCGCAAAAGGGGCTCCCGAAAATTCTGATACAAAATTCTTATTTCACGATGCTGTTTTTAGGTTTTTTACATACATTCACCTTTATCCAAATCAGAATACCAACATGTAGCATATGGTTGAATTCGTCTCGGTGCCTGCTGTTACATTCTGAAGAGAAAATTATAGCATCCCATTTAAAAAAGTTACATTGACCTTCAGATCTCCTCTACTGCTCCACCCAGAAGAAAATAATTATTACCACACGATGCACCCCATTTTGCCAAGCAACTTTTGTACGAACACATTTTTAATAACTACAACCCCTTCCGAAATATCTTAGAATATTGCTATAATAGTTTATTATAGAAGATTACCTCCTGGCACATCATATTCTCCTGATACAATTTCTCAAATCTGGATTTTGATTCCGCAAAAGGGGCTCCCGAAAATTCTGATACAAAATTCTTATTTCACGATGCTGTTTTTAGGTTTTTTACATACATTCACCTTTATCCAAATCAGAATACCAACATGTAGCATATGGTTGAATTCGTCTCGGTGCCTGCTGTTACATTCTGAAGAGAAAATTATAGCATCCCATTTAAAAAAGTTACATTGACCTTCAGATCTCCTCTACTGCTCCACCCAGAAGAAAATAATTATTACCACACGATGCACCCCATTTTGCCAAGCAACTTTTGTACGAACACATTTTTAATAACTACAACCCCTTCCGAAATATCTTAGAATATTGCTATAATAGTTTATTATAGAAGATTACCTCCTGGCACATCATATTCTCCTGATACAATTTCTCAAATCTGGATTTTGATTCCGCAAAAGGGGCTCCCGAAAATTCTGATACAAAATTCTTATTTCACGATGCTGTTTTTAGGTTTTTTACATACATTCAATTTACATACATTTTTCATAAAATAATGTAGAAAGAAAGATAAAAATAAACAAATAAAGTGTGATATAAATGTATTTATTTAACATACCTTCCATACTGGTTTCCAAAAATTTCGCACTCCTAAAATCAGAATCTTGACATAAGAACTTTGTATCAGGAGAATATGATGTGCCAGGAGGTATTCTTCGTGCCACTTCCCAGAATTTTAGTGACGTCGGATTCCAGGAATTCCTGGAAACCGTTTGTACCGAATTTTGTTCTTCTTTGTATCAAACCGATATTTTTCGTTTCTTTTTCTACTTTTGTATTTCGAAGCTTCTGTGCAATGTTTTTCTACATTATTTCTTGCTTTTTAAGTGAAATTTCGTAAAGGCTGGATAAGGGAGTTAGGTTTATAAATGAATAAACAATTGCTTTTGTTTAACTCTATGTTTATTGAAAATTCTTTCAATTATACATGTTACATAAATGTTACATTGTAAATTCTAACGCACTTATAACTACTAACTGTAAAACTTACAAATTGTAAAACTTACATATCAGTATTTTTACATACAACATATTTTTATAATTATTTAACATATAGCTTAAGCGCAGTACAATATTCTTATGAAATAAAGACATTCTACAATTACATATGTACTTATATATTCAGTATAACTATTGAAGAACAGTTTAGTCTCCGTAGATAAATCCTTTCCATTGTTTATTGGTAAAATGAAATTAGACTCAGAAACCAAGGATCTCAAGTTTGCAGATTTGTATTAGGAGAACATGATGTGACAGGAAGTATTCTTCGTGCCATTTCTTGAAATTTTAGTAGTGTCCAATTCCAAAAATTACCGAACACTGATATCTGAGAAACTGCCAGAAAGTTTCCTGTTGATTTGATGATGTTAATGTGCAGCTTATGTGGCGTAGAAATGTATAACAAATACATCTTCTAATCTGCAACTCAGCAAAATACGTTATTATTAACTACTTGAATAAAATTATAATACTTTATACTTACATACGATATAACAAAATTGATCATTTTCAATCAGGTTTGAATTTGATGGATTATGTTTACTCTCAGTAGATAAATCCTTCCCATTGTTTATTGGTAACATGAAACTAGACTCAGAAACCAATGATCTCGAGTTTGCAAAATTGTATTTCTCTAGTCATGTATCATTAAACTAAGGCAGCTTGTACATAAAATTACAGGGACTTAGTCATAACCTCACACAAAAGGGATGAACGTAACTACCCGACCATTAATGAATAATAGAAAACGTAGAAGCACTGGCTAATTTGGTATCAAATTTTACATTTTCGAACACGAAAAACCGATCTACAATAGTCTGAACCTCGAATAACTCATACTATTAATTATTGTAACGCAACAATTAAAAATTATACACCACAGCCTGCGCCAGGTACGCCGATGCACCAGCGAGAGGAAAGACTCCGCTAGAGCGTCACCTCTCTCACTCGCACCAAGCCTACGCAGTACGCAAATGCATAAGAGGGAGAGAACACTCGTCCGGCGATCGGACCTTTCACTCTCTCAATGTGCGAGAGAGAACACTCGTCCGGCGATCGGACCTTTCACTCTCTCAATGTGCGAGAGAGAGAACACTAGTCTGCCAATCTCACCTCTCACTCCCTCAATGTGCGAGTGAGAGCACCGAGCATCTAGTCTCTCACTCCCTCTACGCCAAACTCGCGCCTGCGCACAACACCAATGTGCGAGAGAGTGAACACTAGTCCGCCGATCAGACCTCTCACTCCCTCAATGTGCGAGAGAGAGAACACTAGTCTGCCAATCTCACCTCTCACTCCCTCAATGTGCGAGTGAGAGCACCGAGCATCTAGTCTCTCACTCCCTCTACGCCAAACTCGCGCCTGCGCACAACACCAATGTGCGAGAGAGTGAACACTAGTCCGCCGATCAGACCTCTCACTCCCTCAATGTGCGAGTGAGAGCACCGAGCATCTAGTCTCTCACTCCCTCTACGCCAAACTCGCGCCTGCGCACAACACCAATGTGCGAGAGAGTGAACACTAGTCCGCCGATCAGACCTCTCACTTCCTCCGCGTCAGTGTAAGAGCGAGAGAGAAGAGTGCAACGAGCATCTTACCTCTCACTTTCTCCGCGTCACTGTACGAGCGAGAGAGCAATACTCGGCCGCCGATCGGACCTCCCACTCCCTCCGCTGCAATCTCGCAAAGTTACAATTGTAAACGTTAGTTATAAATAATATAATAACTATTGTAAAGCTGAATGTATAAATCATGTAGTTTATTGAATAAATGCAGCTTTTACAGTTAGTAGTTAGAATTAAGTGCGTTAGAATTAAGAATGTAACCTTTATGTAACATACATAATTGAAAGAATTTTCAATAAACATCAAATGAAACTAAAACAATTGTTTGTTCATTTATAAACCTAACTTCCATTATCCAATCCTTAAAAAATTTCACTTAAAAAGCGAGAAATAGTATAAAGAAACATTGCACAGAAGTTTCGAAACATAAAAGTAAAAAAAAAGCGAAAAATATATTTAAGGTACAGAAAAGAGTAAATTTGGTTATAAACGGTTTCCGAAAATTCATGGAATTTGACGTCACTGAAATTCTAGGAATTACCGAAAATGTATTTGAAAATATTCTGCAATTTTTACTTATTCCTTCTGTTGGGATATCCAGCCATTCAGTCATTCCCTTTATTCTAAGGTACGATTACTCTCATAACATTCTACCATTTGTTTTTTACTTTTATGTTCAATATTACTTGTGTTTAACGCTTCCTGTTCTACCGAGGCGCTTGTCCCGGGGCGACTAGGCTCGACGCTACACTGACGGTACTGAGCTCGCGCCCGAGACGCGCTCTGATTGGTCAGTGTTTTTGCTTAATAATTCAAAAACGAAGCCCCATTCGATATTTTTGCAAAGGAAATTGTTGTTCAGAATAGTCTCAGCTACCCCCCATTTCCGGCTCCTACAAGAGTTCTGGGACACCCTGTATAGGGGGGAGACTTGAGATTGGCCTAGAGATGCATTATATATGGATTATGTCGGGATCAGTTTGCGAGTTTGATAGTAGGTCAGCGTAGTTACCTTGCCCGGAAGAGGTACGAGCACCGGATGTTCTTTGGGTAGGAGGACGGGTAACGTGGCGAGTAGAAGCGTCCGTATTGCCGTTTTGATTGTAAACTGACAAACTCGAGGTCGCACATCGTGCCAGGAATAAGCACCCCGTCCGTCTCGAACAATCCTGGAACAGAAAGGAATGATAAATCGTGGGATGGGAATGCATTTACATTCCTCGCTGAATTTTTCTAGTTTATCCTGTCAGATAACGTTTAACATATTAAAACGTTCAATGTGTAATAAGATATCTTCATTACAGTTATCTGGATTAACTTATCGACAAATAAACGAATATTTCCCCTGTATCACGCGGTAATAAACAGCAACGAAAATATACCGGGAGCTTGAAAGTTCCCTCCGCTTGAGAAACTTGCCAGGATATTTTCCAGGCGCATCAGAAATTTCGAAATCCTGGAAACTTGGCAACGCGCAACGTTCGAAACTCATTTCAACCGGAACATCGTGAACCAAACATTTCGAACCGCTAATATCCACTAATTAAGCATGCAACGACTAACCAAATTGATCGTATGGTAATATTATTTTTAGTTTTGCATAGCAAATATTGTCAAATCATCGCCCTGGACTAAAGACTTTAGTATCTTTAGAGCGACCATCGGAAACGTCCAGTCTGAATTTCATCAGAAATCTCTAAAATTGATTTAAATAATAGTTGCCAATTTTAAAGAAACAAATTCAAGTTTACTTTATTATGGAAAATGTATTTAAAAAGTGTAATAAAATTGGACGGTGAACGATGTACTTTTGGACCAATTTTTTTTTTAATTTTATATTACAAAATTTATCTGGATATTCTTGTCAATATGTAAGCTGATTTTTATTAACATAAAGCATGATCCTATATTCTACCTCATGTTTCATCCCTTACTTATTTAGTTTTCTATTTTATTTTAAATTTAATGAAAAATGTAGATTAAATGTAGATAGTTCTCGTATTAACATCAAGAGTTAATTATTGTTTTAACAAATACTCTTTCCGATATATTCTGTATTTTTATTCATTAAAATAATAACTCAAATTAGGTTTTTATTCAAATACCTATTTTGGTCATATACAAAGTATAATTAAAGAAAAGTATTCGATCAATTTTATGAGTTACTGTATATCTGATGTGTTTCGTTAATTTATATCGGCTTAATTATTATTTATTTTCGTAATGAATAGAAAGAAAAGAACCAGTGCCATACTATAAAAGGATTAAGTGATATTAAATAAAAAGTTATTTCAAGTTTGAAATAAATACATTTAAAAAATTATTATTCAATTCAATTTCGGCTTTCTTACGTTTCTGTTTAGAAATATCGTATATCTGTTTAATAGGTTAGTGATCCAAGCTCAATTAGAAACAAATTTGGGTTAAATTACTCAAAGTGTATTTACTTTGTGTACTATTTAATAGAAGGGTAATTTCTATGCGTTACGCGTTGAAATAAAGATTAGAAATTTATTCAATCCGGGTGATTGAAATTACTATTTGTGTGCTACGAATTCGAATCGCTACGAATTCGAAGTGTTAATCGATACCGGTGCTTCAATTTCTTCGGGAGTGGAAATTTCGATCAACCAACTGCACGTACGTTCGCAGTCTGTATCGTTTTTATTTAATTAACACGGAACACCGAGCCCGTGTTATATTGTTACCTCATTCGTTCGACGGTTCGCTGCTTTTTGTCTAGCTACAAAGAAACAAAACGAAACTGGTGATCCATAAAGCTTGATACACACGGGAACACCGCGAATGTGTAGACATCTTACTGATCGAACAATTCGTCACGTATGCTGGTCTGCTTTTAAAGCTGACGTTATACCGAAAATACCTCGAAAACGTAACCATTCTAGCCGTAACAGTTAAATGAAAACACATTTTTCAAATAATTTTCAGAGAAAGATAGATTCGAATCTTGAATTAATACCTTTTATCTACTCTTTAAAATTTGAAAAACGTATTATGTGTTTCCTACAATAATGTTTGGAGTTGGATTAGGGTCACCTACAACAGTGATCGATGAATGCACTATAGAACCCATATATCTTCGTATTTTTACGACCAGGTTTTTATATTTTGACGAGTTTTTTATCATATTGGTTAGAATGTTACGAGTGTTTTAAATTATCCTTTTGTGTTTTGTAATTCCTGATATTTTTATAACAGTTATTATTTGCTATAATAAGTACAATTAATTTCCAATTTATTTATTTTAACTTTGTGTCATTTATCAAAGGTTTGTTTTTATTAGCACTCGAAAGATTTTCAAAACTTCCGTTTCCTGATTTTCTCAAAGTAGAATGGCAATCTTTCACCCACTCTGAACTCGGACGCGTTAGGTTCTCAAAGTAAGGAATTATCTTTTGAAAAACACCTTTAACTCCTACAGTGGGGTTCTACAGTGCACTATGTCTTGGTAGCCTTATTATATTATAATATTCCTATTGGATACTGAACAACTATAAATAATAAAAATAACGAAGTATTGTGAAAATAGAATTGTTAAAAATAAAATTACTACCAAATGAAGTTTCCAAGAACTCCAGCGTGGCAGTCAAAGTGTTAAGGTAAATATTTGTTCATCCGCCTCGATAACATTAGTGTATCACCACAAGAGTTCGATCAGGACTTAGGCAGAAAGAAACATCTCAGAATGAAATAACTTTATTAGGTAATAAAATATGTTTGTTCGAAAATCGAATTATATCGGCGTATTTCATATGGTTTTCGCCACTGAGGTTCGCTCGACAATCTAATTATCGTAAGATGGCGAGGAAAGGGGTGGCAAGACGGTGGCGGTTGTGTTCACCGCCACATGACGAACCGCAGCTACTTATCTTGACAAATGGCGATTATCTGCCTCAGAGACGGCTTGACTGACGTAATCAGGCTGTAACATAATGACACGTCAACACCTAAATACCTGACAGAATCTAATCGGCTGATCTGCATTCGCGCTGATGCGAATCTGATCTAATTATTCCCTTGTGCAGTTGAGATTAACGAAAATTGCTGATCTTACGCGGCGATTGCACGGATAGAGGCGAGGGTAATTCGAATCAATAAGGGTATCGATCTGCCAAATAGAAACGGATCTGATTTATTATTCGGATCAGCAGAAATTCGTTTGTATCATTTATTATGGTACGTTGTGGCATACGAAATGATGAATTTCGAAAGAGGTCATTCATTATGGTTGGTCGTAAAAATAAAAATTCTGGATATAATACTTGTGAAATACAAATTTTTGTATGGTCTACAATTACTAAAGAATTTTGAATAGGTGACATAAATAGCCATCCATAAGATAATATATTAAAATTACAATTATTTAAAATATGTTTTAATTTGCTTTATTGTGCAATTTAAACTCTTCACTTGGTATTTCACGATAGATTTTAGAGTTACTTACAATTTGTCAACTTTCGAAATTTAATTTAAAACTTAGTAATTATATTAGACTGTAACATAAGTTCACGGTAGAAAAGAATTAGGACTTCCACCTTTTTAATCTAGAGCTCATCATTTAAATTTAAATTTAAGGAAATATAATAAATGTATCTAACCAGTGATACATAGCACTTAAGGTGAATAAAATTTCATTTTGGAAAAAGAGAATTACACAATATTTTTTACTTTTCTTAATTTCTTTTTTCATGATTATTTTACTATCCGTCGCCTACGGCATCCAACGTGTCAAAACGGAAGTTGCATTCGGCGTTTCGACGAAAGTAAAATAAATATGTCTCGTGAAATGTTCCGGTTCCAAAGTTTTAGTTACATATTGAATTTTGGCGCAACAAAATTCTGCTGAAGTGTGGGAGGCACGTTTTTCGATGAACGAACAGGGGGAAGTTGGTCCGGTACCGTGATAAAAGTTTCAATTTACATGCAAATTAAGTAAAAAAGATTTAAGGTACTACTTTTTCTGCATTCAATTAATTCCTGTTCCACAGAATTCTTCTCTGCTGATGACAATGGTGTCATTACCTCTTGAAAAAGTTGAGGAACTGTTTTAGTTTTTATTATCTTTTGCTCTTATTCTTTTGGCCACGCTGAATTACATTAAAAATGTGACAGTATAAGATGTAATCGTATAAAATTATACGTTGTAATTAATCATGGTTGATTATCCAAACCGATTATGCTAAATTAAATAGCTAAAACTGCAACATGCCGTTCATTATGATTTATTATTTGCCATAACCAGAGATTAATCATGGATTATGACGATTAATGCAAAGTCAAGCTATTAATCATGATTATCGAATAATCAGAAGTTATTGATTGATGAATAAAAGGGCCGATCAAAAATCATGATTAATTTAATAATCAATAATCAGGAAATGATTACACTTTTAATCGTGTTTAAATCGGTAATTTATTTAAAATAATATTTTAAAAATTCGACGAAAAATACATATTTATTTACTTTGATATGTGTGTGTTCATTTCGTTATTTATGTTTCCAAATATAAATTATACGATTCATTTTAATAAAACACAAATTAATCATCGGCTGATTTACAAACCAGCGTGTTACGGTTACAAACTACAAAGGTAATATTTAATACAAAACAATCAGTGGCTAGCCAACGCTAATTACGATATGAAACGTTTATTAACCCTTTTTTTACTCGAAGCGTTTTTGGATACAATTGAACCTAAATGCGTTTCCCAGTAAAGTTTTCAAAATTCAAAAGTTTTAAAAGAAAAGAATTACGAATAATTATGATCTATTTACTTTTATTTCTTTTATTAATGTGCTACTTTCTAATATAAATAACTCTTCAGTTTTACATTTGAAAATATTCTAGATAATCGCGTATGTCACTCCAGAGGCGCCACTCGAGTACAAAGAGTTAAATCTTTATAAAGCCCTTTCATCGAGTTTCAAACGTCAAATTAGTGTAACATAATTTTACGATACTTTAATGCCGTGAAATCGTATGAAATTTTTAACCATTTCATGCGGTTTCGAATAAATTTAAGCCAGAAGCTAAAAGAAGCACTCATTACTTTTTAGCCTTCTTACTAAAAAAAATTGTGATCATGGCACTGCGCTCGTGTGCGTAGCGAAATGTATCTCTTACACGAAATTCGTATGTGTGCAGAACATTTAATGGCGAGCATCCAAAGTACAAGCTATAAAAATGCGTCTGCCCAACGAGGACTTAGAAGTCAAGGTCGGTGAAAAACCGGAGAAAATATTGGGAACTCCTTTTCGTGTGTCAGTGGAATTACGAAAGAAATAGTTGAGCGTGTAGTTACAAAGAAAGAATAAAATTCAGCATTGCATGGTAAAAGCCATTCACACAGGGGACTGGTTTGATGTTTTAGATATGGAAACACATAAAATTTTGCGTGTCCGAACCGATTAGAACGCTATTACCAACACGAAGGAAATTGTCGTGTATGTGAGTAACAAAGTATCGTAATAAAATAATTAGTATCAAAGGAAATTTAATACCGTTCCAACCGTAAATCAAGATATAACCATTTTATGGTAACCGATACTATGCTCATAATTTTGACATCAGTTTCCTTACCGATGCTCTTTTATTATTAAAGTATTGAATTGGAAATGTAATATTTCAGCTTGAGTACTTATATCAAATAATTCTTCTGTATCTGATAACCATAATTTATTTGAAACTTAATGACAGTTACACTGTAACAAAAATTAACGTGCCAGAAAATGAAAAGGATTTAATTCTTTTAAAAACATTATGTAATTCTTTTTACGAAATTTAATTAACAGCTTCGCTCTTTGGGAATCAAAGTAAACTGTTTTTTAAACGAGCTACAGAGATCTGTTCAAGAACTTTGGTCACTTTTGCCCAAAGGACCAATTAAACTTGCAAATATTTGTTTTCGACTTTTGGATCTAATCTTCCCAGTTAAAAGCCCTTATCTCTAATTAGTAACACACTTTTAACAATTTGTATATCATGTTTTAATTAGCTCGGAGATTTACATTGAATATTAATCGCACAAATGTTAAAGCTCATCACGAGAATTCGTTTACTTAATTTCTCTTTAAAAGCTTCGCCACTAATCGATGTAGTTTGTTGTTCGCAAAGTAAAAAAGGAACGAAAGAGGAGGTGAAATATTTAGCCGGGAGAAAATCAATTCAATTCAGCCGTTCTGACCATTCGTGTTTCGTTATCTTAAGGCAAAAGAAATGGGGGAAAAGAGCTTGGTTACGAGTTAATGCCGCCCAGCAATTAAATTCTCCGCTCCTCTTTTCCCTTTTCCTTTTAATCCGTTCGCTGTATATATACGACACGATGAACACGGCGAGCCTCGTGCGAAATCTCGCGTGTACGTGTGCGAGACGCTTGATGTGGTCGAGCATTCAGTGGCGCACGTAGCAGATTGCAAGAAAAGTGTGTTCCGCACGCCTAAGCGCCAAGTCAACTTTGGAATATGTGTAAATCCGACTGTGGCTAGAGACTAACATCGTACGTGTTCACATACACACGGTACGTATCCTCGTACATCATCGTTCAAAAGTATTAATCCTTCACGGCCGAAAGACGGGATGTACAGAGCACGAAACTCGATTGTTTCTTGGTATAACGTGTTTACCAATGTATACTCCCCAAAATATTCTGTATTCCATATTTCTGTATCTTCTATTCTATCCTCCTTGGCTTCTATGTTGAAACATTTGAGAAGTATAAGGTTTCATTGCTTAACAAGTTGACTGCCATGAAGGTCACTCAACACCTGGCACCTTAAATTTTGAATAATTGAATAATTAATAAGAAAAAAGATCAAATAAACCGTGGATATTGCTAGTATTAAACTAATACTACAAACTAGTAATTTGGATAGTTACATTTGAAAATTAATCGATAGAATCCTTAATAATTGGAATTAAAGTGTGTCTTACCACACACGTCTGTTTCCACTGTGACAGTCAACGTGTTAAAGTAATATTGCTCTGGATCCATATGAATCATGTTTAGCATATTTACTTTGTTCAATTGATAGAAATACATCAAGTTTCATATACTTGATAATATTCTATTGTAATAAATGAAAAAGTTATGGATAATGGTTTTGTATATTTTTATCACAAAACAATGCTTTTCGGAAATAGAGAGATTTTTATCGGGCAAACACGGTATCACGGTCTGAATAATTTGATTACATTTAATGTAAAATTCAATACATGACCTACTTGCTTTTTTACTGATATGCAGGAGTTCATTTAAACTGAATACATTTAATGGACTGAATGTGATGAAATTTTTTGTCTGAGAAGAATTAACCTTTCCAATCAATTTGCGATTATGTTATAATCATTTTTTAAATAAAATAAATGTATTTTAAAACAGTACATTTCTATGATTTTTGGCACATAAATTGATATTTTCAAAATATTTTGAGTGTTCATAAAGATAACGATAATTTTTATGTTATTTAATGATTTATTAATTTTATACATACAATATTGTATTTATCACGAATTTAATTTAGGTAAATTATTGGTAAATAGATAAGAAAAAGTATCTGAATATCGTTAAAGGTAGACAGATAACTCAGAAAGTAAGCTTGATACGTGTCTGACCATATATTGATATTTCTACTGCAACATCCAAAGCGTTGCAATTTCTTTCTTTTCCTGAAAAGGAAATCTATGACAAGTTCCATAAATTACTGACAAAAAGTAGGATTTAATATCATCAATATAATATTGACACTAACCGTCGTTTAAAAATTGCTCCTTCAGATTTATGTGGAATTTAGCGAACGTCTTAGTTCGTTTTTGAACGATAGTGTACGTGCATGTATGTATGCACATACCATTCAGGTATGAGCTGAAAGCGGCCGGAAACCGGAGATTTAATAAACAGGAACTGATTGTACGCCGTGAACTTTTAATCGTTTTATTCGTTTCTACATTATCGAGAAAATTATTATGAACAACATAATAGTTGGATCTGTTCATTGAATTTGGTGTATTTAAACATTAATTCCTTTTATATTATAAAATTAACTGAGTGTTTTTATTGTAAATTATTGCTAAAATTAAACTTAAAATTCAACTACCCCCTAAAATTATTGCATACAAAATGTTGCTTCTTAAAACAAACTTTTACAAAATATAATGTGTTTCTAATTAAAATAATTTTTGTATAATTTTTTGCACTTTGTCCAGTTGTTAATTAGCTTCATTATTAAAAATTGCAGAATTATTGGTACATTTTTCAAGAAATAATTATAGTTTCTAACGCAAACTAAAGTCTAACTAATTCATCTGAATTCGTAGATTTGAAAACTCATCTTTAAATAATTAACCACAGATATTATGGGTAGTGTTAATTGAAAATTATATAGAACATCTTTTACTTTCCGATGGTTTATGATTAATCGTTTGACAATGTTTGCTATGAATGCTTACGGCATTTCTCGTGACGTTGTCACGCGTGAATCGTAAATCATATCACGAATATGATTCCATGCGAGGCAAAGGATTAAGAACATCCTCTGACAGGATCTCATTGGTCGCAGACAGCGCGATATCTGCAATACGCGGCGAAGTTTGATAGGCGTCGACATAAAACGTTGCAACGGGTTACTAGTTTTGGCAAGAAATCGCAAGACGTCTTGAGAGACGTCGTGACACCCAGAAAAGTGTCATCCCGTCGTAATAACGCCACTGTTTCCCCGCTGGTTTCCCGTTTGACGACGCGGTCCAAGCCGTTAAAATAAACGCGAATATTATGCAAAAATGCGACACGTTGCTGTTCGCGATCCTGGAACGGTTCATCACGCGTGTACGAAAGAATACGAACACGTTTCAAACTTGATTCCGTCGCAAAGTTTCTCAACTTTTCGATGGCTTACGATCCCTGCGAGAGTTCCACCGCCCTCTGTTTTACTCTTCGTCTCTCCTTCATAAACCTGCTTCTTTATCTACTTCGTTTGCGGTATTCCCTTTGCTTCTTCCTCTTCTTCGCTTTGCTTCATTCTTACTCCTCTTATCTCCATTGTTCGTTCCTTTTCCACATCGAACGGAAAGTACCGTGGGAATTTGTTATAAGAAATATTAATAATTTTATCTTCTAACACAGATCAAGAAAATGTTTTTTTTACTATTAACCCTGTACTGCATAATTCTTTTTATTTCACTTAAGAAAATTGTCCATAGAGAAACACTACTTATAGACAAATTATAAAAAATGGTAATAACATTATTATTATTGTTATTTATAAACAAAACTAAAAAGTTATTTAACACTTTGACTGCCATGTCACCCTCATATTGGTGACGGTGGAATTTCCATTAAATACTATCGCTTATATTATTAGTATAGGAATTAAAATGGTGTCTATTAAACAATATAGCGGGCGGTACAGAAAAATCTATCAAAACTATATATCTTCGAGGCGGTTCTTTCTGTTTTGTGTTCTGTCTAATTATACATATTATGTATTCTGTTCTTGGCGCACCGTTGTCCGCCCTTAAGAAGGGAAAACGTGCGTCTCACCCTTTTTCGAGGAAAACTTTGCGGGATCTACGGGGCCTGGCTAGTGTCATATCTATGAGAGGGTGAGAACGCTCGGGATTCACCCAAGTTCGGACCCTCCTCGAGTCACACGGACTTCGAGTATTTCTAAAGATTTATGATGGCTCTTGAACGGTTTTGGCCGTCGCATCATCCTTCGCTCTTACATTAGGAATTTCTTCGTTTATTTGGTTGAATATATTCTTATTAGATATTTGAAATTATGAATAATAAAAATACCAAAATATTGTAGAAACAGAATATAAAATTTGTCAAAAATAAAATTATCAAATGAAATTTTTGTTAACTGCAAACTTCTATCGAAACTCACGAATCACTCAGATAGATATGTGTCAAGATGTTAATTATCTAATTATCAATACTGTTTACATATCCCTTTACGTGTACGTCTACCTATTTACGGATCTATTCACTTGTTTACTTACGTCTGTAATTATCTGTGTATTACTACTTGTATATCGATTTACATTTTTATTTATTCGTCCTTTCTATTATTCATATTCATGTACCTATTTATTGATTATGTGCCTATATCGCTACTTGGATAGTATTTATCAATTTATTGTTAGTTACATGTTTGTATATTTCTTTTCACGTACTTCCAAAGTTATGGAACTTCCGTTATTTCTGAATCGATCTAAGTAACATTCCTAGACATTCATTAGTATTATATAGTTTTAAAAAATTGTATTGGGATGTCCCTTATTTTTTATATTTTAGTTTATTTATACCTCGTCTTCTATTTTCTTTTCTTTGATCATAGTGAAACGTAACAATCGAGAAAATAAATTAATTATTAACCCGTCTCAAAAGCAAATTCAAATTTGTATAGTTATCTTATAACACGTTTAAACATACAAAATTTGATTTTTATTGCTAACCAAAGCATGCAATTCATAAGAAATAAATTTCTGAATTAAAAATGAAAATAAACCGCGTATGAACTCCTATTTCCACCTGTTACTCCTATTACCCACTTGAGGTTAATAAAATCTTTCCACTGGCACAAATAAATGACACCTCATAAAAATAAAGTGTAGGAGTTCTTATTAGGTCAACATAATAAAGAAATTCAAGGGGTGAGCAGTTGTCCAGTAAAATAAAAGTTTCCCAGTTATCAAATGAGGAACACTTGAAAGCTCATCCGTTCGTCAATTTAGCGATCAGTTTACCATAAGTTCCTGGCGATTCTGTTCACGGTCTTACTGTCATTTTCATCGAGAATGTCCGAGGATGCGACGCGAAATTTTATGCATCGACAGACCGGTACGAACACCTCCGGCGTCGCGGCGACCTGTAAAATATTCAGATGAGATCTGTCGGTCTCCCCAGAACGTTGCCGCCTGAATTTAATGTACTGTATAATACCTGCGTATCGTGAAACGTATTACGAGCGTGCGATTTCGCGACGAGATTTTATCCCCGTCACACTCTGTTCCTTGCCGGATCGAGCTCTCTCTCCCCCGTTGGAATTTTATTCGTTGGAAAACCGTTTAGAAAAAGAAAGGGGAAACAACGCGAACACGCATCGCGAACGAAATGTACGTGTAACAATTTTCAAAAGTACGATTCGTAATCGTCACGAAGATCGTCGTCGATTGGAACCTCCATTAAACTTACGCGATTTCCGATGCAAACAGCGTTGAAACGTTTGAAATTTCGTTTCAACAATTCCCAAGATAAAGAAGTTTTTCGAATAAAAAAATAATGTATCGATATTGATAAATCGTTCACCTCAGCCTGATGTAATTATGTAATCAATCTTACAGGATTAGGGCACTGTGAAGGCAGAGAAAAACCGTCTCCTTTTTATTCCAATTTTTCAATGGTTCGTAATCCTATTAATCTGAATTAAATTTTAGAAAAACATATCAAACCGATACTTTGAAGAATAGAATATTTTATTCAACAGCTAAAATTATTACGAAAATTAACATTTATTTAGAAACTCAGTGCATTTAGATCTTTTTCTTCTGAAATCAAGAATACTGCTTTAAAAAGTTTCCAGTTTAACCATTTTGTAAAAAAAGAAAAGAAGTACACAGTTGTTCCTCAAAATTTGTATAATAATAAAAGGCTGTATTTTATTCATTTGTCAGGAAACATTGTAAAAAATCCCTATAAATTTAATACGTTCAGGGCGATTAACCCTTTAACTACAAACGCATCTATTTTGCTGTATTTAGAACAGTTTTAATCAAGTGTGATTCATAAAACACTTACTTTCACTCGTTTTCTTTTCCTTCGGCGATAGTTAAAATTCAGCTTTCGTAACGCAATATTCAGCAAACACTGTCTGGTTTGATATTTTAGCTAAACGGATGAAAACACTTCTCGAAGTTCTTCCGATAGGAGAAAAAATTTGCAAGCATCAAGGAAAATTCTTGTCGATTTTCAATGTTTGACATCACGTTTTCGGTGTTCACTTTGTCGCCGTAGTTTTTGATAGTCTGCCGTCGACATGTGGAATGTAAAAGTTGGAAATGCAAGAGGGAACGAAAATTTTGCACGTCGCATCTCGTGACCTGGTCAGCGTTTATGATTTCCAAGTGTTTCCTATCCTTTTCAATATTGCAGCAACTTCTATGTTCGACGAAACAGGGTGTACCAATCCCTCAAACATCGGAGTTTCTCTAAATTACTTCAAGATTAAATTCGGTTTTATAATCAAACTGTTTTTATATTTTTTCGGTAATTTTACTCTTAAAAAGTATATTTTTGTATTGTAAATGACCAGTTATGTCCAATCGAAACGTTATTGAAAATTTTCGACATATTATATGAGATAGTGTTAAGAAAAAGAAATTAAGTTAAAGAAATTTTGTAGCTTAAAATAAGAAACCCATAGCAAATCATTTTGACTTACTCGGTGGTTCTAGTGTTAAGTATGTCTGCGATATCAAATGTCTTTGCACGTGAAATAGTTAAAGCCACTAACAGTGGGTAAAAGTATACTGAAAAATGATGAATTAGAAAACAGAGTTCGGTCAGTAGAAATTCTCGTGGCGGTCGACAACTAACCGTGCGAGTTACGCAAACGGTTGCTTGCAGCCTCCATCACAACGAGTTAACCAGAAATTCAGAGGGTGAAGAGGACATCAAAACTCGGAGGGTCGGGGCCGCGCGCGATAACTGAAATTTTCATCGGCTGGAAATTTCACGGATGTCGGACCACGGGTTTCCGTGTAGTTGTCAGAAAAAGTGGCTGGCCGTGCTGGAGCCCGAAACCGGTAATATTAACGTGCACGTGAAACGAACGGCAACTCTATCTGGCCATGTTTGCCAAATGAAACTCGTAGCTTTCCCCTCGTTTCGAATTGTTTCATCGTTCCGTTAAGAAACTGTGTTAATTAACTTAGCCCGTCCCGTTGATTATTTAAATGACCGAACAATTTAAATATTATTATCTTATCACTTATCTTATGCTTTTATTTCAAGTTTCAATTGCACTAATTGTAAGTTGATTAAATATAATGAGTGAAACAAAGGAAAGACCGAGATATAATTATGGAAATTATTTATTTCACGTGCGTCACGAGTGTGACACGATATTGTAGGGCAAGGGGTTAATACGCTCGAGCAAAACGTCGTTCACTAATTATCAAAGATTATAAGCAAAGATTAGTTAGCAGAAGAATTACGTGGAAACGAGAGGATTAAACGAGAGAATTCGTGAAGATGTTTCTATTTCTCGAAAGCGTATTGACAAGGATTGGGCTGTTATGGTACACAATCGTTACATAAGAAGATTGCGGTCGTAACGTCAAGTAGAAAGGAAGAAGGGTACGTTGTTATGCCGGTACCAGCTGGGATAACACGTTTGTACCTTGCAAAGCCGTCTTTTCCTCTGGTAGCGGAATAAAGTTATGGCAAGGATAAGGCTCTTTGCATTATGCAGCGAGGGTCTTTCTTATACAGCCGCTTTATTAGCCTAATAAAATAAGATTACTTAGTCTCGGTTTATAAGAATCGTCGGCTTTATGACGTCGAATAGTATAAAAAAGAAGGGGGAAAAAAAGAAATGGAAACTACTTTGTTGCCGGGTCACCTTTGGCGCCGGTCACTAAGCGGACAAGTGTTTTAATTAACCCCTTATCTCGCGACACCTTGGGTCTCCTCTCTTTTAACTCGCAAAATGAAAAAGAAATTCGTGTCCCCTGCGATGCCATAGCTAGTTAAAAGGGATATACATACCCCTTTCGGTGCCTTTTAAAGCTAAATTAGTTGCATTGCATAAATTTTAAAAGGAAATTGTCGCTTAAGTCAAGCTGATATAATAAATAGATTAATAAGTTTGTCCTTTTCAATTTTTTGACTTTTTAACAATTTTCGTTATTATACAAATACTTAAATTAAATTGTAGTTATAACATTAAAAATGTGCAGTAAAGTATTTTGTAATCACAATTATTACGAATATTAATTTAAAATTTTAATTTATCATTTTAAACTCTTTTTTTCTTTGGTTAGTTATTTGGCTATATGATAAACGTATCAATTGCAAAAATCAATAGCAATTAAAACATATTAAAAAGGGATATCCCTATCAATTTAATATGAATTATTAATCCTCCATTAGCTGTGACATAAAAATTCACGCATAGTGAAATATATCAGAATCGTCATAAAATAATAACTAATTGCTAATAACGTATTAATACGTGTCCTGCAGACCAGTACGTGGTCCACATATGTACAATTTCTTGCTTGGTCATTGGCGACTTCCGCGACAGTCAACGCGTTATTTAACAATCTTGCAAACGATTTCGTATTTACGCCGAAAGTTTCGAGGAAAAAAAAGATTCGCGATGTAAATTATGTCGCCGGCAGCGATTCATAGCCGCGAAGGATGCCGGAAGAAATTACTTTTCTTGAATCCGAACTGGTACCGCGATCGTACGAAAATTAAATTTACCCTGTTGCCCCGTCAAGTGGAAATCTCTCAGTCATTACGTACAATATTCGACGCCATTCTCAACTACATTTAACGTCCCTTGCCTTTGTAACAGAAAAAGATCCGCGACGAAATCATCCTGAAATCAAACGATTTTTTCCCATCGGAGGGAGTCCAACTTTCTGACAAGCACGAACGAGAATTTGATGCAGCTCAATGAACGAAAGGTTCTTGATTAAGCTCTTAGCTGTACTCGTTTCTCTGGTGATATTTATTTTATTCTCCGCCGATGACTGTGATCTCGAGCAGATGCATTATCGATCGTAGACTCGATGGAGAATTAATGGTTTATCGGAAGAGTTTTTTCACGAATCTCCAACGGTTTTACCTCGAATATTGTAATTATAAACTCGTTGTAGCTAATTTTATGTCGACAAGATGAGTACTATCGATCTGACCGGTTACGTTATAAAAAACTTTTGACAATCTTTTTAAATAACAGAAAATGGCCATTTTGTTGCGGCGAAAATGGACATATGTTAATAGCCTTTATTAAATGTACGATTGCTCAATTTTCTAACTTAAATTCTTAGTTTGATAATATTGGAAGCATGCAATAGGAAATAAACTGGATGATTTCAGTATAGCACGTAAAGCATTAATATTCTATATTTATTAATACTGTTATGTTGAAATGTATTAAGATAGTTAAAAATCAGTTTCTCCTAAAAATTCCTTTATTTAGTATTTCAAATTATTAATGTAATTGTAACAGTAGTTAGAATAGTTATCTCGATATTAACGTTGTTATTCAAAATTCCTTTTTCTTATATGTTTTCAACCCATGGCTGTACATTGGATCAAATTAATTAAAAAAATAAAAAACGATATTTTTATGCAGTAATAAATAACTAAATTTAATTAATGTCTGCTACAAGTGTAATAATTTGAGGTAGAACAATATTACAGATCAACCAAAAATTAATTATTTGTAATATTAGTTGCTGATCATCACATTCAATACATTAATAAAAGTGCATACTAATAAGTTAGGAAATCTTAATTCAGAAAATGAATCCGTAGTATAATTTTTAAAATTTTGTTCATTTTTATGTAAGGCCAGGGATCGATAACGTTTTAATTAAAAAGAGCATCCGGTATAGTCGATTTATATTGTAGAGTACTCTTCATGTTAATTTTGTTGTATAAGTTACAAACTTAAAGTAGATGTATTCAGTACCTTTACAAGAAATTAATTAATACCTTACTTACAAATTCAAGCGTATACTTAAAAGTAGCAGTATGGTATTAGGATTTGATAGTAACAACTATGATAGTTCAACTATCTTTGGAAACCATTTTTTGACATTATTTGGCACAGTAGCGGACACTTGGGTACCCGCCAGCCCCGTATCGCCTATTCCTGTACACAATTTTAAAACTGTAAGAAACATTCGATTCAGAACATCGAAATTTACATCACTTCTCGATTCGTCCTTCTTTTTCGCAATCGAATTAATCTTTCTCGTCAATCAGCCGGGTTGGCAAAAGGGGGATAAGAAACTTTGCTTTTAATTATGTGTCAATAATCAACCACCCCCTATACGCTTACCTGGTTCGTTCCAGAGATACCGTAGATAATCGAAAAAAAATATTTCCTCCTTCGAGTTCTATCAATGGCCATGGCGACAAAAGGTTTCGCCCCTTTATGCTTCTCCATTATCGGGACTAAAAGCAAACGCTTTCACTTGACCCAGATTTTCCGGCGAACGTGGTGGGAGGATCCTTTTTTTTCCTTCTCATTTCGAGCGAAGAAAAAGCGTCGCAATTTTTTTTTCTTGCCCTCCCTTTTCTAGCTCAAAGAAACCTTTACCCGATTCCATTGAAACGTTCTAAATACGTTTTATTATCACGAATCTATTGTGACGCGAAAATCTCGTTTTGCAACTAACCGAGCCTCCTTTGTCGCTACCGTATACGAATATAATTTAATTACACAGTTTTTGGCCGAACAAAGCCGGGACAAATTGCACAAGATGTTTCAAAATACGTACTCAAATATGACAAAAGGGAAGAGGAATAATAAAAGGTAAATGTACAGAGTATTCGAAGATCCTTTCAACGAAGTGTTAATAGGTTGACTGTCGTAGTTATAAATCAATTTTCGATTAATTTTCGAATTCAAGGTTTCGTTTTGGTACTTTGAATTATTAGCTCGATCCTCGATTACCATGGCTTAGAATTAGAAACGTAATATGTAATAAATAGTAGGATCAACGGTAACTCTATAACTTTCTGGTGCTCCCATAAATATTTTCTTTCTTTACCTGTAACTGGTCACCAACTTTCATCATTACTCACACTTTTGCATAGAGTCGTAAATCGAAGATCATTTTCTTAAATTCTAAAATAGCTCTATTCCATATTAATGGTCTCTGTCTTGTCAAGTGTACATCACGTTTTGTTAATTATTCATAAAGTTCTGTTTTCTACATAATAATTCCTAATAATTTCTCAATAACTATTGAGTAATAATTAAATTAAAATGCCTTTGTCAGATATATACTAGCTATTATCAAGACAAAAAATTATTGGATATCCTTCAACTATTTCGCTTTTATTCCATTTTCAATTAAAAAGTAAATCTACGTTTAATGTCGGTAATTCTACATCCGGACAAGAAATTAAATTACATGATATAATGCCATATAGAACCATCAAGCATGTAATATGAATTATAAATGCTAAATAAGTTAACGATTCCACATGAAATCCTACAGTCAAAAAAGGTACATTTTCCGCTTACACGTTGACTGCCACAGTGAAAAAAGGCGTATATGGTCAGACATACTTAAATTCCAATTATTATGATTTCTGTTGATTAATTTTCAAATGTAACCATTCGAATGAGTACTTTACACTATTAGCCTAATATTAATTGCATTCAAAATTTATTTGACCGTTTCTTTTATTAATTATTCAATTATTCAAAATGTGTTAAATTAATGTTACATTTTGAACGCGTGTTATTTTCTGATTTCTCTTTCTACCTGGTCCCTCTTTTCTCAGTTCCAAGTATAATGGTGAAAGTGATCACGAGAACCGAAGGAAATTGCAACTTACGAAAACCTTGCGTACCAGCATCTCTAGAAATGTGGCGTTCAGAACGATTGTTATAAGTTGCAGACAATTTTGCCTCCCTCTTCCCGACCATTTCCCCTATATGTTATTCCTTGTCCATTTTCTCATATTCCCTCGTTCTTTCTCTATTCTCCGCCGCTCTTATCGCGCACGCTATCTCGTTCCCGTGGTGTCTGTCCCTGCAGTTTCCTGGCTGCTGTTGCTCACGTTCCAACCGGCGATAGGAAAAGTGATCGCGACAGGGGAGAAAATTGTCTCTAACTTACGATAACCCCGCTCTCTACCAGTAGCGTGTTACCTGCACCCGACATTGTGTGTATACCGTGAAACGCGACCGCTTTTCATGACTTTTGCCCGCATACAATTCTGCGGGAACACTTTGTGCCCTCTTTGACGCGCCGTACGATTGGAATCTTTCCTTATCGGACTATAATTTACGCTTCACGTTTATTCATGCTACGAAACACACATTGTGCTCTGAACTCACCGATTATTTCGTATTTTGCCAGGGCGAGTCACGAAACTTCATCTACTTAACACGTTATCTGTCCTTTCAGCGAAATAACTTAAGGGTAATTAAAGATTAGGGAGAATCGTTGCTTTCAATTTCTTCTTATTGAGAATACACATACATCAGAAAGCTCTACATGCTCAACTACGAGAAAGAGCGCGATCTATTGAAAATATATCTATGTAATTTTAACAAATGAGTGGGGATGTCATTTACGGTATCCATGCGGTTTTAAACGAAATATTGTCCATTATTACATGTCCATTATTTTTAAAATACCCTTGAGGTTTCCAATTTCACAGGTAAACACGCAACGACATAATTTGCTTAGGAATAATGTACAAAATTTTTCTTCTCCATAAAAACTATCGAACCCATTAACTTCCTCGATAACTCAGTTACACGTTTCCACTGCGCTGACAATTAACGCGGAACAAGTAATGAAAGAGTGACAAAGAAATAACCCTAAGGTTCTGTAATTTTCAAACGACACAAGAGTGAAACAGAAGGAATCGTACTACTCCTAATCAACACGAAGAGACACATGGCACGATTACAGGACCACAGTGACGTGTAATTTAAAATCATCAAGAAACCACCGGCTATCAACTATTTCCCATTTTCCGGCTAATTCGCTCGTCTAGGCTGTACGTTCTTCGGCTACTTTGCGAAACGTAAATACGTAGGTGGTTAAAGGCCGTTCATGAATACTAATTTCCAACTTCGTTGTCCTTTGAAGTGAATTTTTTTTTCTTCTCATTCGAAGTATCTTTTATACTCATTATGATAACGACTACGACTTTGTACGTTTTCTCTGCTGTTATTGTCAATTTTACGAGTCCAATGCGTTATAGCAGATAAATAATATTTATATATAATTAATATGTTCATTAATATTCCATGCAAATGCAAAGACTAAATATTTGATGTACATTTTTTAAAAAACCTATAATTAGAAAATAGCTTACAAAAATCTAAACAGTCTTATTCCTCCTAAAAATCTACAACTGTTTTCGAAATCAGCATTTTAACTCGATCATTCAACAGACATCTAATTTTCACGGACAAAAAGCTTTCAGCAGCTTCTTCCCATCTCTCTTTCCCTCTATGATAATTCATGAGTAGGAGAAAAAGTCTGGCAATTCTGCTGAAGACGTTCTCTCGTGGTGTAACGTCGCTGGCGAAATAAAAAAGAAAAAGGAAAGGAAAAGAAATAAAAAAGACCAACGAAGGTGGTGAAGAAAGGGATGAACAGGCTGGCCTCGCTTTGTGTCCACCGTTAACCAGACCGGAAAACGTGGCTCTGTGTACCGGGTAGCTAGCGCGAAGCCCATTTAACACTCACACGGTCCTCAGTCTTTTTAGACTGAGGAATCAGCTTTCTTTTATTCATTTCTTTTCCTCAATCTTATACAGCGCTAAGGTTTCTATCGTTTCTGCCACGTTTTATGACCAATCATATTTCATTGATACGTTTAAAGCAGTATTTAGCCAATAATGCTAATCAAATTACAGTCCGTCGATTAAATGTGCTACAAATAATTGCAATACGAAAGTAAAATATTATAATTGGTAATTGGAATAGTGAACCTGTTAACGTCGCCGTCATTTGTAACATTTGCTTTACTGGAAAGTGTCAAAAAGAATGAAATTTTTTACTAATTTTCTTTTAAAAATTCCATTTCATGACTGAGCCAGCCATGGACAATGCTGTTCGAAAAATTTGTGCAACTCATGTAAAAAAAAAAAAAGGAAGAGGAATGATATAGCGATCTAAAAAGTCCCCGACGACAGTCGTTCGTGTAAGCATTTCGGTCGGGATCCGGCCTCGCGACATGCAGAAGCCGTGCGTTAAGCGGAGAAATTAATTTCGCGTCGCACTGTGTTTTTCCAGCGCGGTCCTTTGTCCCCGCGGAAACTTTCAACTTCCATTTTATAATTGTGGCGCGGTTCCAAAGTCACTCGCGGAGACAACGGGGGCTACTGGCTGCTTCGACTAACAAGTTGTAAGTTTCAGACGCGGGCTCAGGTAAAGCCGCGCACTTTTAAGCGGTTTCAGCCACGTACAAAGCGCTTCGTAATTATCTGGAATTTATGTTGACTGCCCCGACAAGCTCGCTAAATAAATTTCAAACGTTCCGTTCCAACCCTCCTCGCGACGATTCATTCCTGTACCCCGACAAGACGAGTGGTATCGCTTGGAACTGCCACGTAGAGTATGTACACGGGCGTGTGTGTGTGTGTGTGTGTTCTTTTTTTGGCATGCAAGAACAGGAACTCACTTCGTTTCAAATTGGTTCAATTGGTTCAACCCATTACCGCATGGTGTGCTATAACATGAGATGTTCATTTGCCAAATCGATTTATTTTACGAAACAGAAAACACAGAAGTTGATATAATAGAATACATGATAAAAGGCAGAAAATAGAAAAGAAATTATTTATTATTCTGTGGTTAGAAAGTTTATGTCATTTATATTTGCAAATATAAAAAATTAAGTGTATTCAACATTGTGAAAGTATGCTATGTGTATTATACACATATAATAAGATACACGTCTGTTTTCACTGTGGCAATCAATGTGTTAAGTATGGGACGCGAGTTGAGTAACGCGATACTCTTTATAAACGTATTAAGTAGATCTGGTAAACATTACCGCCCGTCTGGTTCTGTCAATCGAGAAATCGCTCCAAAAATCTTATGAAACAGACTGTATATTACATATGTAGCCAGGTAAGAAATATAAGGTTTATTGTATTAGTCGTATCTTGGCGCTCGAGGAAGAAGGTCGTCTGATCTGTATGATTCTTCAAAAATAAAGCAAAGTCTCTACACACATTTTATTCTGGCAATAATTAATGAATGATCCAATCTTTTGGTGATCGGATTTCTCAAAAAGAAACATTTACGATTAGAGTACCGTTTGATTAAATTCTCAATTATGAAGCACAGATTTATGAAGATTTAACAGGTTATATACGAGCTATAACAGAAGTGCTTTTTAATCGCTAGTTTCACGAAGAACACGTAAATTTAACCTGGTTTTTGCAAACATTTTTCTTTTCACCAGTAGTAGAGTCGACCATGCGGTTGGCGTGCACCTTATCAGTAGAACGTAAGCTTCGTCGTGGAACCGAGCGTATGCTTGTAGCAGTAATATATTCTTATTCTACTAAAAATCGAGATCTTATCAGTAGGTGTTTTTAACCGAACCAAGTAACGTGTTCTGGTCAAAAGTACCGCCTGCTGTTATAATTTATTGAACCGACACTTTAGTCGTAAGTTCGAAACAATGAAAATGTCACATCTTTTATCCATTCTTTGATTCCAATAATCCTTTCGGAGATTAAATTTCATTGCAAAAAGCGTGTAAATCCAACATTACTTAAACAAATAATCACCGGCCGTTAATTCAGCCTGCGAGGCGAAGCATTAATTGAAAGTTTCTTTCGCAATCATTAGAAATCCTCGCTCACCCCAAATCGAAATTAGAAAAATAATTTATCTATGAGAATAAAAATTAGTGGAATTATTGGATTTCGATCAATTTGCCGAACATTTTGCCAGCGCTGTAATGTTTCTGTTTTTATTAAAAGCAACTTTATGTATACCTGTGCAAACAGCATCGTTTTTCGCAACTTCTTTATTATTCTTTCCATTACTTTTGCTTTTCATTTTCATTACGACTTATACACGGTACGGCTCGTCTTGATGGATGCAGCAGCGAGAAGTTTAAAAAAGGACAGAAAAATTCCTGCGTTGCTGAAGTTCCGAGAAAACGTTGAGATAAAAGTTTCTTCAAAAAGAAATATTAATACGACGAATAATCGTATAATAAGCAGCCGACAAAACATATCAAACTTGAAATTCCGGTAATTCATGCTCCGAATAATCGTCTTATGAATGTTATATCAACTTCTGCTTCACGACTCCTTTGACAATCATTTATCTTACAAATTCTATTTGTTAATTAAACCAATCTGTCACATTATGATCGTGTCTACGTTTATGTATTAGAATATTAATTGCCGTAATAAGTCAAGTTAATCTAAAAATAGTGTAACAGCACATATTGAAATGATATAGTAACTTAATTTCTTAATTCAAACTTTCAACCTGCTACTATATTAAAAATTAATTCTTCAAGTTCACAGGATTGGTTGTTGATGATTTTAATAACAGTTGGGATAAATATAGTTTGTACTATTGGTACTTCTACTAGTTTATACTATATGTATTTCTTCATTTTTTCTAAAAGAAGTGTCTAATATCATTTTAATCCTAGTTTTAAAACACAGTGACGAATCGAAAAGATTTTTTCGCCCGCATAAACAAAGAGTGCTTCACTTTTAAACACTCATATTAATAAATATAATATTTAGGTACATTTTCCTTTTCTCACAAACGTTATTTATCAAATATTTATCCGGTAACCGACATATTGTTTAAACCGTTAGTATTTCATATTTATTAATATGTTTTACCACAAGACATTAGAGGTGCGATACGAGTCACGTTCGGAAATTCCATTTTTGCAATGAATCAGCTATTTTGTGTGAGCGATCGATCGGCCAGGAAGAATGTTAAACGTGAAAATTCCTCAGTGCAATGGGAAAGGAGGAAAACCACGCTGGTGAAAAGTCAAACGTTAGCACAGATGGATCGCACGACTGGAATCAAACGGAAACCACGCGGTCGACGAAGACCCATTGATTCCCAAGTCGTTTACGAATTGGCGGACGTAGGTGAACGGAATCCTGAAGAAACTCGAGGTCATCAGGGTATATACGTCGATGCGAGGCTGCGAGGCTTGATGAACGGGAAGATTTTTCTTACTTACGTGAGAAGCTCGACTTAAGAAGCTGTCTTAAGAAAGATATCTTACTCGAGCGAGTAAAATAAATTACAGTGAACAACAAAATGTACACTGATTTATTCAAAATTTTTATTTGGTATCGTTTACTTCGTGTAAAATGTAACAATATCTCTGAATCTATCAATAAATATTTATTCTTTAGCAGAAATTTCAAAGAATACTTTTAAGTTTCAATGCAAAAATCTTTAATTTATATTCAATTTATTTGGGAAAATGTGTATTACATAGTATTAATATCATGACTTTGATTTTTTAATAATTCAGATTTCTGTAAATTTCATTCTATAAAAATGCACTTTCCTGAAGAACATGACTGTGTTTTTATAATCATATTTATAACAAATTTTCAGGTTTTCAAATGCGCAAGTGACGTCTCTGACAATATTATTAATATCATTGATACCGCTAATCGGAGTAAGGGTTCGACTCGAGTATATTAACTGAACTCTGTATAAAATCAGAAGGAGAGCGTGAAATAGAAGGGAAAGAAAAATCGGGGAAGTAAGAATCGGGGAGAAAGGATGGTAAGTGGGCTCATTGATGTCAGCCACGATAGAAGGGAAGAAAAATCGTCGTTTAATGGCCGGGTTTATTTGGATTTTACCGTCCGAGTTCGGCGCGAAAATAAGCATTTCGCGGTCTCTTGACTTGGTACTTACTTATTCGTTGGCTGTTGGAAATTCACGACGGACGGAAGGGTCGTAGATGCCGATCGGCTGCTCCTCGAACCCATGAAAAAGGGGATCAAGCAGCTCGTCCTTCGTTGAATTTGAATGCATTACAAACAGGGAATACATTATCACCCGTTACGACCTACCGGGATCGATCTATTTCTCTTCCTACAACGTTCAACGAGTCCGTTGCTCTTCATATTGTTATTTATTTATGACTGTCACCCCAAAAAAATTCAGATGAATCCACCCGTTAAGGAACGTGTAAAAGTGTGACCACGGATTAATTGATTCATTAATTAAAATGTATTAAAAATCTTAGGATTAATTTATTTTTAATTCTAGTCGCTAATTGTAGATGATAGAATTAACTAAACACTTTTGTTTATTATTAATTTTGTTTATTATAATTGTGTAACTTTCATGAATTTAATGTTAAACTAATTAATAAGATCATAATCTGTTTAACCATTTTAACTCAACTTCTTCAGATTAATTTGATGAAAGTGCATGTCTGAATATAAATATAATAATGTAAGAGGGTTTTGGTACAAAATATCACGAATGCGGTTCGTACAGCTTTGAATAAATTTGGAAGACCTGGGTTTATGAATGACCCAGAAACATGGAAAGTATTGAATCAGTTAATAGAACGTTTGAAGCAAGATATTTCTCGAAACTTGTTCATACCGTTTAAAATATCACATAGGCTCCGTCGGAACTACTACGATGATATGCAAAGGTTGTTTAAACAATTGAAACAGCACAACGTTTTTTTTTTCGCATGAAATTGACAAATTGTAAAATGAAAAACAACTGACAATAAAACTTAGGTCATGCGTGATACAAAGGAAAATTGATTTTCTTTTGAATTTTTGTTTTGATTATTGTGTAATGTAATAGAGATTTCTTAAAAGTTTAAAATAATAAGTTTACCTGCGAAGGGTTAACGTTATCTATAATTTGATCGATGAGATGCTCCAGGCCCCGAGCAATTAAAGCCTAAAGTTTCACGAACAATATACAACGCGAGCAGATGCAATTTTTGAAGGAAAACAGAGAACGTTATACAGCTATTTACTTATCGTTTCTCCCTCTCGATTGATTGCTTCGAGCTTGCATGATACAACGTTCACACGATTTTCAATTAAATCACAATAAAATCGATCCGGCAATATTGGTGACAGCCATTCGAACCGTTCCGCTGTGAAATTTTCAATTTTTATTTAAAAACGTTCATCATTATTCAACAGGAACCACGTTGTGTAGTTTCAATCCGACATTAATGAAACGTCCGACGATCGTTGAAGAACAATTTGCCGAACTTCAGCCATCACGGTAACCTTCGACCTACAATCGTTTTATTCAAAATTTTACCAAAGGACCGTTTTCTCGTATAACACGATACAGGTTTTAATTTTTATCCGATTTAGACGTAAATAAAAAAACAATTTTCTAACTAGAAAAGCTATTAATTTGACACCAAACTAGATTTATTTAATGTTTCATTCAAATTTTTAAAACAGTAATATATTTTTGATTATCGTGTTTCTTTTTAACAGGTTAATTGCCATATCGATTTAACCAATTTAACTGTCATAACCTTCCGCGTAACATATGTTTTAAACATTCTTTATATGTCGTTCAGTTCCCGAGTTATTGCTACTTGGGTGCAAGGTGTTTCAGTGTTCATTCACTTTGGTATTGTTTTTCTTTAATTGTTCACGTCGGATTATTTATTTACGATCGAAAGCAAGAAAAAAGACGAAGGGATAATTACACGCAAATTTGTTAATGGAATAACAACGCTCTCTGTTTTACGGTGAATAATGCGAACGCGCAGATCGGCTGGTACACCATCAAGCGTTGCAATTGTAATTTGCATTGTTTAAAACCGGTTAAACAGACGTTCCCTGTCCAACAATCGGTATTATTCAGTCGGTCGAAAGTATCTCGACACGTTTATATCCTTCCGCATACGTTGAATTGTGAATCGAATTAATTTGCGTTGAAATTATTGGATACCCGAGTGCCGACGAAAGTTTATGGCGCACCGTAACGAATAACGTTATCGTCGTTTACATACAGCCGGACAGACGTACGTGAAAAATATGGAAATTAGCGACGGAGGAGGCGGTGTGGGAAATTTCGTTCGACCCCGATGCAGCGTTTTTTTTTTTTTTTTTGCAAATGACTTGAAAACCACCAAACACGTTCCCACTGGCAACGAATGACGAAATTTGTTTGCCGACCAAAAAACTGAAATGTATCGATGAATAACAGTTTTGGTGCTGTATTTTTAACGAAAGCGAAATAACGATGCGTGCCGGTGGCTCGTTCGTACGGTAATCGAAGCAGTTACCGTGAAATCCTAAGGGTAAATTGAATTAATTATTCTAAATTGATAGTCGTGCAAGTTGTATTAACATTAAACCACCCGCAACACCATTATAATTTCGTTAACGAAATTACGCTGTATAGTGGATAAAAATGAATTCACGAATTGCAACATCAGGTATGCATTAAAAGTGGATACGAAATAAATTACATTTGCCAGAGAATTGAATTCATCAATAAAATTAAACCACCAAACCAATCGATAGTCAGAGATGCAACGAACGCATTAATCCTTTTCAGATTCACGGAACAATACGTCTCAAAGAATTTAATAAAATTAAAAGTAATAAAATCATAAAATTAGCGGATGTGAATTTTACAATATTTTATTTCTGTTTTCTAAATTTTCATTATTAGTTTAAAAAATTGTTGCACGTAACTTATCTATTTCGACCCAGAAATCGAGGGTTAATATAATTTACAAGTTTATAATATAATGTTTATTTCGGAAATTTTTAAAATGAGTAATTACAATTAAAAGAAGACCAAAAATTTGAAGTTTGCATTTATTCGTCGTACTTTAAATTGTTCATAATTTGAAATTTTCATTGATCTATTAAAAATTCAAAGAAAATAAGTAACAAACTTTTTATACAAAAATGTGAAAAGATGTAATAATTTAACTGTTGTGGCGCATTCATAAATCTATGACTCGTCAAAGTATGGCAAGGGGTTAAAAGCGTGTCGTAAAAGGCGAAGGAAACATTCAGGCAGCCTCCTTTAATAGGGTCACCCCGTATAATGAAAATGGTTCGTGAGGTGCAAACGCCTGGGAACTACTGTGTCAAAGCAAATAAAGCAATTCGCGAGACCCGGTCTCTATTCCTGATCTTGAACGATCGTTTCGAAAGTGGAATAGCAACGGATAACGATCCATCCTGCTTGCCGATATTTTTATCGCGGTTCGAACACGTACGGCCGACACTTTGTTGACGCTAAACGTTGTTTCGGGAACGGTGCGCGCACACATACGCGCGTTTGCATCCGAACGACTGTCGTTTCACACGCTGCCAGCCATATAGTAAATATCGAATCGATGGCACGTTGTAATACCGGCGTATGGCCGTTTGTAGATATCATTCGAGTCACGCAAACACTGGCAATGACACGGTCCCAATGTAATTACTAATTAATACGGCGCATCTGGCGGCGCGCGAACGATAATGCTTCGCAAAGTATCCCGAACGAGCCGAGGCTCGAAATCGCTCGTTGGCCAGCTGCGTCCGGCCGGAGAGTCCGCGTTGCCGACCTCGTACACGATTCGACGGCTATTATGTGCATTAAATAGGTAAAACGGAAACAAGACACGCGCCCAGGATAGCTGGAGAACAACGCGACTGTGAAACGCTCGGGACCCAATAATCAGCACCAACACATTGTCGGTCAATTGGGAGATCTTATGTTTCTTCCAGAGCCGCATCATCCTCTTTCATCTCTTCAACTACCTTTTATGGAATAAAAGCATTTTGAAATTTATGCCAGAGAGCAGATTGCTGAGAAAATCGAATCCAGTAAATGTCCACCTTTCAACACTTTATCAAATTTTGTAATAGTCTGTCTCTTTGTAAGACAGTGTAGTTCATTTTAACTGTATTCTTATGTTAACCCTTTGGACTCGAAAATTTTTTCAGATTAATTAATTAAGAATTCTATGATTTTTGATAATTAAAAGTAACAGATTTAGACAAGGTTAATTCTTAACTTATCTTATAATTTTAAGTATCTTTTTAGTCCTTAATTAGGTTAAACTTATCCATATTTCTAATAAAGATAATATAAAAAGCTATGATATTTTGAAAATTTTTAATTTTTCATATTTTGACCGGAAGGGTTCTTGCTCTCTGTTCAGCCAACCTGAACATCGTTTTTTGAATCACAAAAAATTCCAGGATTCGAGCCAATGACTCCAAAAAGTTGTTACGTTTATTTCGCTTATTTCGCAACAAACTCGACGTTTGGCATTTATGTATAAGATGTCCTCATCTGTGTGTACGTGCGCAGTTATCGGTAAAATCAATTCTATCGCGCGGCTTGAACGGAAACGGAGTTTCGAGTGGGTATCAAGTATCGATACAGTGGCAGAAACAGTTGATAAAATGCGGCGAGCGCTTTAACCGCGTGCTTCGACCCTTCATTGCGAGTATCGATTACGCCGGGCTAGATACCTTGCTATACCACTTCTGCCGCTATCTATTGTCCTCGGCGGGAACGTTTTGCAGACCCGACTCTTCCTAGAAAATTTATACACCCCGCCACGTGTGTCGACGAGTGTTCAAGATTTGTGGGGTCAGGGCATTCTTTCTTATTCGTCCAACCGATTAATCTGTCGTACTTGAGCTATTAACCCTTGACAGTCCGCCAGTGTTCGATTCAAAATATTATTTATATATTTCTGATAAATATGTGGATATACGTCCTTGACAAATAAACGCCCATACGATTAGACGACAAACAGCAGATGTAGCTGATTTTATGTTATCAAATTATATCAAACTGTTTCAGCTAATTCTGAAAAATAGTTATTAAAATTTCACGGAATAATTATTGCTGATATAATTTTAGATTTCATTTATTACAGGTCTTTATTAAATGAAATATTTCACAATTGCTTGCAACGTTCTCTTGTGAACAAATTATTTGTTGAATAAAGAAAACGCACAATTAAAATTTCAAGTAACTTTTACACGTACACGTTTCTACATAGATAAAACACAATATGCTTTCCCAAATTAAATACCCCTCTGTTACCAACCTATTGTGAGCTTTCATGCAAGTTCGGATGTGATTTCCATTACAGCACTGGTGTTCTGTAATGATTACCGAGAATCTATTGAACTCTGGGTATCGATAACGTATCTGTAACGCTTGGTTGTCGAATTCCCAACCACTGTTCTCGAAAGTTTCATCACGGAAGCCTTACATATAAGCGAAAAGGGTTTATAGCTTAAATAATAGTCAGAATAGTCTTCCTTTCTTTATTCAATTATTTAATTAGATTAAATTTTTAACGCTGATAACCTATGACCCTTGTAACTTCAATTAACAGGTCATGGATTGTTAAATATCAATTAAAAACACAGAGAAGTTGATTGAATAAGTTTGCTTTTGTAACTTCTTCGATTATTTATTCAGAATGAGAAATTATTCTATTTGATAAGAACAAAACAGAAATTATTTAGTATTTTGATAATAAAAAATAATGAACATATAAATAATATTTTGTTAGAAACATTACTGACTAAAATGTAAGAAAAAATTGTATTGTTATTAGTGATCGATGGAGGAATAATGATATTTAATTTTGATTGATTTAATTCAATATTTAGGATGAAAAGGATAAAATTTATTTGTCAAAAACGGACATTGGTCAGTTATTTATTCACTATTTTTTCAAACAGTTTTGACAATATTCTATCATAAACAATGTCAAGCCAATTTTCTAAAAATTTTACTTTTCTTATTTGTAATATTCAGTTCAAACCAAATTACTATAAATCATTAGTCGATGAAGGCAATAAACAACATTAAGTTGAAAAGTTATTATATGATTGTACATAATTAAAATAATTATTGCCTACTTGTTTCAGAAACGGTGAAGCAAACTTCCCTTGTAAAAGTTTATTCAATCTCCTTCACCTTTGGTATCATCAATATCCCTGAAACTCACAAAACTTTGCCAAATGCAAATTCGAATTCAAAGAATTCCCAAAACTGTTCACCTCCCGTAAAAATCAATTCCTCTCGAACGAAAAGTTCAAAAGTGTCCTGAATTCTAACGAAGCTTCGCGATTTTCCATCGAAAGGTCGTTTACACACGAACCCCCTCCTGAACCACCGCCAGTATCTCTGTCCTTTCATTCGACAGAATTTCCCAAGGGATTAATACAAGGGTTCAGCTTTGGTTGGCCGATTAACGAGTGGCAAACTTTAAAATGATTCCCTAGCGAGCCCAGGAAAGACTCATTGCTTATTTCGATCTCTATAGAAACAACGTACGTTCAACCCTCTTGTAACACGGTGCAGAAATTGCAGCAGCCCTTCTGTAATACTCTTTTCGCGTAGCATGGCCCTACCTTGGTATAACCAACCAAATATAGGAGAACTCTATTCAAGCTTTAATACTTAAACACTTATTTTCAAGAAAAGTGAAAACAATTTACTCTTATAATATGTTGTCGACGAGGAGGCAACTGAACGGGTTGTTTTAGTCGTTTTTAATCAGTTGCTTTTAAATTTAACACTTTGACTGCCACATTGGAGCTTTTAAAAACTTCATTTGGTAGTAATTTTATTTTTAACAAGTTTTATATTCTATTTCCACAATACTTCGTTATTTTATTATTTATAGTTTTCAGTATCCAATGGAAATATTTTCGACTAAATAAATAAATAACACGAGTGGCAACTTTTTATGAAAATTCAAGTGTCACCCATATACATGGGCGACATGGCAGTTAAGGTGTTAAAGGAAGGAAAGCTCAAATCTGAATAAATTCCAATAACTTTGTATATAATTTAAATCCAAGAGAATCAGAATGAAGCAATTATTATTCTACGCAAAAAAAAAGAATTGTAATGATAGTTTATACAATTCAAAAGATTAACCCTGTCCACTTGGCTGACCTCTCTGAGGGGACATGAAAAGAAGTCAGTAGATTTTTAAGGGAAATAGAACTCTAATTTGCTTTTCTATAATTATTCCTTAATTATTAGAATAATAATGTTAAACGATCCGAACAAAATTTGCAAAGGATTAATAACTACATAAATTGATTTTAGACCGGTTAACAAGATGGTGATTGCGAATATGACGCTAGTACGGTGCCAATTAAATGGGTGCCCACTGTAACCATTGACCGTGTTATAAGAAGTTTGACCGTAGATTCACGCAAATGGAGCAGTAAACCGAAATAGATTTCATCTTTCGCTGCCAGCGGTAGCCGATCGATCGTCAGGACTCCCTTTTCGTAGCTGCGAACCTTTCGCGATTGTCTCTCTATTTCCGTAAGCGATCTGATTCCCTGGAATTCGATTATTACATCCACCCACCGCCCACCGCCCGTCTCTTTCATCGCACAAGAAGGCTCCTTTGATTTTCCGCATCGATAAAGAGGGGAAAACTGTACGCGTGCGACCTCGATCTCGATAAGAGAGGGATAGGAGCGCGTAGAATCGTCTCGGATCAGCTCGAGGAAATGCTCGTAGGTTCAGACCTTAGAAACGTTCGCAAACTTGTGGAATTACTAACTGGAACGAACGTAATCCACGTCAATGGACTTTTTTTTTTCGGTAACATATTCGAGCTTTCTGTTTTATCGTTCGGAGAAGGAAGTTCGTTGCCTGGCTCACGAGTAAGTGGACATTGGTGGAAAAACTACTCACGAGCATACTTCATATGATCCGAGTATGGGTTATAACATTATGCAGACTACCATTCGCATTACTGATGCTTTTTTCATTAACACTAGGTTTACGGAATACGTTGTTTCGGCAGATTTCAAATTTTTTAAGGAAAATTACAGAAACTATAGCATTACAAAGCTTGTATAACATTAAATATTATAAATTGTATATAAATATGCAATATCACATAGTTCAATTTATAAATTATTAGTGCACAATTATATTGTTTTTAAATATCATAAGTTGCTTCTTTAAAGGAATATGATAGTTATGTAAAATAGTACCGCAATCAAAACTCTGAAGTCAATTTTGTTGACAATTCTATGATGCACCATTACCGAAAAATATTTGTTGATCTTTAACCTTTTCACTTCAAAAACGTACAAGATGAATCATTTAAGTAAGAACACATAAATATCTGTATTATTACTAGACTGCGGAACTTCGTGCATTTGTAATATACCTGAGTATACAGGAAATGTAACCTACATGCATATGAAGAAAGAAAATGAATTTTAATTTACAATTAAAAAAATATGATGTACATATAACATTTAATATGACCTGAATCGTATAGCAAGAAATAATATTTTGAAAAATAAAAAGAAGATAATAATCTTGTATTATTACTGTTATGTATAATAATATTTTATCTATTATTGTATAAAATAACCTTGGCAAAAATAATTTTACTAAGAACTTTTCCATAGAATCATAAATAAGAAAAATATTTAGATGTCTCCACTTAAATGATCCACCCTGTACGCATACGACACAAAATTTAATAAATATTCAGTCTTAGGTTCATAAATTATTGTTACGTTTTCTGTTCACAAAGACGACCACCTTGTAATCTAATATCTCGAAGGTAAACAGCTAATATCTATGTAAATATATTATACACCGAAAATATACAGTTACATATTACCAATAAAGAAAGCCTGGTGTAGGGTCGACAGAATTTTATTAAATTAGTTCCTTTAGAAATATACAAGCGAGTACAGGTTAAACTTGTACTGTTTGAGAAATTTGTGTCAATCTGTCGCGTTTTAGGGTATAAAGAAAATAGCAGATAATTTACTTTTCAAGAAACCGAAATATAAATCTGAAAGTGAAATGCACATTAAAAAGAAACTAAAATTATTTATTCAGTAATTGCCAATAAAAAAAAGTCCTATACTATACCTAATTTCAAATGTTTTGAATTAGTGTGCTTCCTTAAATTGAATATAATGTAATATAACGAATAATAGATGCAATATAATTGCAATTTTCTATAACTAAAAATTACAATTCAATTTTTAAATTCATTTCCTTATTTTCTACTGCATTCCTTAAATACCTGCTCAAATCTGCTAATGAAATTAACGTGATAATAAAATAATTTTACATAGTGTCGTTAAATAAACATGAAACTTTGAGTGCGATCTGTGTACTCCGCATCGGTCGTTGCAAGTAACTTGTAGTAGGTAGAAATTTATGTCCCCTGAGTTTCTTTTTATTTTCCTTTTACTCTGCACTTTCGAAAGAAACTGCGAGAGATTTGTTTCGCTGGTAGAATTTTTCCAGAGGGTAATGTTTCTTTCGGAGGAATTGAAATTTACAAACCCATCAACGATCCTAATATATTTCAAAACTACTTCGACGCGAATATTAATCCAAAAGTTTTGGGCTTAATAGGAAAACAATATTCGCGTTGATTAAATCTTTCGAGGAGCAGAAAGTCTTTGAAAATCTAATGAAAATTGTTATTAAAAATTGATAAAACCTGTACCTTTCGAAAAGGTGAATGAAAAATTGAAGTCAAAGTGTATACATTAAACTTCGTTGCCCTTATATGACACTGTTATCGGTAAGAAATATTATTCATTTTGTTAGATTTATTTTTAAACTGCATTTCTGACAATTACAACGAAACATAAAATTTCAATGTATTCATTTCATGCAAAAAGATACAGTAATTTCTATATCATGAATACATTTATAGAAATTCGTGCTATCGTGAAATTTGTCATGTATTACTAAAACATTTTCCATGCATACGAAATCGCGATCTGCATGGATTTTTTATAACTCGCCATTCGCACCTTCTTTGTAAATAACGTTCGTATCCAAATTCTCCATTTCAAATGAACTCACGAACCGATTCCACCTGGTTCTATCCATAATTAATGAAATCACGGACTAATTTGTAGAGAAACAGTTTTCTCGTACGTTTGAATAAAAATAACTAAAAAAAGAGGCCACGGGAAATATTTCACTGCGCTTTTCCAACGAAGAAATAAGTAAAAATCGAATTATACGGGTATGAATGAAACTTATTCGTTTTCAAATGAGATTCGTCAAAAAGGTGGAACAAAAACAATATACGTATGACATTAAAATGAATTGTTTCATTTAAAGCGGTTTACTCGCGTTTAATAGAAGAGAGAATTTTAATTGTATTTGAAATTTATTCGTTTAAATAAGAAAAGTAGTAACGAATAAAAATTAATTATTATGATTATAATTGTACAAATATTTTAAGTTTATAGAAAGTACTTTTTAACAATTTTTTTCAATATTCCTTGCCTTTATCTGCACATCGATATTTTTATTATATACAATTCTAAGTATGCATTTGGACCTTACGGGAAAAACTATAATAATAGGGCTACTCCTGAGATGTCAATCTCATTGAATTTAAAATTAAATACGCATCGTCTTCAATTATCATCATTACAGATGCAAACTGTAGTATAAGTACAATTACTGTCGAGTGACGTTTAAAATTTGTTTTCTTAGGATGAATTACCATGGGGAAACTTTCCGATAGCCGGTACTCAAATGTGTCAAAGTGACCATCCCCATGGTTCGCGAAAGTCGTAATCGGTTTTTATAAGACATCAGCAATTCTGCAGGTAGCAAAAGATGTGGAACGACCCCTCTACTACTATTGTGAACAGTTTTCCACCACCAAAGGACAATTTTTGTACTACCCGACCTTCCGAGGACCAGATTAGACAACCACCAGACAGTAACATCTTCTAAAAATTGTAATCACATCACTTCAACCATAGTTGGCTGAAATTGTTCGTACGCACCAATTACCATTCCTGTTATTTGTTTTTAATTTCGTTTATTCTAGAAACCCATCCCTCTCGTATAATTAAAATTAGAAATCAAACTTTTTACAATTTGTTGCAATTAGTTAGAGACTCAGTCTATAAGGGTTCAGCTGGGCGAGGTTTGCAGACACTGCAGACGAGGCTAACAAAGTTGTTTTTTTCGTGTTCGATAGACTGACCATGTCATAAACCTTGACGTGCCGAAGGGTGAATCAGCCGGAAACCTAACTGCTCCATCGGTCGAGAGGAACCGCGTTCCGATTCTGGAAAAAACCTAGAGTTGCCAGCTCGTCGTTCACGTACTCTCTGCGAAAGTTCTGTTCCACTTCCGGAAAGGTACCACGCCAAGGGCGCAAGGGAAGGAACGACAAACACTCGTACAGTGTTTGTATAAGTAGTTTTCTTAGTGAAAAGAACAGAGTTTTAATAGTTTTTTGACACGGCAAAGTTAGAGCAGAGAAACACATACACTCACACAACCGATGGTGAATAAACTCTAATTTACAGCGATCAGAAGATAATTATTTCCGTCCGAAGTAGGGTAACTTAAATAGCCCTCACACCTAATGCAATGTTCAAAGCCATATTTTACTCCAACACATAAATAACACAATCCAACACAATTTTTCCAGAACTTTGATATAATCGTTTGAAATTCAGATAAATTCCCTCTTTTATGGGTGATTAAGATATCGTACCTAAATCATAAAAAAATATGGGCGAATACTTTGACGATTTAATAATGCTTTGCAAGTACATGACGCGAAACTTAAACTTGAGTACCCATTGCTAAAAACATGAAATATGGTTCTTTTATCTTTGACCGTCGCGACGTTTCATCAGAATTGAGAGAGGGCCATATATCTCCACGAAAGATTCGTTCAATAGACAGAGTTCGCGTATCGAACGAAAGTAAATTTTACCCGTTCCGCGTGCAAAACACGTATTTGCGATGAAATGACACACGTTGTGGCAAAAGATGAAAAGCCACGGCACGATAGCTGGAAATCAGCATTCTCATCGCTATCGGTTCTTCATTTCTCTCTGCTTTTTCTCGTTCCGATGATGAATTGCGGTTCGTTTTTACTGCGGTGCTTCCCGTTTAGCCGTTTCTCCGCGAGAGACAACATCAAAAGATACAGTCAGTTTTTTTTTTTATCCCCCTCTTTTGGCCTTTTGAATAAAGCTCTTTCTCTCTTCCTATAGATTTTGTTGTTCCTACAAAGTGTTTTCTGATAGAAATTGAAATTCAGTTATGAATGAACGAGACGGTTCCATTTTCAAACGAAAATATTGAACGTCTTTTGAAATTATCAATGTTCCAATGCGAAAAGCGTATTTCTCGTGTTTGTATGGAAACGAAATCGTAATATCAGGGCTTTTATATTGATCGATGTTTTAATTAATTATTCTTATTAAAAATTACATTTAAAGAATTCAATTTTTATTTCACTTTATCTCATTTTTATTGTGTCGACGAATGCCAAAATTCTACCAATATTTTTTTCATTATCAAATTTTGCATATGCATGTGTACCTCATGTGAAATACGAAATAGTCATGAATCTTTCAAATCGCGTTTTCCGTTTCTGCAAATCATTGCAAAACCCATTTTTGAGAATGGAATTCTAAAGCAATTCACTGCGATTGAAATGCGTTTCACACAACAAAACGCAATAGAAATATTCGTCATGAATAGAAAATACAGGATATTCCAATAAAATATAGAAGTATCTTAAAAAAAAAATTAATACTGACAGTAGACACTGGTACATTTTAGTTCCGTGTACACATTTTATTGAAAAATGTTCTATAATTTATAAGTTATAAACGTTAGTTTTACTGTTTTATAATTTATATGGACAGCTTAGAAGGTAATCAGTGTAGGTCATACAGTATATTAATGAGAATAATTAACTAATTAACTAATTTAATCAATACTGTTACATCTTTTTCTATATTAAAATGAATATTTATTATTCGGTATTATCTATTCTTTCTTAATTATTAATGACACAACTGCTACGTTCAATATTGTCCATATTCAAACTCATTCAAATAACAATAGAGTACTGCGGTATTTAGCTGAAGAACCGGTAATGAACGTGTTAATGGAAGACTGACGTATCTTAATTAACTTCTGAGCCATCCACATGTTCTATTAGATTCGTGCATATGAAACATCATTTTGTAAAATAAATCTTTATAGACAAACAGATATAGTTTCTTTCATAAAATATAGTATATACATAATTATTCAAAATAATATTGTATAATTCTCTACCATTGCAATTGTTGAATAGTATTTACTAATTAAAACCACCCTATAACAACCAAATATAATATATAAACCAGTAGCTGTAATTTTTGCAATACCAAAGTTTCTTCTTTTAAATAGACTGCAAAGTGAAAGAAGGTGGACGAAGTAATTTTTCAAATTAATCTTACTTCGAAATCAAGTGAAGGGTTCACCTTGTGCATCTGCGAATTAACGTTGGAATTAAGTCCGGTGGTGTGAGTTAATGTTCTTTGGATGCACGAACACACATACACACACGAATGATCTCGCATGTGCGCATCGTATGGGAAGGACAGATTGTCGAGATTGAAAAATAATAATTGAATTTTCGACCGACTGACGTGAAAACCGTTTTAAATCTTTTCTGGTACCGGGCAGATTGGTGATCTACAGATCGTCGGCGGTTCCGTTGCCAACAAAAACGTACCAGAAACAAAACGAATGGAGTTTTAGTTTTCTATTGCGAATAGGCGCGTAAATTGTTCTTGTTTTCCCGGTCCACACGTCTATCCTCGATGTGAAAAAAACGCGAAACAATTAATAATCGAAAAATCCTGCCAATCATAAAAATAATTACACTTCCGATCAGCGTATCAAACAAAGATTATAGTTACCACAGCGTATTCTGTTTTGTGTTCAATAATTTTGTGAAATAGGATAGCTGTGCATCAGGTTTTTAATGAAAACTGTTACATATCAATCAGCGAATGACTACTTTTTTTAACTAAAATATTTCAATACCTTAAATAATGTTATAAATTTTGAAATTAAAATGAGTGGAATATTAAATCTGTTTCGTTAAGACCTAATAATATATTCTTTTGAAATTAACAAAATTTATTCTAAATGAAAAATTTGTTAAATGAAAGACTTATTTACGATAGCAGGGATGTTCAAAATTTGATGAAGCACCCTTCCTTCAATATTACAAATCAATTGTTTAGTAATAGTTTAAATTGCGAGGTTATAAATATTAAGATAGCAAAATGTACACCTGCCTTATTTATACGCTTGCCGTTTCAACTTCCCAAAATAAACGTTCTTTTGATCCCCCTCGTTCCAGATGTAAATGGACGAATTAAAACGTGAAATTATTTAAAGGCTTTAAAAGATCGCATACAGACGAAATCCATTGCGAAGTCTATTCTGTTTTTTTTTTTCCTTTCTTTCTTTAAAACCGCAAAATACCGACGGATTCAGCGTGCAGATAGAAGCAAGCTGCTACCACAATCCTGCAAAACGCAGTGTCGAGCAGGTAAGCACTCGACTGCGCAAAATTTAGCGCTAATTATACCCGGACATAAATTTCAATCCCCTTCCAGCTTCAATTCATTATTTTTTTTCTGTATAGAACAAGAGAGTATTATTACGCTTAGACGATAAAAAAGAACGAAATAAGTTAATGCTCTAATTAATGGGAACCAATTTACTGTTGTTTGTACGCGTATGAAACGGCGAAAGGAAAGGAAGAAAATATTAAATGGTTTGAAGCTTTCATTTGCATGCTACAACAAGTTGTTATCGTGAATTTTATCAGACCGGCTGCCTTGTGATACACGATCTCATTTGTGTATCAAAATTGGAGTCGCTCGCTTTTAGAGACCCGCCCTTTGAACGGTAAAGTGACACACGTTACAAATGATAAATAAATTAAGGAAATTTAATTACTAAAATGAATGGGATGCATCAAATTAATGTTATCGTGTAATCTCTGTATGAACGCGGCGGTATTCGATTAAAATCTAATTTGAAGGCTAATATAACTAAATATAATTTGATTTCTATTAAGGGACAGGTTACGTTTGTATGATCCGATTACGATGTTAAAATGATTCAGACTGTGTTTAACCTTTCTTTTTGATCCCGATCAACTGGATTGAAATTACGATAAGTAAATATTAATTTTGACTAGTTTCATACGGTTTTAGATTTTATTTAATAAAATTTTCACTTGGATAAAAGTAGGTGAAATAAAAGTTTATTGATATGAAAGGAGATCATTGTTTTTTCGATTTTCTGTTCGAAAAAAATCTGTACAAAAACTATTTCATTCAGCTTCTAACAGAACTGCAAGTATTAGAAGAATAATTGGGATACTTTTTATTCCCCCTTCCAATGGGATGTTATATACCTCCGAAATAAATACCTCTAGTAATTTACCTTTAAAATATAATGACAATAACACGTTCCACAAAATTTACAAAATTTATTGTAAATAAATCTTATAGATTTTGAAATATTATACATTTTAAATGTTAATAGTTTTTAAATGTTTGTTTTAATGGAAGTTTTTTCATTTTTATCAGATGCCTAAAATGACCCGAAGTATAATTTTATTTGTCAATTACTTATTACCAAATCGAAGAAAATTATTATTCTTATCAAATATCTAATTTGATTTGTTAATTGGTAATATCCTATAATTATCGAATTAATGATAAAATTTAATTTGACTCATCAATTAATAACGTAATTATCTAAAATAAATGCGAAATTTGGTTTACCATCAGTAATCTTTAATCGGCAAATCTTTTTATATTTTTGCAAAAATATCTATAAACAATTGTTGTTTAACTTAAGAACATTTGTTGGACGTACGCGAGTAGAAAGTTATTACAATCATTCCCGGGGAAACAATTTAATTACCCGTACACGTGCGCGCCAGGGTGGTAGATTACATTTTTTATCATTAAAATCTGGAGAAACCGAATGTCATCGCGCTGTGCCGTTCATCAGCACCAACAAGAGACAACAACGCGAAATTCCATTCGTTCATTTATAACTGAGGTTCACCTTCTAGCTGTTCACGAGCACCCGAATCCCCGTCAGTTTATCATCATTCCTAAGCCTGCGAGTAATTGCAAGAGACTAAGGGTGTATGTTCAAATTCTGGTACTGCTTACCTCCGTTCGGGCCGGCGATAATTAAGTGACTCGCGCTTTCAGCATCGTACGTTTGATAGGGTTTGCAACAATGCCCCGGGTAAGACGAAAGACAGAACATTAATTCCGTTGCATAACAAGGACCCGTCTCTGATGGAAGGCTACCTATTTAACAACTGACAATCGGATCGTTGAACGAGAGGCAAATTCGAGGAAATAAGGGATCTTAGAGATAATTGAATGTCTACCTGCCATACGAAGCCAAATTAATAATCTTAGATCCACTATTTGTTTATTTTCCTTTTAATTACTATAGACAAGTTCTATAATCAAATGTGTAATTGTTAATCATATGAGAAGAATTTATCGGATTTGAAAACCTCATGTTTTATGTTTTTACGGTCTCTCAGTAAATACTATGACTTTCGATTTAAGACTACTCTTTGGATACATTATAGATCGAATATTAAATTCCAATTCACTATTCGCCATCGAAACAAAATGAATGATCAATTTCCACAAATAACAGCCGTTCGTCAAGTTATTCCTCGTGTGTTCGCGTCGCTCAACGACCGCGATTAATCACGAGCTTGTGTCAATAGCACACGTTTAAAATTAACGCACGAATGCAACGAAATTCACTGCTGACGGGACATCCCGTCCTGAGCATTAAGTTGCCAATAATTTGTCGAGTCTCGCACACAATCCACACGAGTATAATTGTATTGTGTCGTGCTTGTGATGCACCTTATAACCCAGCTAAAAACGTAGCCAAAATCTTTAATAAAATTGTATTTGAAGCACAATCGCTAATTACCGCGGCTTAGAAACCGAAACTTTACTTTCTATCTTTTTAGCGTTATAAATGCTATTTCTATTTCCATTTTTACGTGTTTATTTTGCGTTGTATTGTTGGATGATCATCGCGATTGGGAGCAGCACAAACACTCTAATCTCGGTCCCTAGTTCCTCACTTATCCTGTACTTCGCACCCCTTCTTAATCACAACCGTTCCTGGACCGTTGCCCCAACCGTTATTCATCCTTAGAAATAAAATATAAATCATAGCAGAGTGCAAATCATAGCCGTATAAATAAAGTCTTTAACTCCTTGACTGCCATGTCACCCATATATGGGTGAGACTTGAATTTCTATTAGAAATTGTCGCCCATATTATTAGGAATTCTTTCATTTATTTGGTTGAAAATGTTCCCATTAAATATTAGAAATTATAGGTAATAGAAATAACAAAATACTATGGCAATAGAATATTTTGTCAGAAATAAAATTAAACGGTGTTGTCGATTCCCTTCGTTCGCAATACAATAATATCGTTATTTGTCTTTAAACATATAACTATAGTTCTTATTTAAATAGGTCAAATTTGATCATACCATAGAATTTAAGGGTTAATTTTAATTTACAATCGGCATAAGCGTATCATAACGAGTGGTGTTAACTTCAGGGATGCTCTTTGTATTTCTGCTCTTTGTATTGTCAAACTCCTGAAATGTATCTTACATATTATGATACACCCTATACAATACTTCAATGATCTTTATTCGTCTTAATGTCGCAGCAATAAATATTTTGCTTTGACAGTCGAGAAAATCATAAAATATGAGACTAATAAAACATGTCACAGATTCTTTGAACCAATCAAACGAAGCTCGTTCATCACGACGGTTTTCGTCGTAAAAACGAAAAGGAATCAAAGAAAGAGGCGTCGTATAAACGAACCGTGACTGTGGTTTCCCCGAGAGAAACACGGTTTTCCTTCGGGGAGGTATAGTCTGGCCAGAAATTTCGTCCCGATCGACGAAGGACGTCGTTGCTACGGTTATCGTTTCGAACGCGATAAGAAAAGTCTCTTCCCGCAACGGCAATGGGTACGTGCACTCCAGACTCTTCTTAAATTTCGTGCTACAACCCTGGTTGGATAGATTTTAATGGACTTTGTACGCGGGACACGTAGTCACTTTGCGCCAGCAGGCTGCTACACGTGCCACACACCGTCTGCGTGGCTTAAACCGGTGCGTGTGTGATTCAAAGATAAACGTGTGTGCATGTACGCATATGCATTTGTTTACAAGGATAATTGGCTGTAACTAAGCGATGAAAACGATTGCAAGCTGAATTAGCTGAGCGAGATTTGGAAGATGGATGATTCTGTCTGTTCTCCTTGTTGAAGAGGAGGTTCAAGTTCTTTTTTTCATTATTCTTTTAACCCCTTGCCATATTATTTTCCACAGGTACTTCGGACAAGGCTAAATATTTGTTGTTGCAATGTTGAAATAAATAAGGAAAATTGTAATGTTATATGTAATTTATATTTAACACTAATTTACCACTTCCATTATAATTGGAATTGTACTTAAGATCCAATTGTAAATAGAGAAAAATAGAGAGACTCTAGGTTTGTACGATTTAAATTAACGTATATGAGTAATTTCCAACTAAAGGCCTAATTTACCTAGTATCGTGCGTTGTTAAGTACATACTTTCCTCTACATTCTAAGCTATCATTATTTAAAATTTTTTATTTTTCTTATATTTATTATTAGATTGCTTCACATTATTTATCATTCATTTTCTGTGTGAGAGTAGTAGAACTTATGATGAGGCAAGAAAAGGGCAGGTAATCAAATTGCTGTTTGATCCTGGCTAAACTTGCGATCTATAATTACATTACACTCGGTTGAACTACTGTATCGTACAGTATACAGAGGGAGAAAGAAAATTGATTTTTCTTTTCATTAGTTACTTCTGAAAGAGAACGAATGGTTCAAGTTGAAGCATATTATTCTTCTCATGAATCATTACAGCGAATAACAATTTTGGTTCGAATGGTGAAGTCATAGAGTCAGGCACCTAAACGCAAACGAAACCGGAAGGGATTTATACGCGCTGCTCTCGCTTCCTCGAAAAACCAGAAAATCTTTTCACATTACTTATGTTCTTATGGGTTAATCTCGCAGCTTAATCTTCCTCTTCCCTCTTTTCTTTCCGTACGTTAATCCCATTACGAAAGCCATTCTCGCTGAAAAAGGACGTATGGCTGAGTTTTCGAAATATGTTTTACCTGACGTGGTCCAGTTTATCCCCGTAAGATTCTTTAAATACCTACTGCACTGATTTCGTTGTCTAACCACCTATTTTTCTACAATACATTCACTTATTTCAATAAATTCTCACATTTATTTTTCTTACATAATTTACTGCCCAGAAAAACATATTCGTTTCTACAAGATTATAAAACAAAATAAAAGATAACCAACCCTTAACCCTACGCCCCAATTGTTTTCTATTTAAATGTAGAAATTTCCAATTTTTGGGGAAGAAAGGATTCGCATCCTTCTGATAAGAATATTAATACAAATTACGTACATAATACTTGGTTTGCAAAGTAAAAAAATAAGGTATCATATAACAGGGACTTCTCAAACTGCAAGGGTTAAAGTTTATCGCTTGCGTATCAATTTTTATCGGTTCAAAAAATTCTGCAATGTTTCGAATTGTGTTTCTACAGAACTTGTCATATTTTTCAAGCATGTTCAAAGAAAATTCACTCCCCTATGTACGATCCCGACAAATCCAGGCACTTTCTTCGGTGAGCAATATTTCAATCATCAGAATTCACGACCATCGCGATTTATGGACCCTGGATTCAGGAGCGTTCGAGTTCCTCTGTTTACAACCTTGTCATCCCATTTCATGGACAGATCTAGTCTTTGGGTCCCTGTTCAAGGAGCCAATCGATCATATAGGTAAACTTCACTTCTAACTTTTTTTTATTATAAATTGATACTGTAAGTTTATTAAAAAACAAACGAGAAATTAAATTATTGTATCATTAAGATGATAACATTAACACTGTGAGAATCAAGTCTACAAAAATGATCAATTTCTGAATTTAAGAAATTCTAATTTAAAGAACAACAGTTATTAAGAATGCTTTGCATTTGTCATTTGCATAAATGATTCATCTTGTATACAGTTGTATTAAAAAATACATCTAATCTAAAACTTCAAATTTAACAAAATTTAATTAAAAGTATCATTAAAGGAATGCACAAAACATTAATCAGTGCACATGTAAATAACAGCCTGATTCAATATTATATATCTTTTTCGAATTGTATCAAATATTTCATAATTTTTCTTCATTTAACCTGACACACGGGTGTAACATGAAAAGCCAACAGAAAAAAAGTACGTGTAAATTACATATTTACACATTACTTATAATAAATATTAGTAATATAAATGAAGAAATACATATATAATAAACTTTGCTATATAAATCCTAAAAAAGTTTGACCACTCTTTTATTGTAATGAATATTGAATGGGTTAATTTCATACGAAATTTTATTTGTGTCAATGGAAAACGACCTACCGGGCCAAACATATTGAGCTGCATTTAGCAAGTAAATATAGAACGGCATCGAGTTTCCAAAATTGATCAAATAACGAAATTTCGGATTTATTATCAATTTACCCCATGCTTGCACAAACGAATTGTCACGATCTTGCCGAGTGTTTCGATGCGTTGTTACGGGTTCATCCGATCAACGCTAACCGCAAATTACAACGTTTTAATTGAGGAACGATGCTGTTCGATCTGATTTAAAAATCACATGGAATAACAGACAACCGCGGGAGTGTTCGCTGCGCATCGAAATTGTTTACTCGCTTGATTGCCATGATCGTTAACTAATGAACTTTTATCGCTTGCCCTGCAACGTTTCAGATACGCGAGCCAAGCCTGATCAAAGCTTGATAATGATATGAAGTCGTAATTGGTATTAAAATATAAACAATATTTATTGAACCATAAATAATTAGTATATGCAATTTATTTTTGCACTATCACTACTCATTAGATTTTTCTTAATTAACCCTTTGAGAGTCATAAAGTTGGAATTTGAAAACAAAAATACAATTACTTTAAGTATCTATATTTATAATAGAAAATATTAACTTAAAGAATTAGTACAAATGTTGATCCTTTCATTGTTATTCGGGTTTATAGATTAATAGTATTACTAATTAACTAATTTTATTAATTATGAAGGTAGAAAAATAAACAATTAATTTGTTTAAACGATATTATCATTCGAATCAAAGGAACTGAAATCACATAAATGCTAACATAACATATAATGTCGAGTATGATAGTCTTCCCTAGGAACAATAGTGCCATAAGGAAAGGTATCCCTACTATTCACTATAATACTAGAAAACTATCACGCACTATGTTTAGGTTAGATTTAGATTGAGGTAATTTAATAATTGTAGTTACCAAAATAATTAGTTAGTAAATTTCGAATCATAATATTCAAACATTTAAATATTTAACCTTCCTAAATTTCAAATCCTACTCTAATATTTGAACATTAGAATTTCCTAAATTTCATACTGTAAAATTAATAATTATTCATTTTGTAATTTAGTACTTAGTAATTAGCTATTATTAAATTATTAACTTAAGTAATAGATAACCATTTTCCCTAAAACTGCATAAAACAGTAGCAAATACAATGAATAAAATGTAACAGCTATTTGCAAAATTAATACAAAAATTCTACGAAACAAACCGCAGACTTTTAACTTCCAATTAACATTTTCGTACAAAATTATCATCAACATCTGTATGCTAACAGTTTATGATTTAACAAGAGAGAAAATTATCTCGAGCTAATTCCAAAAGGGCGAAACTTTCCGCGAGACTTTCAACTTTGTATCCAGCCTTGGGATAAACTAGTTACGAAAAGATCGTACTATTTACCGGCAGCAAAGTGGTAGAACTGCAAAAGGAAACGGCAACACAATAGAACAAGCCAGTCACGTATCTCGCCCTCGCTTTAATATTATACCTTCAGAAACCGAGGTTGGTGCTTGGCGTTTCCGGTCGAGATTCGAAGCGTCTCGCAACTTCATTTTACGCAACCGCAATCTCATAACCGCACTGTCACGAGCAAGACAGTGGATTCGAGGCGGTGTTTTTCACGGGCCATTACCTCTGTCCTTTAGAAAAAGAACCCTTCAAAAGAATCGGATAACGCCGTCCAAAAGAGATTTGTTCCAAGTTTACCTGAACAACCGGCGACGTTTCATCGGTTTCCTTTTAACTCGAGTAACTAACCGGTCGATCAATTAATCCCGGGGTAACCTGGTTCCGCTGGTATCATCGTTGCTCTTACCATCGAAAAGAAGAAAAAAAAAAAAGAGAACGAGAAGAAAGGACTTTTTGATACCTAAAGCCAGTAATCTCATTACGCTTAACGGCCGATTTAAACGACGAAACTTTCCACCCGCGATTCTTTCAGGATCTTGATAAGTGGCTCGACTGGATTGAAACGTCGACCACGCATAGAAACTACCCTTATTAGCCCGTGCATAGATCCTGCATGCTATTGCGTATGTAAAATATAAAACAATGGAAGCTTTTAACAGCGAAACGTCGGTTTAATATCCGGCGAATAAAGATCTCGAGGATACACGGGGGATTTTATTGAACATTTGTATAGTTAATCGAGTGGTCCGTATGAAGGAAGAGCCCTTAAGCTATTTTTCGAGGCTAGAAGGAATAATTGAAGGGATTGTTGCAGAAAGAAGCTCCACTGTTGGATAATTTGAATTAACCAACGTAAAGCGATTAAAAATCAAATATAATCTACTAATAGCAGTATCGATGAACTTTTAAACTGGATACGAAACTTGTACCTCTTCTACTTTGTAATAAATACAGTTTCAACCCTTCAATGATGGACCACTGAGAAATCGACGATTTAACTGTAATATTTTACTTCGTTTCATTTCCAAACACTATTCTAAACTTTATTCGCTAGCGAAGGCGTTCTGGAGAGGACCTATTTATTCTTAAGCCTGGGCATTTTATTTTTTTTATTTTTCCTATACGAATTGTAATTTGAAAGCATACAAGAATCAGAAGCTATGGGATTATTTTATACTGGATAGAAAGAGCCAGGAGAGGTATTCTTTGCTTTCGCAAAACCCACACGTCACCGTGTTAAAATCCATCAATTTTTATTAACAGTTTCTCGATAACTGCATGATAAATCGATTCCAGATTTTGTACGAGGCTTTCAAAATCCGAGTGGAATCTTGAACGTTGACGTTCGTCTAAAACTGGGGGGACTATAGAATTATTTCTGCCGGAAAGAAACAATTCGAGGATGTTACGACCAGGTAAACGTCAGTCGCAGCTTCAACGAGCTGTCTGATGTCCCTTAAAGAAACAAATTAACTGTTGAGCGGTATTTAGAACCGTCGTGTTTCTATGTGGCAATGGCCGGCAAGAAATTTCCTTAAGTTTCATTAACTTTCCACGTCGGCCGGGATATTCGCGAGTGAAAACTCGTAACGACGAAGCAAGTTGTTTACGAGGCCGTGAAGCAGACGGACGTGTCGGGGCAAAGTTTTCGTTCAGTCACTCGGCTGTTGGAGATTCGCCTTAACTCGCGAAAAACTTTACCAGTTTAAGTACTTTTCTGTATCGGATGTCTCCACGGGATCATAGAATAAGTAAGTAACGGAAAAGGTTGCATAAAACCGGTACTCGGGTCTGATCCACTTCTGGACTGACGTTATTCGAAATATTGCTTTAAGCGATACTTCATTTTATCTTAGTTAGAACTGATTCGTGCTCAAGTTGCTGTTTCAAAGTACAGAAAGTTTGTCAGAAAACATCTCGAAATAGCACTTACGGTATAATAATCCGAAGCTATGTAATCGTTTTGTCAAAATTCTTAACATAAAACGTTATGACAACAAAAATTCTATATGAAAAGATATCTGAATAGTACAGAACAAAATTTTTGTCTTATTTTTAAGAAAATTCTGTTGAATATTCTTTAAGAAACAATAATTCGAACATTTTTTCCAGTAATTTAGCAAGTAATGGATGTTGTAAATTATAATTTATAATATACTTTTTGCAATCGCAAAATAAAAAATGAAGAGAACGTTCGTTTAATAATTCACCGTGTTTTCTTCTTATGTAAACTATTTAAAAAAGTGGTAATAAATAAATGAAAGCACGAATTGTTGAATTTCTGCAAGCATACATGATTTAAATGGCACCCTTTACTTTAGTTCTTAATCTAATCAGTTCCGTAGGAAAAAGTAAGAAATTCGAAATTCATTTTGACGGATTTGCCGACGTCACGGCTGCACGCTGTTACCATTTATCAAACGGCTCCAAATTGCCGAAAGCCTTCGAACGGGCCGAGATAAGGGAGGGAAATCGAATCCCGACCAATATCTTGGACGCTCCTCGAGTAATTAGCAGGGTGTGTTGTCGGTAAGGAAAGTTGAAAATAGCCGGACAGAGTCTGAATTACCCACTTTAATCAATACCAGATTGCAAACAGCCCCGGGACTTTTCGTACTTGTACCATATTTCCTCTTTATCTTGGGCATCGTAACGCGGCCTCGCTTTATCACAGGGCGATAAGCTGGCTAGCGGAGGCTTGTTCTCGTTAGAATTTTAATCGTAACTCCGACGAGTTTCTGTCGGATGTTTGAAGCGAGAATTTACGAGGGTTAGAACGTTTTACGACTCGTTAGAGCGTGATCATCGACAAGCTTCAACGGCCCGCCGCGCCGCCGCCCCATCAGAAGTTACCCCTTCGCCTTGGCCCCGTTCACCGCCGAAATATCATACAATTTTCGCATGCAGGTTATTATTCGCGGAACAACGATTTTACGAGCCGGCTCGAACGATCCAATAACTTTAGGAAATTTTCCAAACGTGGATAATAGTGAACGTCTTTCGATTTCATTCATCTTTTCCAAACGTGATTGCAGCTGATAAGGTTCCATTGTATTTCAAGCATTTTTTGATAAGATTGAATTTAGATTTCTTTTTCAGTGAAGTTTTTCAAAGCTTAAGAGCATCGTTTTCGAAAGAAAACAGTTACCGAGTTCTTACGAATTCATTATTTTTATTTCCTTTGTTAACACTAGAACTACCAATGTTTAATGTATACTTTCTTTCGAATAGAAAATAAAATAGTAAACAAAAGAAATAAGGGATGAAACATACACTTTATTTTGATCAGAATTAGTTCACATTTTGGCAAAATTCCTAATAATGTAGGCGACGGTTTTTAATAGAAATTCAGGTGTCACCCAGGAATTCATGTGGGTGACGTAGCAGTCAAAGTGTTAATTACTATTTGTACAAAGTTATAATAATTTGAATTAATTTAAGTGCATATTAATTTGAATACGAATAGCAAATCACATCTTGAACTTTTTAGAACCTCCTTATTACTTGATGCGTTACAAAGATGATTAAAGTATTAAGCATACTCTACCTCTAAGAGTGTTTAATTATATAAATTATAATTGATACAAGAGTTAGTGTTTAAAATGAACGCAGTTTAATATTGTGATACTAGAGCGATCTTTTTTATGTTTATTTTATTTTCTACTCATTAGCGTAACAATTGCAGGTTCATGTGTTGCCTCGATGAAATTATCGGGAAATAACGAGGATCCTCGGTTGAGAAGGCTGCGGACGATATTTTCATCTTGGACAACCACCAAGGAACCGCTATCGCAATTTTCCCGTTAATTGCTGAATTTCGAGGAGATTGGAGCGGTGAGCTTGCTAGCATGGTAAATAAATTAGCTCGCGTTGATGTAACCTCCCATCCCGTCTATTTTCCCGTACATTGTATAACGATGTTTATTGATGAATATATCGAAATTTTCCGAAAATCGTATACGCGAAAATTACTTCGGTTCGCGGCTAAAACGGGCTGATAGTTTGATTTAATGAAAACCTCATTGAAATTTGTACAACAATGTAAAATTGATGTGTACAAAATTACAAACCTTGGGAAATTACAGTTCCCATTTTTTTAATTCTCTTCAATGAAATATTTCAACTTTTGTGTTGTAATTATTAAATCATTTCAAATAAATTCGGTTATTTCTTTAAAGTAAAATTTTTCAAAGATTTAAAATAATAAACAAAAAAATTTTTTAAATGACTAAGATACGATAATGACCCGATTATGAGTTTAATACCGTAATTAATGTTTATAATTGCTAGAAACTATTATGGCATGCATAATTAAATTATATAATATAGTGAGATATAATTAATATAATTAAAGGATTAAGAGACATATGCTATTCTGCCATATAAAATGTATATTTTTTCTTTCATATTTACTTCTTTTATATTTCTTGGAATTTTCCTTTAAAAATAATTCTGATAAATGTAATGCACACACAGATGTGATTTTTTTGTGTGTATGCCTGGTAAGGTTAAGAATTAAACTTGCAAATTCCACCGTCTACTTTTCAAGCGGACCGGAAGTGAAACAAAAGAAAACTACAAGAAAGATTGCGATCGGTGGTCAGATAAACGATCATCTATCTTCGCCCCAACGTTGGCTCTTCGGTTCGAGCCCCGTTTGATTAAAACTCGTCCGCTTACGGGGGAGAAATTACATTTTAATTATACATGGTTAATTAGCGAGCTCTTCGTCCCGACACATGGGCGGCCTTCTGTTTACCGTTTAATGGACGTGCATAATCTACAGCGAATTTTCCGGCGAGTTGCGACCAGACACCGAGCGCTTCCGTAGGGATCGAACGAGAAGATGAAACCAAGCACTCGATGAGAGAAACAAAAGGGAAAAAAAGCGACAGATTTTTTTTCTCCGACCGCGTATACCTTTTTCCCTCCCCTCTCGTCTTGTCGCGGGGGTGTCCGCGCGTTCGCCGTTGACGCCGGGATGATGGATCGAGCGAAATGGAATCGTGACGTTTGTGCACGCGTTAGAACGCGAGAGGAGCAACGCATTTTTCTTCTGTCGGAGTCTTTATTCGATAGCGAATCACGCCGATGAAATATCATCGTGGCGCGCACGCAATCGACGATCCAAACCGATGGAAATTGAATATCGATCGAGCCGAGTCCGCAGGATCGAGCATCAAGGACGAACGTTCCACGTACGTATGTTAGGCCGCTTCGATAACACGGTTTACGGTAAGCCAGCTGCCGAACACCGATTTTGCTATCTGTCGTCTAATCTCAGTCCAACTAATCTCTTTGGTTATCAGCTTCCATTATGGTTGGCCGGCTTCTCGACGGATTTCAACCATTTTGGATTAACCTCGCGCCCCGAAATCTGCTTCGAACGGACCACGTATCGGGGAGCGAAGGAGGCCGACACACTTGGACCGCACGAAAACACTCGGGATACGAAGAAGGGAATGATCGTGATAGTTTGCTGAGCTAACGGGGAATGGTTCCGAACCATGCATGGTAAGACTTACGGGGTTTGATGACATAAAACTGTCACAAAATAACACTTGCGGTATATCAATTTGAAATCTAAACTGTGTAAACGTTTTATTAACATCTTTAGTTACGGAGTAGATAATCACTAGCTATAACAGTGACCAACTTTGAATGGCCACTGAAAAGCTGATGACCTAAAGCGCTTTAAAATATTATAGTATTTAGGATACACCAATATAAAGCTCAAATTTTAATGAAAGTGGATAATTGTTTTGTAAAAATTCTAAACATTCTAAACAAAAATTGCTAATAGCAATTAAACCGAAATAAAGTTGATTTGATTTCAATACAAATACCTGTATCGTAAACCACGATAATGGAACGATTAAGTTTCAAACAGTGGAGCCTGGGTCAATCGTGACTTACAATTAGACCTAAGAAAGATACACTAATTCTTCGATTAAAACTAATATTACAAATTTTTCAATAAAGAGGTTCCAGACACTGACAATTAATATTCCAAATATTAGTAAGGAATAACTTTTGATTTAAAAAAAGTAGCAAACATTTGAATACTTTTGTTAGAAAACCTAAAGTAAAGTAACCAAACCTATTCTTAATAATAATCACAGTTTTAATGTGTCTAATTATATTGCTAACATAAAATGAAAAAGATACTCGTATTTTTTTAAATTACAGAATTTCCTTCATCCCTTAAGTAATATTTGAGAAGATACCGCAAGCATAATGATTGTTCAAAATCTTTTTGCACGCAATTGCTCCTCATTATCCGGGTGAATTTCGTGTTTTTTCGAGAAACAAAACGATGTATCACGTTTCCTATTTACAGCGGCTAGCAGGGCTGTAAATTCCTACAAATTTCATACGTATATGTGCAAGTGACGGGGAAAAAACGGGAACTAAACAGCAAATATTGTATAGGCTCGGCGAAACTGAGGTTCGTTAGTAAACGTTTCACGAATACGACTGGCTGACGCGCCCTTTAAACATGCCGGCCCGCGAATTTTTTATTTCGCTCACGTGTACACCGGCTTACGTGTGTTACATATAACAGTGGCATAATTCTTCCCGGCTCGAGAAGACTTTTCCCTGCAATTTCGAAATACACAATTGTCCCATTTCTTTTTTGTTTTCATCGCGCGCTTACTACCGCGTTTTGCTGTTTTTCACGAACGCAACTGAAAAATACCGGCAAAATTTGCGTAAGGAAACGCAACTGCCGCGAGAAGACTAATCCTCGTGCATCGTCGTTCATTCTATTGGTTAATTTGTATTTATTATTTGCTGTATCGATGTGCAACTGTCTGCGAGAAAATTTTCACCTTGGCTGTTCATTTAACACTAAATTACTGACGCCTAATCTACGTTTTCTTTTAAGTTGGAAATAAAACAGAAAACGAAATCACTAAATGATTCCTTAACTTAATAAAAATCAGTTTACACTCTGACAAAAGCTTTTTGATCAATTTTGTAATACAAAATGAGAAACGTGGAACAAATCATTTTGACCCCTTTTGGTAGTTCTAGTGTTAAGATATAAGAGAAATATTTTTAACATATTTAAAGTTTATTGAATGAAAAATGAATTTCAAAAAAAGAGCATAGTTACTTTTGGAACATTCTGATCAAAATTATGGTTTTTTTTAAGTGTCGTTACTTTACTTTTAATACAAATATTTATCATTTTTCGTTTCTATTTTTCATCTAAATGAAAGGAATAGATATGGCTTTATAATTTTTTTATTCAAATTGATGGATTTTAATATGATAAAAATTCGTCTTGAATTTGACTAAAACAGCGAAAACTTTTGCATACCTAACAATTATCAGGCTGTTAGAAAATAGAATTGTTCTATAGATAATTTAACTATTTAATTTGCAAAATGGTACAGACCTGATGTAACGACAATACGTGTTAAATTATAGAATATCGCTAAAGCACATTCAATGAGAGAATATTCCTGAAAGAGAACAGCTACGAATGAACGCGCCCATTCACGCGTTTTCAAGCAAACGACGAGAACGAGGTGACTTCAGACGTATAATTTGTCGTCATTTCGCGACACTCTGTTCAATTAAACAACGTTTCCATTTAACAGCGTTAATCAGTTAATTCCTGTCATTCTTTCAACGACAATTAACGTCAAATTTTAAACGGGGTCAAAGATATAGGAATGTTTCATTGAAAATTAATATGATATAATATAATGTACATTGCAGCAGATAAATTCTATGGATATAACTTTCTCCCTTCGAAAATGTGTTACAGACACATGGACCGTTGTACTTTAACTACTATATTATTCATGTATTAAGAAATTAAACAAAGTTAACTCTTTGCGCACGAGCAGCGCCCCTAGGACGACATGTGTAATTTATTTGAACGTTTTAAAATGTAAAATTTAAGTGTACGAAATGAAAACAAATAAATTTATAGAAGTATTTGTAACTCTTTCCTACCAAATTAAGGTTATTTTTCAGAGTTTCAGTAGAAAAAAAATCTAGACATAATCGTATCCAAAAATGTTTCGAGTGCAAATGATATAATAATGCGTATTACACAGCCATTATGTTCGTACAATTTAATTAACGACCAAAATTAATTGTGGTGCACGATTTTGGCTGTGACTCACTGTATCGATAGGTTGAATTCTAGTTCATCAGGATATCGAATCACAAAAATGTTCATCTTGTGCTCGGATTACGATATGTTGGCATAACAGAGGCAACAATGCGCAGGACAAACGGGCTGTTATTAATATTGAGTTTTCCTGAAAACAACGGAAGTTTTTTCCTCCAGAGACAAAACCGAGGAAAACAAAAAGCTGTTCATCATCCGGCTACACATATTGTACATTTGTTCCCGTATTTTTCGCATTCGTACACGTCAAATTAGCAGATGTTCCCCAACATCAACATATTTGATAGTGAAACGCGAAACGAAAGCAACAAATGAAATGTTTGATAAGTTCGGAATTTTTCGTATGATTCATTATTAACCCTTTTAGTATGAAAACTTCAGTATACGTTTTTGAAAGGCAAACTCTAATATGTAGAAATATCACAGGTACGTTAAAAATACATTGTATCTAGGTTTCTAAGTTCTCAAAAATATAATATTTCATAATAAACAAATTAACGATCTTTTATCATTCACTATGAATATTACATTACAGAATATTATAAATAAATCAGAAATATAATTGAATTCTTAAACTTCTAACAATATAATATTCCTGAAGGTATAATACTTCTTTTCTTAGTACTCATTAGAAAACAAGATTTCTAGCAAGTTCAAAGGGACTAAAACGTAGAATACTTGGAAATATAAAATTCCAAATTTATTATACCTTCACGTTTAACTTTTGATGAATTTAATTCAATCGAATGAGTAAGAAAATAAATACTACTAATTTGAAATATCAAATCGTATTTTAATGGAACAGGAAAAAAAAATATTTTGTTCGATCAAAGAAAGAAAATGAAGTTAATGTTTTCTTAAAATCTTAAAATTGAATGGACGTGTACATTAATAAACACGTTATTAATAGACATAATTCGAAAGAATTCAGATTCCAAAAACGATATACGACAAAGAAGAATGATCTTAAGAATAAAATCAACGATTTCTTTCCTTCCAAAACAAACAATTCGTCCTGAGCTTGTCGGGTAAGAGAGAAACGTATCCACCTAACCCGACGCTACGTCGTTTCACGCAAAAAGGACATCTTTCGTACAGCAAACTGTCGGCGAATTAATCAATCCTTTAGCCCACGACCACATACTTCCTCTCAACTAACCACCAATCGCAGCACGCGTTCATCAATCATTATACTGTTTACTAAAACACGATTCTGACGCTCGATTCACTCGATCAATCCTCTTCAAACTCGATCGTCACAGAGACGTCCGCGGGTTGGGCGTAATGTATGTATATATACGCTTTAATTAACACCGTTTCCGAGCGAATACGCCCTCAACGATTCCAGGGCAACTTTGGATATATGTTTATTTTCTGATCGAGTTAAAACGCCGCAAAGAGCGAACCACCATTCGAAAGAGTTTCATAAAACGGAGCCTGAAGTTGCTCGATAAGCACGCCACGTCGAGTGGACCAACTTCTCGATTTCGACGAGATTTTTCGCTCGCTGACGTATCCTTATATCTGTTGCTATTTGGTTAATGGATCTTTCCGTTTTTTAAATAAATATCCGTTCGTATATTTCGAGTTTAAACATGAATTAAATCTACGAGTTTTTTTGTAATTAAATTTTTTACGATATCTTCTTTAAAAATTCTTTAGCTGGAATTATTAATTTCTCGATGAAGAAGATTCTTTTCAGTTACGAACTTATATTTCGATTTAATGTAATTATCTGTACAGTTTGCAATATTTATTTGCAATTATCCATTTCATTTTTAACATTTATTTCTAATTAATCGTTATAATTATTCGTTTAATTTTATGTAATTGCTTATACGAATTTATGATTATTATTATTATCCAAGAGATTAATTATAGTTACTTTAAATTGTCACGGGCGAGAAAGCGCGTTCGGGTTTTAAAAAACATTTATTTCGCAAACCGAGGATCTTTTCCAGATCCTTTTCAATAATTGTTAACAATACTAAAGTTGATTATCTGATGGATAGATACGAGAGACGCGCGTTATAAATCACGAATGGATTAAATGCTGAACCCCAAATGAATCGAATTGAAGACTGATCAAGGAATCAATGAATTTTTATACCTTTGCGGAAACATTATTTTTACGAATCTCGATTATGCTTTTAGTTCTTTCAGTTTTTTAGTTTTAGTAAAGTTAAAAGTACACACGACACTAACAATATTTAGAAATGAACGTGTACTATACGGTTCATGTTTTATATTTTGATTGTAATTTGATCCTTGAACTCAATTAGCACTTTCAAGGAACATATACAATGTACTAAAGAATTGTTTAAATATTATTCACGTTATAATGCAGAAAGTTAACAGTAATATACGAATATTTACAATTTGGTTTGCAAAAGCATCGTTAGTTAAATTGACTATTCGATTGTATCAAATAGTGCTGTTAATACGAGTAAATTGCTCGTTCCATCGACGGTATTTGGTTAGTAAATAAATCTCTACGGATTATGTAATTGAGGCTATTACTCACGTCTGTCGATGAAGTGAAAATTGCCGAAAAAGCCGGTCGCATTAGACGGAGGTCCCTGTGTGTGAAGCTCCAAAATAAGCGTAGATCTTGAACTGTAGAGAACTTGCGGGATGTCGCGCAGATCCCCGCAAAGTACACCGGACCAAGGGGTATACTCGGAAACACCGGTGGTCTCTAAATGTAGAAACACTTTTACAAAGTCACCACCCACGCAGCTGGAACATAAATCAGAGACACAACCTGAGTGATCTCTGCAGAAATTCTAAGGGAGGGAATACAAATTTTCATGACAGCCGCGCGGTTAAGTGTTTTCAAAAATTACTTCAAAAAGGACTTTTTGATAAGTAATGATTCCTAACATGAAAAACCTATGTATCAGCTGTTATACGTATTGCCATTTATTGAAAATATGTTCATTATGTTCAAATGTTATTGATTTTCTGACTAACTAAAGTATTTGATAAATAAATTAAATGCGTACTTATCAAACAATGTGAACTATTTAATTTCTGTTCAAATTTAACAATTGCTTTATACATTATACATTTTCTATAGACATAAATATAATATAATACAAATTTCATTTATTTAATAAACAAGTTTTTATCAGTAGTTTCGGGTATCTCTTAATAAAAGCAAATAACGCCAATTTCATTTCATTTGCGTCAGCCAGTTCATTCCGTTCGTCTAACTAATGCAAATAAATAATTGAACCTGTTGAATGCCAACGGAAACGAGCACGCATCAAAATCCTCGTTAAATCAAATACAGTTCGGTACAAATTAAATTCATTACTACACATCGTACTGACTTTCTTGCTTTCGTGATATCACAATTCATAATTCTTCGTCTTTAAACTGTTGGGTATTTATTTTTAAAAGTATTATGGTATAATTTTTAATCCTTTCGCTACGGTAATACATTACTCATTAAAATATTAATATTATATCGAATATTTTAAAAATAAACAGTTATGTGGTTGCAGTGGTAAAGAACGAAATAAATAAGGGATGAAATATGAATTATAATACAGAATGATTCCTTATCTGAATAAAGATCAGCTTACACTCCAACAAAAGCATTTTGATCAATTTTGTAACACAAAATAAGAAATGTGGAACAAATCATTTTGATCCCTTTGGTTATTCTGGTGTTAAAACAAAACTCGTTTCATTTTGTATAGATTATAAAAAATGATGTATACATTCGTAATAGAACTAGATATCTCTTTTTAATCATATTGGTAAAAGGTACTCACCAATCACGAAACAAAGAGACACACCCTGGCATCCACCCGACGGTATTTAATTTTCGTTGTGTACACCACGGCGTCTAAAACCGAACTGTATCCATCGACTTTGAACGACCGGGAGGCTCTGCCCTTTCTTATGTTTTGAAAAATAGCCACGATCACCGAATACGACCCAAACAGAAGCTTGAAATGTATGTACACAATCTATCTTTAACCTATTAGCAGCCAAAGGTTTATACTTTGAACGTAATTGTATACACGAACAAAATCAATTACGTTAAAACAGATTGCTAAAATTCTTTTCGTTTAAAGTTAGATTATGAGTACTTTTAATTCTTTAACCAAGCAAACGGTTAACGTCAAACAAAAGGGAACAGCCTTTGTTATGTTTCGTCGCTTGGTTCGTTCAGGCATTTTTTTCTTTTCACTAAAAATATTTACATCGATTTATCAGACTGAATTCCTGGAACGTATAACCGATGGAAAATCTGCAAGTTTGTTGGTAAGCAATACCTTTGGAAACTTGAAGGAAGCTAACACGACACTCTGAGATGCAGTTAAGAGCAAGGGACTGAACAAAGGGCTCAGAACATCAGAAGTTAGTTTAATTCCATGCAACATCACAAACTCGGATCCTTGGACGTGCATGTTTGCTGGGGCCTGGTTCACGGTCATTTGCTCATTTAACCGCCGTATGATAATTTCCTTAAATCTCACAGAGACGTTTGAGATAAATTCTCTCCTGTTTATAAAATATAGTTAGACTGACAATTTAATCGATCAACTTCTCACAAACTTTCCTCAAAACTGACTAAATTCCACCGCAGAAAAATCGAAAAATAGCACAGAAAATAAAAATGATTATATATTAAGTTTCAGGAAAATAATTAAGCAAGAAGTATAAGTCGCACATTCAATTGTTTACCTGAATATTGAGCAATTCAACATGAAGATAAGATAACTCCATTACAACAAATAATTTGAGAAAAACATTTCTTACAATTAAAATGTATCCACCATTCTGGTATAGATGTGGTAGTTTAAGTCAGGATTTAATGTTATTTATATTGAAAATTTTATTTTTCCATTAAAAAAGTTACTCCCCGTAAAGGTTGAAATATCCTGAGGTAACGCAAGAATAAAATATGAAAAAAAAATGATAAAAGTCTATTTATTTGAATCAATAAATGTATCTAACGCTTCAAGTTTGAATAAAAAAATTAAAATAAATAGCATGAGTCTAACTGAAAATTCGTATATCTACTTCGACAAAAAATTTTCTTCATTTTAAATGCCACGCAAAATGATCCTCGTACATTTCTCCTATATTTTCGAATACGATCAGGGAATATAAATATGAGATGTAAATTGTACAGATCCGGGAAGAATGTAAACTTTATCGTGAAATACCGAGCATGAATAAGGCTCTTTGTACAAACGGAAAACTGTACGAATACACCGAACGGAGAAAATAGCGGCAACCGGGTTGCATGGATAAAGATCAAAGCCGAGACGATACCTCGTTTCGCGAGAACGAGGGAAATCTTGAAAACGCCTAAGATGTGTGATTTATTCAAGAAAGAAAAATGAGGAGGTCCGGACAACTGCAGTTACCCGACCGCCGCTTTGTCTTGTCCTAACTTATCTACCCTTCGAAAAGAAAAATCCACTAATTAAACTTCTTATCCACGATCGAAGAACAACAAGCTGTTTAATGTTCGCAACGCGTTCATTTCTGTTCTTCAAGTTTTATTGGCTATAAATAAAACTGTCTGACAATCATTCGAAGAAAGCTATTCTTAATTTTTAGAAATTCTTAATTTATTAAAGGAAATAATTTGTAACATAACTTCTGATTTCTAGTAAAATAATTAATTAATTGCACTTTTTACATATGACTGGTTTCTCTTTCAATTTTGTGCAAATTATGCAAGTTTTAGTGATTTTATTACCCGCGCACAATCTTATTTGATATTTTCTTCGTGATTGGGAAATATTGCTTGGGCTACTTGATGTTCCTTACTGTAGGTTATCCTTTTCTTCTTCAATAAATTCGTGATACGTTTCCAGAAAGTCAGATGAGCGAAAGAAATAACAATGAATGTACAAAGTAAATTTTGAAAGGAGTCATTTGACCCCGCTTGGTGTGTTTAGATGCCGGTCACCGGCTACGGTAAACGTTAAGAAACAACAACCCCTGGTCGCGTTGAGTCGATGAAGGAAGTATCGAGACGGCGTTCAGTGTACCGATACGACAAATAGAATATTGCAAGAGGTGTACCGCCAATTAAGTAGAAACCATCCGAACACTCGTGATGAATAGGTTGCGTAACGGGATCATTAAAGCCCCAGTAAATTCCGCGCTGAGTTGGCGCGGTGTGTAATTAGCTTGTCCGCGGATCTGGCTGGCGGTAAATAATTTCCCGGCGACGATTCGTTGATTACAGCTTGACACGTTCCGCGTGCTTCAACTTTAAAACGCTCCATGGGATTCAGGTGGCCACCTAGGACGGGACGATGCGCGTAATTTGCTAATCAAGCATATTTTGGTAAGTGGCTAATGAACACTTGCGCGGAATAACGCGGATTAGAGAACCGCAAACACGCCGGCAAACTGTTTTTGCGAATATGACCCGTTTCTCATAAGCTTTCGTGGCTTTGTTATAATCCGCGCTAATTTCGGCATTGTACTCGCTTTAAGTCACAGGATCGGGAATGCTCCCTAAGCACGTGAACTCCGGTAATCTGTGTACAGTCGAACTTCGGAACACCTGTTCCATTTCACTGCCGGCGCTAATTATTCAATTAGCCGTTCCACGAGTATCGCGGACATAGAATCTGATATAACTCCTCTGTGTATCAATGGGGTTCAATTTAACCCAGTAGAGTAGCGATTGACAAACTAGAGGTCGCGCAAGTTTATTCGATCGAAAGGATTCGAGAAAATCTGATTTACCCCTTTGACGTATTCGATACTAATCAAAATTATGGTTCCTATGTTGCAAAACAAGTAACGCCAGGTTTTCTGAAATACTTGCAATGACACATTTTAATTAAAAATACAAAAGGAAAGAAAAATTAATTTTTTTAGATCCATAAAATGTTATAAATGAGATTTTAATAATATTGAAAAATGTAATAACTGGTGATACTTGAATTCTCTCCTGTAGAAACAATTGCACTTATTTAAGGATGATTTATAGTAATTTCCTTGGATCAAGTTAGGTCAATTGATAATGTAGCACGTGAATTTTTAGCCACTAGCTTGAATGAAAATTTGTGGTCTTACAGAACAGGTATACTTTATTTATGCCCAAACGTTCTTTAATACTTTAACTGCCACATTGTAGCTACTCAAAATTCCATTTGATAGTAATTTTATTTTCGACAAATTTTATATCCTATTTTCACAATATTTTATTATTTCTATCTAATGGGAACATTTTCAACCAAACAAATAAAAGAATTCCTAATAATATTAGCGGTGATTTCTAATGGAAATTCAAGTGTCATCCACATATGGGTGACGTGGTAGCCAAGGTGTTAAGGGTGTAAAAACTACCTTCAAACAAAAGTGGGTGTCCCTATTTTCTTTTTCATATATTTGTTCAAGTACAGGAAGCAGAGAAAAATATTTCAAACGAAAGGTTAAGAATATTAACAAAATTTTTAAAAAAGTTCTTTCAAAAAGAAACTTTTAAATTAACAATGCTTGCTGTAATAATAAACTTCTATTCAAAATATTTTCCTGTATGTATGCAAAACAGCTGGGACCATCCATTTTATTTTAAGATTTATTTTCACATTCTTAGAACGCATGAAAGATTACATATAACTTGAATACAATTATAATTTGTGTAAAAAATTATTAAAAAAAAATTTATTACAAATTTGAAACTCTGTTAACTGCTTAAATTTTTAAAAAGAATTTATGGTAAAAAGATATGTTAACAACGTTAAATGAAAAATGTAAATCGATACAGAATTCAATAAATCACGCTTTAAACGTATCAATGCGTTCGAATGAATTTTTCAATTTCACCTCGAAACGACATTATAAACTGCAGTTATACGCAATTCATATCAAGCGAAATGCAACGCGCGTATTTTATGGTAGGTTGCGTTTCGGTTATCAAAGTATTTATGCAAATTGATACATGGCATACATTAACAATTTATCAATTTTTTAACATTGTAGCTTGAGAAAAAAAGTCAGTGAATTGGATAATCGTTTCGTATGGTTCTTGTAATAAACGGTAATCATCTTACATAAACTTTCATTAGATTGTGTATAATTGAATAAAATTCTATAGTCCCTAAGATACTTCGTTAAATGTACCTAATGACCGAGAGATAAAGAGTGAAGTGAAACGCGCAAAAGCCTGGTGCTAACTCGGAGCAGGAACCAGGAACATAATATTAACCTCGCCCCTTAATTTCCCAAATGTATTTCCGGCAAAGCGCAAGATCCTCTCCTAGACCGTCTATCCTTGAAAGTGTTACCGCTTGGTGTCACTTAACATCTGACATTGTTACCTGAAGCTAGAGAAATGGTCCAACTCTATACAGTTTCTTACGTGTCAAGTGGCTCGAGATGGATGGGACAGCGGGATGTGACAGTATCGTGTTGCTACAGGGCATCAGTGGCTGCCCTTTGTAGATGGATTTAACAGCGATATAGACGCGAAGATACAGGCTATTGGACGCGTGAAATTACATATCCCTCGGGATCACGGTGTACCTGCGGCCGAAACGTTGGGAAACGTCTCGGGACACGAATACACCAGGAAATTTCACGTATAATGCGGTTTGCTTTCAGCTCGATTGTGTTTGTCTTTGATCGACAATATTACTAACTAATTATAGATTTATAATTGTTACATTGAACTGTATATAGTAGATTTATTTTATTTTATTTGATAGTAATAAATTAGGAATAAGAGTCCACAATGTACAGACCCCGTGCGTCGCCGACTCTCCGGACGGAATCTTAGTATCTTTTAAAAAGTAGTGACAGCAGTGAATTGACGGATGACCCTAATTTGACCCTGTTTGATCTTAAATTCTAGGGCCTAGAATTTGAGTCGCATGTGTTGCTGAGCCTCCAGGACCCTGCTATCCACGGGGAAGCATAATTCTGAAGGAATTAAGAAAGATAGAAATTTCCAAGTACCTCTTCTATCTAACACAATCAAGAAAATAATTTTTAGCAGTATTTTTATTTTGTATTTAAGACGTTATTTCGACAGGGACTAATTTTATTCGAATTCATCGTTTTCTGCTATCTTATCATAAACGGAAAGTTTAATGTCTTTCATTTATAGCGTCATACAAAATGGGTAATTCAGTTCATTCAACGAAGAATGCCATCAAATATTAGTTCACTCTTTGACATGTACTTGTGAATTGATGTCGGCGATATGAAGGGCTATCGAATCGTACGCTTGTTGAGTACATTGTACAGGATGTTGCCATCAGCAACGATCCTTATACGAATTTCGCACGTTTGCAGAGCATCGTACTGGTTTCAAGGGCCATTCCAATTTAGGGATTGAAATGTTGAATATTTGAAACCTGATGCTTGCTCGATCTGTTCGTTGCACGATTGTGCTAACTTGCGATTGATAATTGAAGCCCGTTGCTTCCTCAATCAACTGCATCCATGTATCGGCCGTGCCTGCGTGCATGCCTCAATTACGGAAGTTGCATGGGAAGTAAATAAATTTAAGAAAATTAATGTTAACGTTCGTTTTCGATTTGAGCAGCTTTGCACGGATAATTAATAGTAATTGAAACACGATACAATTACTATTCCACTAATTCGTATATCTTTGTGTGTTGTTATGACATATTATTGGGTTGGCAACTGAATTTGCGACTCTTCCGTGTATTTTGCGTCAAAATTATTTAAGTTCTACCATGAGGTAATACGAGATTTATTAACTCCTCGTGGACTTTTATTTAGTTTTGTTTGGTTTATAATAAGATAATTACACAGATAGAAAGAAATTAACATATACGATTGACAAAATAAACATAAAATACATAAATTATCCGCGTATAATAGGAAATTGCATTCGTAGAATGGAAAATGGGTCGAGAAAATAGATGAATATGAAGCAATAACAAAGGGACATAAATTCGACGGGGACGAGTCATTGAACATCAAAAAGCGTTCGTGGATGAAATTCTTGAGATGCATCTAACAGCAACGTCGTCAAAGAACGGTGTCGGCATTCGCGCAACCACCGATCGTCAAACATTGCAGTCACTCGGCTGAATTTACACACAAAGCGACTCATATCGGAACGATGAAAACAGTCCTTTCAGCAGCCACCCTCAAACCTCCACGTGTCGCTTTGTTACGTGCCGCGTGCTCTTCTGGTAGTCACGAGAGAACAAGAATTTCCTGCCACAATTTAT